>OX336389.2:965834703-966231639 GCA_946902985.2 Meconema thalassinum | reverse complement strand
AGCCATAAGTAACTGTGTTTAAACGAAATACCTTAATAGGCTTACTGATTTCATCACGTCACAAAATTCTTTGGAGATCTCGTTGTTCCGGTTGAATTAAAACTTGGCGGTACATCTGTTTTATATCAGCTATAACAGCCATGGGAAAGTAAGTGACCTGTCCTATTTTGTAACTATTATAAAAGTTATAGGAACTTCTCTTTAATTCTACCTGTTTTCTTTTTTTGTTATTTTCGAAATTGTAACTTTTTCTAAGATAGGTACTTGGGAATTTCTGAAAGTACACACATTGTACTCGATTTAATGTTTAAACTTTAATCACTTCATTTGTCTTTTTTTAAATCTTACAAAGATTTTAGTACATATATAAGGTTTGAAACCTAAAGAATTGTTAATTGCCTGGAGCAAACTTTAAATGTTAGGAGGTCTGCGACCCCAAATTGTTATCAAAAATTGAAACTATATACTTGTCAAATTTATTAGACTTTTTGCATTGTTAAATAAATTCAAACTTTCCTTTTCGACTCATCATTTCTCTAATACAACGGTTAGGCAAGATCCTGTCTTCCTTGGCTCTTCCTACTCAATGCCATTAAATCTATTGATAGGGCTTTCACCACTCGTTGCATTTGAGCAAGAACTCTTAGTGGTAATCTCGTTAAAGTTTCTCTTAGCTTTAATAGCTAATTCTAACTGGCCAGTAAGGCAAGTACAGCTCGCTACGTCAGCTACCTGCTTGTGGAGATCCTCTCCGAAAACTTATGGTTGGTTTTCCAAAAGATAAGTGTTTCTCTTTGCCTAAACGTTTAGTCGGCTCCTTGCTGAGTAAAAGCTTAGCCATTTACAAATGCAACTATTGGTTCACTTACCAAAATTACTCCCCAAGGTATAATCTTTTTTTCACTATCCTTCTTGGAAGCACTTGGTCGCTTTTTCAGGAACTCTATAACTTCGAAAACTGGAAATACTAAACCTGATTCAAATTATTGGCATTCTTCGAATTACTTTGCAAAAACGAATTTCTTTGAACAGACATACAATAAATCTGTTCCTCTCTGTCTTGCCAGACCATCACCCTTCCACATAGTAGGCTTATTCATGCTTGAGAGAGAATGCACTAAAGCCATTCTCTTGCAAACCGCCCAAGTCCTAGCTGCGTTTCCCGTCAGCTTCGACCAGGTCCTTACCCACTTTATGTATCAGAGAGTGGATTTGCGGTGGCAACAGCCTCTGAGTGCATTTAAAGTTAAATTTATAACTTTTGTGAGACTCTCCTCCTATTTCTCCATCCTTTTAGTCCCGTCCGACACCCACCTCCTTTTCTTTATCATCTTCCCTTGGTGGTTAGGTTATTCCTCAGCCAATAATCTACCCACCCCCTTTAGTTGCATTATAGTTCAGAATTATGGGAGACTTGTTTGAGGCATCGTCTATTGTCCCAGTGTCATGCATGGTAGAGAGTAAAATAACAACCTTGTTTTTCTTTGTAACTTGAGATACTAGAGTAAAATCTTTTTGATACCCAAATGTTGATGATCCTACCTCTCTACCATTTTTGGGTAGGAACTCAGCTGGCAGTTCTCTCTTGTTTTTTCTAAGAGTTCCAATACAAGTTATTTTTTTTTTCAAGTAGCTCCCTTGCCATAGGCACACTTGTATACCAGATGTCCATTGTCACGTTTCGGTTAGAGCCTCTGATTGGGTCCACTAATCTATGGACAATAGCAGATGGCGATTTTTTTACAGAAAAAGGACCATCTGGCTGCTTCCCGCAGTAAACTTCGAGGTTACCGGTGTAAAATGATTTAGCATCACAGAGTGCAAAAATGTTTAATCCGTATTTTGTCGGTTTATTTGGAATATACTGGATGAATGCACATTGCCCTCTAAATGGTTCCAATTTCTCGTCGACAGTAACGTACTCACTCAACCAGTAACTTGTTTTACGCTAATCGGTAAATCTATCAAGCACATACCTGACAGGAGCAAGCTTGTCTGTCATCAACCTCTCAACTCTTGTCGCCTTGTTATCAAAGCGCATACAACGCAGAACAAAGAGGAACCTTTTAGCACACAAGCAAGCACGTAGAGTTTCAAGTCCAGTACCATCTGTGGCCCAGAGTTCATTGACATTAGTGTGGCTTAGCTTCTTCATTCCCAGTAAGTACAAGACACCCAAGACAGCCATCATTTCACATCTCGTTGTGTCCTTTGCATCCCTTTCTCTAGAGTATTGCATTTCTTCTCGTTGACGCGCAATGAATAAGATAGTGCACCTAACAATTTCGTCTACCATATCAGTGTCTATAAACAGCAAGAACGCATCAATTTCCTTTTTTACATATCTGTACCTTAGTATTGGCATGGGCAATTTCTTTCTCAAAATATTTTTGCGTTTGGTCTTGGATTTGGTTGAGAAATCAGTTTTTCTCCATTTTGTTTCTTTGTTCTTCCCCACGAAATAGGCTATGCACTAGCTACAGGCTAACTATCATCTTCATCGTCATCGTCACAACTCTGTTCAGAGCCAGTCTGGTAGTCGCTGAAATTAACTACTTCATTCTCTGTATATGAAACTTCACTCTCACTGTCTTCCTTGCTTGATTCAACGGGCTGATCATCTTGCAAGTTGTTTACAAGTTCACGGATAGCCTCGTCATCAAAGAACGCCGTCCTGAAAATATTATAGCTAATATGAGCATGAAACTTACCAAATTTTCCCAATTTAACACAGAGCAAAACAGAATAAATTTGGAATAAACGAATAGAAATGCTAAGAATGTCAACCGTACTTGGGCGTGCCTTAGAGCTTGTTATACGACAAAAACGTCATTATAAATAAGCAAAAATGTTAAATATTAATCAAAGATTGTTGCTACAAACTTAATCAGCGTTAAAATAATCATAGAGAATAAAAAAGAAACAAAGCTACTTGGATAGTTTTATTTACATGATCAGGCGCGCGGCGCACTGAGTGCGCCAGACGTGTGTTGTACAGGAAATGTTTCTAATGTGGTAACAAACACAGCTACAACAATCACGTTTTCGTCACACGACAGAAGACACTCCACTGAAGGAATAGGTGGGCGAACAACATGATGGTGCACATTCCCTCCGCGCACCACGTGAAATATCTACCATGGCGCACTCTGTGCGCCAGCGCGCCCTCCGGAGGGTTAAGCAAGGAAGAGCGATGGGATACCAACTCCGACTGATATTTTGAATTTTGATTTCTATTTTGATTCTTTTATTTGATTTTTTGTTTGGTTTAATGTAAATGTATTTTTTTAATTAGATAGTTTTTTATATATTTTGTAATGGGACTGTAATTGTTCTAAACCTGATTGCCTGGTTATGAATAAATTATAGATTTTCTGTAACCTGTGTACGCCATTTCCCGTAGTTAGAAATACCTGTTTCATTGACATAGGCCAAACATTTTTGGATACCAACGAATGGTCCACACCCGAGATTATTATTATTATTATTATTATTATTAAGGCCTAGAGAAACCCAATCGGGTACATAGGAAATATTTAGAACCTCTTCTTACTCGGAAACAGGAACAGTGGCGTATGCAAAGTTTGATTGTGGGAGAGGAGTTTGGCAACCACTCCGTTTAAAGTAGTGATTTGTCCCTCTTTGCCTGAAGTTTTTTTTAACCATGGTCGCACTACTTGACACCTCGATCTACCGATGAGGTTATCTGTTTCTTCTGGTACTGCGTCCGAATTCCTCTAGAGCCAAGTCCAGAATCCGCGCAGATGGTAAAAGGATCGTGAGAATTTCAACACCCGACTATGAGTTGAACAACTCTCACCAGACTGATGACTAGGGAACCCTAGGTACACACATATATACATCTCTAACTATACTACTAACTAGTTGCATACAGTACAGAAAATATAAACAAATAAAAGTAGAGCATTAACGAGCAACTCGGCTCTCGGGTGTTAAGATAAGTCGTCGATCATCTGTGTGCATCTAGCTAGCGGTATCGCTCTAGTGTAATTAAGCGTTGAATCAAAGAAAAAGTTCTAAAAAACTCAGCAAGAATAAAAAAGTTCTTGCCATGTATTAATAATAAAATATCACATGAAAAAAATTATGTTCCGTTCACCAAGAATAAAATAAAATAATTATTTGTGCCTCACTTAGGCCTGATGCGCTTAATAAGTGTCTTTCTTGCATCTTTATACTAATGCAACAAGTATCTCTTGCTTGATAATATTTAAATAAACACATAGTTTAATTAATGACAGTAGTGTCTGTCCTACCTGTTTACTAAAATTAGGCTTTATCGCTCATCGCAACAAATATACTCCCTACATAATACAATCGTTAAAGTCTTCAATTAAATCTTATGTTCCTAAATATAATAAAAATAATTAATACTAAAATAATAACGTATTTACATTTTATACATGATCGCGTCCCGCACGATATAAAAACAACTGTATCTAACTCATTAGAGTTCATCTCATCACTTTTCTCCTGTCTTATCATCTTTCTTTACGTGTATCACCAACTTTCTGCGTATCTCACACAATAAACTAGTCAAAATAGGTGTTTGTGTGTCAATTCCATGTGAATTATAAATACGAACAGTGAAGTTAATATTTCATCACTTAAATATACAACTCTGGTATTTCAATAATTAATAATAAAACAAACTAACAATGCACGACTGATCAGAAAAGCTCTTCAACCAAAAACCGAGTGTGTGTGGCATGAATCCTCACTCCCACACTCCTATCTCCTCCAAATACAAAATAAGATTTCTCTTGCTCACCACAAAATTTTATAAAAACTTTCTTCAATTTCTCACGTTGCATATTATCGCATCTTTAGGTGCGCCTTCATCAATACAATTGCATTTCATCAACCTTCCTTTTCTTAGCACGTTCACAAACTTCTACCGTTCTATATCAACTACTTTCATCAAAGTATGATATTTAGTATTCCTACTAGAAATTACAACTGAAATAACGTTCGTGAATACGAATCTCTTCCTTCTACAGACTCCTCTATCGATTATACACCTCGTGCTATGTCCAAATACTTTCCACATACTTCCTCCTTCGCTTCACATATCTCTTTGTTACAATTTATCGCTTAATTCGGAATTTCAAGTCTGCTTGTGTCTGTTATGAAAATAACAATAACCTTCCCTCGCGTTTATGTTCATAATAAATATTTATACCGTTTCATGATAAATATACATCCATAACAATTTATAATAACGTTTCTCGTTCAGTTATGCCTTTTACTATCGCATACTGTTCCTTCCCGTACATCAAAATTCTGGGTTTGACAATGTCATTACATTTTTTGCATACAAAAGTTACCTCAATGCCAATATAGAATACTTCTGTTAGCTTTATCGTTCTATACATCTTATTTCGTTTCTGAAATGAATAAACTCTCCACTTATAGGATTCTCTGTCCTTCCTTCCCTCACTTCAAGTAATAAACTATTTACTTTCGTCAAACGCATGACTATATTCTTTCTCTGATATATTACTTATTTATTTCTCACAAAGTTGTGCTTCATTTCTCTTGTTTCAATACAAATATATTATCGTTCTTCAATATTTCCACAAATATACAAAATTCTCTAATATATCATCAAATCTACTAAGTTCTCCAATGTTACAACAAATCTACGGAATATACGTTCGCAATCGCAACGAAATCGTTCGTAAGTGAAATTTTAACGCTCTAAAAATGACAATGAAAAATACCAACGATGTCTAATATCATCGATCAAGACTTCAAAATACGTCCAAATGACGTATAAAAATAACTATCGCAATTACTAAAACTAAAACTTTCAAGACAATAATAACATAGGTTACAAATGCAAATATGTTGGTCAATATTTTGGAATAACGTGAACAAAGTCTAACTACAGATATGAAAAATGCACTCTTCTACCTTCTTTCTGAGATCGTTGGTGACAGACCTGATGGCTCCGGTGTCCTCGTAACGTCTCCGTATGGTTGCTGGAATGCTGCGTGCTGCTCCAGTCTGGCTGTGTTATGTCACCTCGGCCTTGAGTGGACTGCGTTAAAGTTGAACGACCTGGTGTGCTGTCTCGAAAACAGGTTACCAACTGTCTTCCCGCTCGCGACCCACTTCTCTCGAACAAGATGATGACACGACCTCGCCTCCGCTCTGCTGGCCTCGCGTCCATCAGTCCTGGGTTCCTTGTCGTCTCCATCACGCATCCGCTCGTCTACTTCTCAGATCTAGATGTTCTTTGAAGTCGGTAGTTTGCATTGTTCTTTCCATCATGAAAAATCACCTCCATGTCGTGAATTTCCCTTGTAGTAGCTTGCAACGTTATGTTAGCGAAAATTGCGGTGGTATGCAGTTCGCTATGCATACTGCTATGTCATCCTGGTCATTTCTGAGTCTCACCGGTTCAGTATAATCCTATCTTCCCATCATGGTGAATTTAAAACATCATTCTCACCGCGCAATTGTTTGTAGTCGTAGTTCTTCCCCTTCGACCTAGATTCTTACTCATTCTTGCCTAGATTGTTGAATTTTCAATGGTTTAAGTCTCCCTTCTTCAGACTTTCGTTCTGCGTAGTTACGTGTTCGATGTTCAGTTTGTAACTTGCAGCGTTTCCTCTCGTCGTAGATTTCTTCTTTTAGAATATGATGAATAACTTTTCTCAATGCTGTCGACTTGTAATATTAATTGTTCGTTTCCAGTACTGCTTGCTTCATCTTGAAGTCTCCAGTTCACAAAACCTTTGTCTAATCCTTCTGAAGAGTGAATACAATTTACGTCTTGTCTTCTCGACGGTCCATGTAGAAAGAGCCTCGTTTGCTAGCGTCTCCTAGCCTCCTCGGTTAGATTTCCCTCGTAAATCTGGTCAACTAGCCTCCAACCACTATGAATATTAACAAATTCACACACAACTTCTCTCTCAGTCTTTCAATTTAAAATCTGTTTTGCCAATTAAATTTCTTTTTCTCTGCTGGTGAATTCAATGTGCAACACTCTTATAAGATATTAAAATAAAGATTTTGATATTTGTTCCTTCCTTTGTATTCAAACTATTTTCCGATTGGTTCTCGCCTCAAAGTGGCGCGCTTCTGACACGCGTTGGCTTCTCCCAGTCTTGATACTGGCGTATGTCTGACCTCAAGTCCACCTTCGCTCTACCCTCGCATCAAAAAACTGGTTTCTCGCCGCGCACCTCGTTAAAAGTGTCGACTTCCCAGAACAGTATCTCTATCATTCACTCATGGTTAAAAATTTACCAAATCTTAAAATCTCCATTATTACATGAAATAAAAATATTTCTTCAGACGAAAATTTTCCCAAATGCTTGTATTAACGTTCTCTTCCATCTGGACTGCTTATTTAGTCGAAAATTCCAAATTTAAAATATGCCATTTTTCTGAGGTGGTCCTTGGTTCATACCTCATCCTGTCTTCTCTTCTCTCCTAGACATGATTTCGAGTGCATTTCCCCATTCGACCTTAATAGAAAGTATAAGAATGGTCTTTCTGTTACTACATATCTTTCCTAATCATAGATATGCTGTCGAAATTGTGTCTCTATTGAATCTTGGGGTAAAATCTCTGTAACTTGGAATGATTGTATTTCCCAATAATACGATTGTCGCTCATTCTACCTATGGCATAGCAATTATTTCCATAAACCTTCGCTACCTTGAATGGCCCTTTGAAAACATTACTGAATTTAACAAATATCTTCTTCAAGACGTCAGCCTTCACATTTTTCTCGTCAGAACCAAATCTCCTTCTCTCAGTGGTCTGCTGAATCGCTTGCCTCTCGTTCTCTTCAATCGCTTTTCTGCGGACTTGTTGAGATGTTCTCTGGCTTCTTCTATCCTTCTATCCATCGGTATCTCTATATCTTCTTGGATATCTATGATTCCATCCCATGGTCTTCTAGGTTTTTCATTATAATGCAGTACTGTTGGAATCTCATTCGTGCTCTCATGACGAGTGCTATTCATGCAGTATTCTACTAGTGGTATCAACTTCACCCAATTCGCATAATTTTCAGAACTGTATAAGCGAATGTACTTTGATAGTTCCAAAATCGAACTTTCAATAGGATTAGTTTGTGGACTTCTCACAGAACTATAAATATGACTTACATACAACATCTCCATAGTTTCTTCGAATTCTGCTGTATAGTGAGTTCCATGATCCGTTATTAATTTCCCTGGCTTTCCTATCTTCGGTATCACGTTCTTCTCTAAATGCTTCAGGACTGCTTTTGTTGTTGCTTTCTGTATAGGGTTTAGCATAAAGATTTTAGAAAATACATACATGGTGACAAGTACATATTGATTTCCGCGTAAGCTCTTCGGTGCAGGCCCGAAAATGTCCTGGCTGAACAATTCCAATGGCTTCGTTGGTATAATAGCCTTCGGTTTCTCAAATAGCAACTCTGAATTGTATTTGTTCTGCTGGCAAAGTTCACAAGATCGTATGACAATAGCAATGGATTCTCGCATGTTAATCCAATAAAAATTTTCCTGGACAGTACTGTAGGTTTGGCTAACCCTCCATGACCTATAGACTTGTGTGTTAATCATACAACGGGTACAATCAATTCTGGTGGTATCACTACTTTGATCTTAGTATGACCCACATCCACATATTTACAGACCTTGTCTCCTTGCAGTACGAAGTGTCTAGATTTCCTTCTCATCTCCTCGTAAGTAGCATTCTGTACATTTAAACTTCCTGACAAATACTTATACAGTTTCTCAGAAATGCGTCCTTCCTCTGAAAAGTTGAGATTCTGGCTAACTTGTCCAATGTTGCCTGGTCTTCGTCATCAGTTTGTATGACATTAACTCTGACGTTAGTCTTGGCTGTTGGATGCCTCGACAGTATATCTGCTAACATATTATCCTTGCCTGGCACGTGACTAATGGTTGCATTGAACTGTTGCAAGAACATAGTCCATCTAGTCATTCTGTCGCTAGACAAATCAGACATAAGCATGGATTCTAATGCCTTATGGTCAGTTCTAATAATTATAGGATGGCCTATCAATAGCTTCTTCCAATGTTGCAATGCATTTATGACAGCTAAAGCTCCCAGCTCTGTGGTGCAGTAGTTCACCTCGTGTGTCCCGAGCTTCCTACTATGAAAAGCTATGTAATGGTTGTTCCCTTCAGAGTCTTTCTGATATAATACAGCGCTTATTCCAATCCTAGATGCGTCTGTTTCCACAATGAATGTCCTCTCAAAATCAGGATATTCCAGCTTAATGTTGTTTTTAAGCATCTCCTTAGTTTGTAAAAAGGCATTTTCTACTGTAGTGTCCCATTTCCATCGATTATTTTTCTTTAAAAGTTCGTGAAGTGAAGCCATCACTCCCGAATAACGTGGACAATGACTACTCAAAAATTGGCAAAGACCTAAAAATGCTCGAAGATCCTTAATCTTCTTAGGTCTAGGAAATTCCGAAATTGCTTCAATTTTGTCACTGTTTGGATGATATCCAAATTGATCTATGGTGTGTCCTAAAAAGTTTATTTTCTCTTGGAAAAAGTGACATTTGTTGAAGTTGACTTTAATATTTGCTTCTTTCAAGTGTACAAACAACCTTCTCAGATGAAATAAATGCTGCTCTGGCATTTCTGAGGAAATTATCAAGTCGTCGACATAACATATGACGTACTTCTTTACCTCTTCGCTCAGCTTATTATCGAGAGCTCTAATAAGTGCTGGGCTCGAGTTCACTAAACGAAACGGAACCCGACGAAACGTAAAACTAGTTTCGTTAAATAGAAAACCAGTATAGCATCTGCTATCTTCAGTCAACTCAATTTGGTAAAAGCTGGCCGTCAGGTCTATGACGGAAAAACAGGTCTTTCCACGGAATTTTCTCAGTAATTCCCTTATCTTCGGTGGCCTGTCTTGTTCTTTCATCGTTAACATATTGATTTGACAGGCATCTAAACAAACCCTCAAGCTTCCATCTGCCTTCTTCACCACAGTGATTGGGTTTAAATAAGGAGTAGCCTGCTTCTGAATAATACCATCCCTTTCCATGCCTTTAATGATCTCTGCAACTTCTTCGTGATATTTTTCAGGTATCGGATAGAGTTTCTTCTGAAATGGAGCGTTATCTATCAAGCGAATCTGATATTTGAAACCTTTAATCACTCCTGGTTTATCATCAAAAATATCAGTGAAGTGTGAAATTAGTGCCTCCAATTTCTCCTGATAATATCCAAAATTTTCTATGGGATAGTTGAGACGTCTTTTTCGTTCATCTTGTACTTCCAAGACCATCTCTTCCAATCTCCCTTCTTCAATACCATCTTCCATGCAGTACTCTTGTTCCTTCGAGTTTGAAGTTCCAGCCTCTGCTTCGCTATTGTTAAATATGATAATTCCATTCTTTAGGTCAATGACAGCTCCTGACTGTGTAATAAAGTCAATACCCAGTATTGCATCAAAACTAATGTGACTGAGCACTATGAATACCTGTCCATATCTCTGCTCGTTTATATAAAATTCCACCAATGCTTGTACTTTACACTTCATAGTTTTGTCATTAAATACTCCTCTCACTTTTATAGTAGATACAGGCAATGCAGTTAATACATTTTAAGCTTCTAACTTCTGGAAACTACTCTCAGATATGATTGAGGCTGTAGCACCAGTGTCTATAAGGGTTTTTAAAGTGTTCTCCCCTACTTTCATATGGATTATAGGTAATCTGGCTGTATTTCCTTTCTTCGGCTCCTCTCTCTCGTATAACAATTCTTCATCGGTGACCTCGTATAGTTCGTTGATGGCGATCTCATGCCTCGTTATTGTGTGATTTACGTCTTCATCTACCTTCGTTTCTGATTTGGCGTTTTTTTTCGTCCATTCCTGTCGTGGTTTTGGCCTTCACGACTGGTTCCTGGTTGAGGTTCGTCACTCACTTGTGCCTGTTGTTGGGGTTGTTCCTTTCTCTCTTCTCTATCTCTCTGATTTCTTCTGTAATCCTGGCGTTCTCTTTCTCGTTCTTCATAGTATCTTTGAACATTCCCATCATCTTTCCATCTGCTCCTCTGATAGTTGTTCCTCGGTTGTTGTTGTTGTTGCTGCTGTTGTTGTATAGCACGTCTCTGTTGTTGTTGTTGGTTGCCATCATTCCAGTTCCTATATCTGGAATACCTTCTCTCATCTCCTTCATTCTGCCTGTCGGGGTAGTTATTTCTTTGAAATCCCCTATTATTATAGTTGTTATTTTGGTATCAGGACCCCCTCTGTCTGTCGTTCCAGTACCTGTTTGTATATGGCCAACCTTCTCTGGCTCTATTGTAGCCTGGATCATACCTGGTCCTACCATAGTTGTTATGCCTTATTGGTCCTGTCCTAGCTGGTGTTACATCAGTCTGTTGTTGCTGATCAACCAACACTGTGTGTACCTCTCTGTTTTCATGTCTATTTCTCGTATTCTGACTGTTGGTTTGTCCTTGAGATTGCGCTATAGAACTCGTGTGGTCTAATCTTCGCAGCAACTCAGCCATGTCTTCTAAAGTATTGACATTAGACGAAATCAGGTGTTTCCTAACCTCGGCTGGTAACTGTCTGGATATGACGTGTATCAGCTCCGGTTCTGCCAATGAAGTATGAAGATGTTGCAAGCGGGGCAATTGGTTAGTGAAGTAGCTCGCATAACGTGTCGGTACAGAGTAAGGATATTTCTTCGAATATATTTCTGCCCTGATGTCTTGTTGCAACTCTTCGCTCCAGAATCGTTTTAACAATGCCTCAGCGAATTCGTCGAACGAAGTATAGGTATATCTAAACGCTCTATGCCAAATTAACGCTTCTGCTGACAAGTACTTCTCCACTACTCTCATCTCTCTCTCTCTCTAGGAATTTTATTCTCCTCCAGGTAGTAACGCATGTCTCTTAAAAATTCAACGGCGGTGACGTTTCCTTCCCCCGTTAACTGATCTGGTTTCTCCTCATGGCTTTTAATCACTACCACATTTTGATTATTTCTACTGGGAGTCTGATCGTATGTCCTTCCTACCGTGTCCGGTTCTCTTATATTCCTCTCGGTGTGTTCCGTTCCAAAAGTGTTATGGCGTGACCTACTAAACATTTGAGTGTCTACGCTCTCCTTATCCTCTTCCTGTTCACCTTGGCTGACTCCTAGTCTGTGCAATTCTCTTCTCAGGTGACTGTCTCTCTCTTTAAAGAATTCGTGTAGATCTTTTTTCATGCTAGATGTATCCCTCATCGACAGTGCTTTCATCTGTTCGTTAAGATCACCTATCTCTTTCTCCTGCTTAGACTTGACCTTAGCTATTTCAGTGTTGACCTCATCAAATAATTGTCTAATTTTATCTAATTCTTTAAGTTTAATTCTATCGGTTTTGCTCGTAATTTCGCTAATTGTTGTAACATGGGATTCCTCTAAAGAGTCTATTCGTTTCGTTAATTCCTCTCGCAACCCAGTTACATGAATATTAGTCTTACTTTCTATGTCCTTAACCTCTTTCATGATCTTACCATGCATTTCATAGATATACTCACTACTACTCTTTAACACATCTTCTTTCAATTTTAACACAGCTTCAACAATACATTTGTTTATATCAACATCTATGCCCTCAGATATCAATTGTTGTTGATTTGTTACCTTTTGTTGGAGCTCACCAACTGTACCAGTTACGGTAGTCAGCTGATTCTTCAACTCACTTTGGAACCCTGAAATTGTGTTGAAATGGTTTGTGTTGTCAACTTTTATAGTATCTATGCTATTTTGTAGAGTTTGCTGTAGCTTTGTAGTCGCTTCTCTGCGTCTGATTGTGCCTTTTCCTGTTTCTCTCTGGCTTCATTTTGCGCCTTTCTAGCTTCCTCTTTTGCCAGTCGACTTTCTTCCTGAGCTAGTCTACTCATTTCCTGTGATACTCTTCCTTCATTCTGCGCCTTCTCTAGAGCTTTCTTTATCTCCTCCTGTGCTTTCTTCGCTTCTTCTTGTGCCAGTCGATTTTCTTCTTGCGCCTGTCTACTTTCTTATTTCGCCTGTCTACTTTCTTCCTGTGTCCTTTCTAAGGCTCTTAATCTCCTCCTGTACTTTCTTACTTTCTTCTTTCGCTAATCTACTCTCTTCTTTTGTCTTCTCTAAGGTTGTTTTAATCTCAACCCGTGCTTTCTTACTCTCTTCTTTCATAGCTGCCGTAGGGTCTTTAATTTCTTTCCCCATCTTTTTAGTGTTTTCGTGTGTAATAGTGTGTAGGGCTTCAACTTCGGCAGTTAATCCTGCCTGACTGGTCCTCATCTGCTCCAGTATCGAGCTTATATAACTCATGTCCTCAGACGACATAATCTTATACAATGAGAAAATATGGGAAGTATTACTATACTAAACCAGCGAAATTCCTGAATGACCAACATTTATAATTTCTTACGATATACTCTCGCATTCCGTAGATGTGTTCTCCTACCTTACCTACGTCAATAATAACGCTAACGGTATCTATCACTATCAATCCCTAACATTGAACTTGCTTCAACACTTAATTCTAACCAAAATTTATTTAAATATGACATCACTTTACATTTATCGTTATACTCGACCAAAAAGTCTTTCGCTGGAACAATGCAATATATGCCTCACAACAAATTGTACTCCACATATCAAACAACGGGAATTCATCTCCTCAACTTGTTAGATTGGGATCGGCATTTAAAATATAAACAAAACGCGACTGTGTCGTACACCAAACATGATTAAAATAGCCGTGATTACGAAATATAACCTAGTGTAACAAATTCGAAACAACCGCTGGTCACTCAGCACTGGGAATTCAAATTTACAAATCGATAGACCCATGCAATCGACAAAGTCGAAGCCACACTAGTTGGACGACCATCAATTAGATATGGTATATATGCACCCGAATTCCTCTAGGGCCCAGTCCCGAATCCGCGCAGATGGTAAAAGGATCGTGAGAATTTCAACACCCGACTATTAGTTGAACAACTCTCACCGGACTGATGACTAGGGAACCCTATGTACCCATATATACATCTCTAACTATACTACTAACTAGTTGCATACAGTACAGAAAATATAAACAAATAAAAGTAGAGCATTAACGAGCAACTCGGCTCTCGGGCGTTAAGATAAGTCGTCGATCATCTGTGTGCATCTAGCTAGCGGTATCGTTCTAGTGTAATTAAGCGTTGAATCAAAGAAACAGTTCTAAAAAACTCAGGAAGAATAAAAAAGTTCTTGCCATTTATTAATAATAAAATATCACATGAAAAAAAATATGTTCCGTTCTCCAAAAATAAAATAAAATAATTATTTGTGCCTCACTTAGGCCTGATGCGCTGTCTTCCTTGCATATTTATACTAATGCAACAAGCATCTCTTGCTTGATAATATTTAAATAAACACATAGTTTAATTAATGACAGTAGTGTCTGTCCTACCTGTTTACTAAAGTTAGGCTTTAATGCTCATCGCAACAAATATACTCCCTACATAATACAATCGTTTAAGTCTTCAAATTTAAATCTTATGTTCCTAAATATAACAAAAATAATTAATACTAAAATAATGACGTATTTACATTTTATACATGATCGCGTCCCGCACGATATAAAAACAACTGTCTCTAATTCATTACAGTTCATCACATCACTTTCCTCCTGTCTTATCATCTTTCATTACGTGTATCACCAACTTTCTGCGTATCTCACACAATATACTAGTCAAAATAGGTGTTTGTGTGTCAATTCCATGTGAATCATAAATACGAACAGTGAAGTTAATATTTCATCACTTAAATGTACAACTCTGGTATTTCAATAATTAATAATAAAACAAACTAACAATGCACGACTGTTCAGATAAGCTCTTCAACCAAAAATCGAGTGTGTGTGGCATAAATCCTCACTCCCACACTCCTGTCTCCTCCAAATACAAAATAAGATTTCTCTTGCTCACCACAAAATATTACAAAAGTTTTCTTCAAATTCTCACGTTGCATATTATCGCATCTTTAGGTGCGCCTTCATCAATACAATTGCATTTCATCAACCTTCCTTTTCTTAGCACGTTCACAAACTTCTACCGTTCTATATCAACTACTTTCATCAAAGTATGATATTTAGTATTCCTACTAGAAATTACAACTGAAATAACGTTCATTAATACGAATCTCTTCCTTCTACAGAATCCTCTATCGATTATACATCTCGTGCTATGTCCAAATACTTTCCACATACTTCCTCCTTCGCTTCACATATCTCTTTGTTACAATTTATCGCTTAATTCGGATTTTCAAGTCTGCTTGTGTCTGTTATGAAAATAACAATAACCTTCCCTCGCGTTTATGTTCATAATAAATATTTATACCGTTTCATGATAAATATACATCCATAACATTTTATAATAACGTTTCTCGTTCAGTTATGCCTTTTACTATCGCATACTGTTCCTTCCCGTACATCAAAATTCTGGGTTTGACAATGTCATTACATTTTTTGCATACAAGAGTTACCTCAATGCCAATATAGAATACTTCTGTTAGCTTTATCGTTCTATACATCTTATTTCGTTTCTGAAATGAATAAACTCTCCACTTATAGGATTCTCTGTCCTTCCTTCCCTCACTTCAAGTAATAAACTATTTACTTTCGTCAAACGCATGACTATATTCTTTCTCTGATATATTACTTATTTATTTCTCACAAAAATGTGCTTCATTTCTCTTGTTTCAATACAAATATATTATCGTTCTTCAATATTTCCACAAATATACAAAATTCTCTAATATATCATCAAATCTACTAAGTTCTCCAATGTTACAATAAATCAACGGAATATACGTTCGCAATCGCAACGAAATCGTTCGTAAGTGACATTTTAATGCTCTAAAATGACAATGAAAAATACTAACGATATCTATATCATCGATCAAGACTTCAAAATGCGTCCAAATGACGTATGAAAATAACTATCGTAATTACTAAAATTTACTAAAACTTTCAAGACAATAATAACATAGGTTACAAATGCAAATATGTTGGTCAATATTCTGGAATAACGTGAACAAAGTCTAACTACAGATATGAAAAATGCACTCTTCTACCTTCTTTCTGAGATCGTTGGTGACAGACCTGATGGCTCCGGTGTCCTCGTAACGTCACCGTATGGTTGCTGGAATGCTGCGTGCTGCTCCAGTCTGGCTGTGTTATGTCACCTCGGCCTTGAGTGGACTGCATTAAAGTTGAACGACTTGGTGTGCTGTCTCGAAAACAGGTTACCAACTGTCTTCCCGCTCGCGACCCACTTCTCTCGAACGAGATGATGACACGACCTCGCCTCCGCTCTGCTGGCCTCGCGTCCATCAGTCCTGGGTACCTTGTCGTCTCCATCACGCATCCGCTCGTCTGCTTGTTCTCAGATCTAGATGTTCTTTGAAGTCGGTAGTTTGCATTGTTCTTTCCATCATGAAAAATCACCTCCATGTCGTGAATTTCCCTTGTAGTAGCTTGCAACGTTATGTTAGCGAAAACTGCGGTGGTCTGCAGTTCGCTATGCATACTGCTATGTCATCCTGATCATTTCTGAGTCTCACCGGTTCAGTATAATTCTATCTTCCCATCATGGTGAATTTAAAACATCATTCTCACCGCGCAATTGTTTGTAGTCATAGTTCTTCCCCTTCGACCTAGATTCTTACTCATTCTTCTCTAGATTGTTGAATTTTCAATGGTTTAAGTCTCCCTTCTTCAGAATTTCGTTCTGCGTAGTTACGTGTTCGATGTTCAGTTTGTAACTTGCAGCGTTTCCTCTCGTCGTAGATTTCTTCTTTTAGAATATGATGAATAACTTTTCTCAATGCTGTCGACTTGTAATATTAATTGTTCGTTTCCAGTACTGCTTGCTTCATCTTGAAGTCTCCAGTTCACAAAACCTTTGTCTAATCCTTCTGAAGAGTGAATACAATTTACGTCTTGTCTTCTCGACGGTCCATGTAGAAAGAGCCTCGTTTGCTAGCGTCTCCTAGCCTCCTCGGTTAGATTTCCCTCGTAAATCTGGTCAACTAGCCTCCAACCGCTATGAATATTAACAAATTCACACACAACTTCTCTCTCAGTCTTTCAATTTAAAATCTGTTTTGCCAATTAAATTTCTTTTTCTCTGCTGGTGAATTCAATGTGCAACACTCTTATAAGATATTAAAATAAAGATTTTGATATTTGTTCCTTCCTTTGTATTCAAACTATTTTCCGATTGGTTCTCGCCTCAAAGTGGCACACTTCTGACACGCGTTGGCTTCTCCCACTCTTGATACTGGCGTGTGTCTGACCTCAAGTCAACCTTCGCTCTACCCTCGCATCAAAAAACTGGTTTCTCGCCGCGCACCTCGTTAAAAGTGTCGATTTCCCAGAACAGTATCCCTATCATTCACTCATGGTTAAAAATTTACCAAATCTTAAAATCTCCATTATTACATGAAATAAAAATATTTCTTCAGACAAAATTTTCCCAAATGCTTGTATTAACGTTCTCTTCCATCTGGACTGCTAATTTAGTCGAAAATTCCAAATGTAAAATATGCCATTTTCTGAGGTGGTCCTTGGTTCATACCTCATCCTGTCTTCTCCTCTCTCCTAGACATGATTTCGAGTGCAGTACCCACCAGTGAAGCCGGAAATAATGAAGACAGCTCACGTGGGTGATTGGATAATCTACCAGGATGATTTAGAGAAAAGTAGCATTTACTGCACCACAGGATCACCCCCTTCACTCCCTATAATATATATTCAAAATGGCGCCCATTGTGCAGGGTGGATCTATTTGGAAAGGTGAAGATCTATGATCTAGGATTAATGATCATGTAATTATCCAAGCCAAGGTAGAAAGTGTGCACCAATAGACGAGATTGCCTGTACTGGACTGAAACTTGTTTATTTCTGGGTAAATATTTAAAATCACGCGTCGATGACGTTGTTCAATTCACGGGTACACCCAGAAAACGTTGTAATAATTTTGTTTTGTGAGATAGCAGTCCATAAGGGTTAAGTTTTTTTTATTTAGCCCACGCTTGTGAGAGCTAACTTCATATTCATTAATCATCAATTGATGAATATTTCTTCGTCGCACTAATCTCGCGAACGAGTTAGGTAGATAATCTATTTTAGGAAGATATCCCAGTGTTCGTTTTAGGAGACGTGGACACTAGATAAGCCAATCAGGCAGTTTTTTTTCTAGTTAAAGTAAATGTTGTGACAGGTCCAATAAATATTCTAATTTTTGTCCCCACACAAGACAAATAGATGGCATTGAATGGGAGACCCAGACTCCCGGATGTTATATTGATATTTGTGTTTTATTTGTGAGTGTCGCTATGGCTACTTCCGAGGAGTTGCAAGCAATGTTTGAGGTACTGTGTAAAAAGATTGAGGAAAGTGCGGAAACAAACCTTGAGAAACTTAAAGACACTTTAGAAGCTAGTGACAGAAAGGCAGAGGAAAGGTCGGAAGCCGCGGATAAGGAACTCAAAGGCGGTTAAGGCAGAAATTAACTTAAAGACAGAGCAGCTAGGTCAAACTTGCGTAGCGCAGGGCAAAGAGTTGAGAGCCGCAGTGGAGCAACTTACACGGTCCACCAGAGAGCAGATCGACAAACTAACACACAAAACGGAATAAATAGAGCGCAAAGCGGACAACAATTATGAAGAATTGCTCACAGAAGTAAATAAGGTGGATAATACCGTCAAAGCTATGGATAAGAATCTGGAAGATATAACGAACACTATGGAATCTATGGATTTAGAGCTACGAAGCAGCTAGAGGAAGTCCAGGGGCAGATTAGCGCTGGAGCCGAACGCGTCATTGCCATGGAAAGCCGAGAAGAAAACGTCACCCGACATATTAAAAGAATGCAAATTGGGATGAACGAATTGAAAGAAGAAATCAACGGATTAAGAGAGCGGAAATAGGAAGTTGCCCACGAAAATAAGAAAGGAATGGAAAAAGAAATGGAGGCCAACTTAGAAAGAGTCCGGAAGTTGGAAATGGAAATGATATCGAGAATGGAACACCAGGAGGCAAAACTAATTAAAACAGACTTACGAGGGCAGATTCAGGACGAGGCGATCCTAGAACTGCAAAGAGAAGCTGCACGGACGATGGACCACGCCCGGAGCAACATTAATAATAATAACCACCGTAGGTCTGGATACCAGACGCAGACGATGCCAGAGCCACCATTAAATGGATTAAGGAAGGGAGGAAGGAAGCTTGTAGTTTAACGTGACCGTTAATCTTGAGATCATGAGCCACGGGACCTCCTTTTTACGTGGAATCCGAACCACAGGACATGGCATTTCACTTCGAAAATCTCACATGCATTGACCGGGAATCGAGCCCGGACCGCCTTGGTGAGAGACTTACAGCTAGACCGCTGAGCCACCACTCCCCCTTAAATGGATTACTCGGAGGGCCTACGAGCATAACATTCGGGACGCCGAAAGCTGGAACTTCGACGCCGAACGACGCTACGACGCCGACGCAGATTGTACATGTGATCAGGACAGGAGACGACAACCCAGAACCTTACAACGGGAATTGCGCCATGACCCCTAAGCAATTCATCCGCGAACTGGACGTTTACATTTTGGACAACCGCATACCGGAAGAAAAGCACCTGCGCACAGTCGAGAAACATTTGGAGGATGCCCCCTTACAATGGTTTCAGAGCTTCCGCTACACTTTTCAGACCGTGGCAGAGTTCAAGGAGGCTTTCCTAAAAACGTATTGGAGCCTCGAACGGCAACAAAATTTGAGACTGGAGTTATATTCCCGTAAGTTCTCAACGCAAGGGCCAACAAAATACGCGGAATACTTTATTGAGCAATTCGTTAAGATGAAAGAGCTGGACGACCCCCCTTCCGAACGCTCTCTGGTAGCCGCAATTAGTAAACAGCTACCTGTGAATGTTCAAGAGACGCTTATCGCTGCAAACGCCCAAACGGCAATACAAACAGAGGGAATTTTGAGACAGCTGGACCATACTAGCGCGCTTTTACAACGCATGAGGGCCACTGAACAAATTCAAGCAGCAGAAAACCAAAGAATGCCAACCACATGGGAGCAGGGTAGCACTACAGCGAGGCCGCCCCGCGGTAACACCTGGGGGAGGTACGAGGGCAGATCACCGAGGGGTTATGAACCTAGGCACCAGGCAAGGGCAGAGTGAGGATGGAACAGCCAGTACCACTCTAGAGGACACCGCGGACGTAGGGAACAAGGACGCCAACAGTCAGCACCGTACCGACCGCGAAAGGCAAGGCATGGAAGCTACAGGCCACGGCCGACCCAACAGGGAAACAGGATCTCCGACGAGCAGGCATGGAGAGACCTCGAACAAAGATACGCGGAGTCTCAACAATATCTAAAAGAACTCCACAGTAAGAACGAAGGTGGGCAGACCAGGACCGAAGCCGACAAATGGAGAGAGGCTATCCAACATCGCGAGGACCCAGACAGGCACTATCAGGGAGCCCAGAGCCTAGAACTCCAACGAGAGAGAGAGGAGGCAGCGTCCCGGAATAATGGGGCGAGCAACAAAAAAGCGCAATTCTAGAGAGGGGAGATAGTCCCAGATTTGACCAAGATGGCGGACACCAAGAATGGGTGGTTGCGAAAATTGAGAAATGGGTAGCGCAGCCAGATGACCTCATTGAGGATATGTACAGGAAGGAAAGGCCCGCTATAAAGGAATTACCTGTAATTTTCGCACGCGTGGGAGGACTAGTGGTCCGAAGTCTGGTCGACACGGGAGCCAATATTTCGGTAGCGAGTGGTGCGCTATTGAAAGAACTTGAGAGAAAATTTAAAGTACCCGTAATACGAGTAGCAAATGTCAAAGTGAAAGCCATTATCCCCGATCGTACAGCGGAATGTAAATTCCAGGCATATTTGGATTTTAAAATTGGTAATTATACCATGTCGCACCCATTCTTAATTATGAATAAAATCAGCTTTAATTTAATCCTCGGGGAGGATTTTATGAGAACCAATGGAGCCGTCATTGACATGCGCACAAACGAGATTAAGTTTCGCACGCATGATAAAAGGGAAATTGACCTACGGTTGAATGAAGTGGAACCAAGGGATCAAGGTCATATTTGGAGCATTGACATACAAGATGACGTCACGAGGGAAACTACGGCATTATTACATAAGATAGGGGAGGAGTTCGTTGAGGAAGAAGTCTTAAATTATACTACAGAGTTCGGCGCTACACTTGAAGAGAAGGTGGCTCAGGCAAAAATTAAACCCCATGACAAAGAGGAGCTGCGGGCAATTTTAACAAAACAACAGTAAGTTTTTGATAACAAACCGGGAAAAATTAGAAATTTTAGCTATGCATTCCAAGTAAATGATTGGAGTCCATACAAGAAGAAGGTGTACCCTATAGCAGAGAGGCATCACGAGGAGGTAAAGAAAACAATTAAGGCCATGGAAGAGGCTGGAATACTTACGAAGAAATCTACCCCATTCGTGAATCCTATTGTCATTGTGGAGAAGGCGGACGGAAGCGTGAGATTGTGCCTCGATGCACGCGAAATCAACTACAGATTACTGCCCGAGTACGACCAAGCTCCACCGATTAGGGAGGTGCTGCAGAAGTTCAGAAACAAGAACTATTTCTCGAGCATCGAGTAGCTTTCACCACGTGGAACTAGAGGAGAAATTCCAACTTCTCACAGGATTTATTTTCGACCAACAGACGTACACCCATAATCGCTCACCATTCGGGATTCTAACCGCAAGTTGTGCACTTATCCGAGCCCTGGATCGCAACTTGACGGAAGAGGTTAAGCAATGCACAGTCCGTTATGTAGACGACATCTTGCTTGCTTCTGAGACACTAGAAGAACATATTCAAAATTTGGAAAAACTTCTATCGAATCTTCAGTCGGCCAATTTCAAGATTAACTTTAACTAGTCCCACTTCTGTCTAAAGGAAATTTTATATCTTGGACACATTATCGATGGGGAAGGAATTCGGCCTAATCCCACCAATATTTCTGCAATTCAAAATTTTCCCACGCCAAGACGGATTAAGCACATCCGCATGTTTCTGGGAATGACTGGCTTTTTCTCAGAACATTGACCTAATTATACGGAGACGGTCGCGCCACTGCAAGACCTTTTGAAGAAAAATAAACGATGGTTATGGAGTAAAGAGGCCGAGGAAGCATTCCAGCTAACCAAGGACCTTCTGTTAGAGAGCGTAAATCTGGGATATCCAAATTTCAACTGGAAATTCGTGCTACAATCTGATGCATCGAAAATAGGGATCGGAGCAATGTTGTACCAAGAAGACCCCGAAAACCCAAAGAAAAGGATATATTTAGGATTCCAGAGCCGAAAATTGAGAAATCAAGAACTCAATGATACCGTCACTGAAATTGAAATGCTCTCAGTACTCCATGCATTGCAGCGTTGGCGAAAGATTATATATGGTTTCCCGATTATTTTGAGAACGGACCACAAGGCACTTACCTTCATGTTGAAAACCAGCTTAGCTAGCGAGAGGGTAAATCTTTGGGCACTCTACGCACAGCAATTTGATATGCTGATCGAACACTGTCCCGGTAAATAGAATGTCATCCCGGACATTTTATCCCGGAACCCGGAGGAGAATGAAGAAGTGGAAATGCATCACGCAGCGCTTCAACAGGAAGACCATGACTTTCTCGCAGACTTACCGAGACTTGGGTTGGAACAAGAAGCGGACCCATGGGCTAAGCTAATGAGAGATTATCTCAGAGGATTACTTCCGGAAGACTGACCAGCCAAGGCCGAGATGGAGAAACTCGCGCCTAAATACCAATTCATGAATGGATTTCTACATCAGTTTATCGATGAGGAACACACCTAGCTTCGCATTTTAGTTCCACCGATATTCCACCGCCGACTAGTCTGGCATGTTCACCGTGTCTATGGACATGCTGGCTGTGACAAGACATTCGCTGTGATTCGAGAGGCATTCACATGGCCACGTCTCCGAATTACGGTCCGAGAGGTACTGAGGACATGCGATACTTGCGAGCGCATAAAACACAATACGTTTCTGATGAAGCAGCTACCTAGACCGATTTTACCATCAAAGCCGAGAGAAATTTACGCCATTGACTTTTATGGGCCTCTCCCAGCCGCCAGAAGAGGCATGAGGCACATACTGGTATGCCTAGATGTGTTCTCGAAGATCGTGAAACTGTGTGCTGTGCAAAAGACAACCTCAAAACAGGTATTAAATAAAATCAGGAAAAAAATTGTACCGGAACTGGGGAAACCAGAATTTACTTTATCCGACCATGGGTCTTGCTTCACGAGCGGACTTTTTAAGAGAGAGCTGGAAGGAATGGGAATTCGGCATATTCTAAGTTCGATACGCCACCCTGAGAGCAATCCTTCAGAACGTCTGATGAGAGAGATTGCAAAATTTTGCCGGATATATTGTCCGGACGCGCATTATCGTTGGATAGATGTCCTGGAGACCATAAAGACGTGCATAAACACCACAGTGCACGAATCCACATCGGAGGTGCCAACGGTAGTCCATTTCAACCTGTATCCTGAGAGACCTAGGAATAGGATCATAAGTTGCCCGGTAGACGCGGGACCCTCACCACAGCTCAAAATTGAGGAAACCAAGGCAAGCCTGCGCGACAAGCCGAGAAGAGACTGAGGCGGATGAGAGGGAGAAGATACCACCGACCCCTAAGAGTGGGAGAGTACCTTTTAGTGAAGAAACCTGCCGTTTCAAACCCTTCAGCGCGTTTCTACGCAAAATTTTCCCCCATTTACGAGGGACATTATGAAATTATACAATATTTAGGAAACAACGCTTACAAAATTCGAGAATTAGGAGGAGAGAACGAGGTCATCCACAACGCGCAAAACTTGAAATTATACTACCCCAGGAATGTACTAGACGAACCACCGCCAGCCCAAGTGAATGCCATTATGAAGGGAAGAAACGACGCAGAAGAGCAACTCCACGGGTGTGAGTTAATTACGCTGAGGGACGAACTGGGGCAGTTACTCAGCGCAGCCTTGGAGACAAACTCGAAGTTACAAGAAGAATAGCGCGAACTGCTAGAACTCCTAGAACTAGAAAGGGAGAGTGCATCAAAACAAAACACCTCAGAGGATTAAGAGTAAGCGATGAACTCGGCATTATAACTCCAGATGACTTTGGTGTACTGCTTCCGCTCGTACCCTTTTTCAAACTGAGCAGGGGGAAATTGTAACCGATCAGGGGGCTGAGTATTGATAGCATGCCGAGTCATCTAAGACCTGGGATGAATCGCATACAGAGCATGCATAAAATTTACTGTGTTTCCAGTGCCGAGAATTTTATTGGAACGATGGACGGAAGGAATGATGGATCCTGTATTGTACTTAATAAGACATTGATGCTACGAAACCAAGAGGGTTTTAATAATAATAATTTTTGCTGGGAAAAAGCACTGACAGAGTGCAAGAGGCATTGGTCTACGTGCAGCCAAGACAATGCGAGCGTTTCCGAGAAGCAGAGTGACAGGAGTGGTCATTGTCCCACCGCCGAGTTATTGTGAACATCTCAAGTAATATTTACAACCCTCGACTCGATATAATCTCCCCACGCCGAGCATCGGCGAGGCCAGAGTCCCAGAACAATGAGAAAATAGCGCAAGATGACCTAATTCTTGATCCACATATCCGGATATTTTGTTAAGAAGCCATATCAGAGCTGAGACCGAGTTGATAATTTAGAAATTTTAATCTCGGCTAAGTGTTGAGAATGGCCGGAGATATGGCGACTTGAAGAGCTAAACCGCGGAGGGATACTTCCTACCCCCTCCAACATGACAGCATTGGTGCGGGAGTTGGATCTACGTAGGCGCGTCATGATGCCATCATCAAGTATAAAATATCTGCCGATCGTTTTTCTAAATAAAAGAAGATTTGAAGCCGACCCAAATCAGAGCTTTAAGGAGAACTTAAGATCACAGCGATGTGACGATTTCCCTAGAATCGCAACCGTACAGTGAAATCTGCCCATTGTATTAAAGTGACAGAACTATATAGGCACCTGCCTGGACTAGGAAAGGGTAGTCAACATGAGATCTTGGAGATGGAAGGCTGTTCGGTGCTGCTCTGAAAAGTGAAGCCGCGTGTTAGTGTAAAGTCCAGAGAGACTTAGTTCGTGGTTGCGTAGCCGAGTGCCGCATATAAGTAAATAGAATGTGATATCTCTGAGAATGAGTTGAACTGTGAGAATTAATTATCCAAAATAACAACTCGAGTTGCCGAGACAGAAATAGTAATTTTAGAGTACCAATCGGGTTGGTGACCCGAGACTGTATTCATATAAGCGCTAAGCCGTCCATACCAAATTCAATTATACGGGGCGCTAAATGCAGGCGAATCGAAGTAGCTTAATTTATATATTATGCTATGCTTCGGAGGACATAAACTAGTTGCCATTTGTTGACAAAGATTTGTGGCCAAGTTCTGAATATTTGAAACGGTCACGGGCCTAAGCCAAAACAGTCGTGTCGAGGATCGAACGGGTAGTCCATTCGTGGAACATACTTCGAACTGTACGAGCCCGTACGAGCTGTGTACGCTAGAGACGTTATCGTCGGACGGTCTAAATGACGGGAAATGCCATTGCGTGTGTTTTACTGGTGCGAATAATTTAATGATTGTTATATATTTGTGTTTCGTGAATACTTATGTGTGTATACCTTGTGTTGCTAAGGTCGTACCTAGACCAAGTATTTCATGTGTGACAAGATCACGAAGTTGAACACTATGCTTGGACTCAGCATAGAAGCCATGAAAGGCTAGAAGGCATCAGATCGGGAGTCGAACATGGTCATCCCGGAAGCTGTCATGGATTTGTCGTCCCCAGGAAACGATGAGTATTAACTTTTCATTAGAGGGAACATGGATGCAGATATCGGGTAGCGAGATAATTTGAACAGTAGTATTTAGATTTTTTGTGGCTTTTGTCGCCATTTTCGTTTTAGCTGGGGAGCGAATTTTTTTTTTTTTTTTTTGGGGGGGGGGTCAACATTTTAATGTTTGTGTTTGTGACTTGTCAGACTGTAAAAATAATGCATGTTTGTGGACCTCTGACAAGGAAGTCCGTAATTGAGTTTGAGCCCGGACTTTGTAACTAAATATGTCGCGCATAGGTTAGATTTGATGGCTAATTTTTTTGGTAGAATTGTAGTGGGATGTATACTTTTCGAGTGACCATTTAACGAGGATATAATTTTTTTGTTTGTTTTTAATGTGACATTTTCGAGTCAAGCTCGTTTGATTTTTCTTTTGAGCCATTTCATTTTCTGGTTAGATTAGGGCATTAGGATCCCTGCCCCTTTTATTTTCGCCAGACCGGTCGATATTATGGTCAGTGATCCAGTTTCGTGGAGGCGTAGCTTACGCCTGTGATAGTGTATAATTATGTGTGTGTGTGTGCAGTTTGTTTCCGGCTGTGGAGTCGTTGATTTTCGTACCAAAATGGTAAGTGTTTTTTTTTTTTGCCAGCGTGACGAATAAGTAAGTGTATCCAGGTGTTTACCCTGAGGTTTTTTCGTGTTGTTTCCGGCCATGAAGCCGAGGAGTATGTTTTTTTTTTCAGGCGGCGATCCTGAGGTATTTTGGTGATGATGCAAATATGGTACGATAAGTTTTTTTGATGCGCGCACAGACATTATGTCTTTATTCCCACAGTTCAGTGGAGGAAGCAGCTGACCCTGGCCATATTTCTTCGCGACCAAGGTCTGGAAATTAACGTTTATTTCATAATTAATTCATGTCACATTTAGTATTGCCGTTGGAGCATCTCAGAGCTAAGCCCACTGTAGAAGTGCGGTATTTCTGGCAGACTGGCTGGTCCCGTGCTAATGTCTGCACAGCGGGGTTCCTTCCGTTTTTCAATGGTCACTCTAGGCTTAATGAATCGAGTGGTGGTAGTGCTCTGTAGGAGTGGAAGTTATATTTAGTCATGTTGACCTCGTAATTGTTTGGTGAGCCTATGTTTGACGGGCTATTGTAGTGTAATTGCTGGCTTGTCACCAGCTGTGTTTTGGTTGGTTATTGTTTTCTTTGTCGCATCCCCAAAGTTATTATGTGTGTATCTCGCTAACCCAGGTGACCAGTATTCATGTGGTCCCAATGGAGCTGACTGACCACCGGTTCGATGCCCCATTATAGAAAGGAATACTCTCGTTGTCCTTAGTGTATATTTGTGTGTATGTGGGAGACAAAAATTAGATCCATTGCAGCTAGTTTTTTTTCATTAAGGGCAGCTGCCAAGTTGAGTTGAACCTTTGGAATTTGAAAGTAGGCGGTTGACAGTCACCTAATGTAAATATCACCCCCAAATCAGCTGTTTAAAGTAATTTTAATGTTTGCAGTTTTGACAGCTGGATTTTGGTAATGTTTTCTTTCTCTTTTGAGTTTTTATTAAGCAAGGAAGAGCGATGGGATACCAACTCCAACTGATATTTTGAATTTTGATTTCTATTTTGATTCTTTTATTTGATTTTTGTTTGGTTTAATGTAAATGTATTTTTTATTAGATAGTATTTTATATTTTTTTGTAATGGGACTGTAATTGATCTAAACCTGATTGCCTTGTTATGAATAAATTATAGATTTTCTGTAACCTGTGTACGCCGTTTCCCGTAGTTAGAAATACCTGTTTCATTGACCTAGGCCAAACATTTTTGGATACCAACGAACGGTCCACACCCCAGATTATTATTATTATTATTATTATTATTATTATTATTATTATTTTTATTAAGGCCTAGAGACACCCAATCGGGTACAATATAGAGTGTAACTGCACTACTTGACTGCGAACACTAAAAGCTCAAGCAGCCTCAACCTCCGTATGAAGGCTTCCAAAAATAATGCACCGGCCGTGAAAGCCAATATACGAAGTACGTCCAGAAAGTAAGTTCCGTTTGGTAATAACAATAAATTGTGTACAGATACAGAAACATTATTTATTGCACAAAATTCTACAACCCTTAAACTACTTTTCCACATAACTGCCGAAATGTTGCAGGCATATGTCGTAGCGTGGCACGAGTTTTTGTATACCTTCTTCATAGACGTGTGACGCCTGTTTCTTCAACTAGTTGTACGTTCCGCTCGCTGCAGCGCAGTTCCGCATATGCGCGGTAGACGCTCTGTATCAAGGAGAAGAAACGTGCGCCATTTGGAGAGTGCTGCCAGCCACGTACGCGATGTTGTGCATGTTTACTCGTACAATGTCTGTGTTGATTGAAAATCCCGCCGCTTGTGAAATCAGATCTGTGTTTCGTTTTCTGAGTGCTAGGAAAGTGAAACCAATTGAAATTTATCGGCAAATTTGCGAAGTGTATGGACAAAATGCGATGAGTGATTCAATGGTGAGAAGATGGGTCCGAAGGACGTAGTGAAGTGCACGATGAAGAACGAAGTGGGCGTCCGTCTTTGGTTACAGAAGAACTGGTTCACGCGATTGATGACAAGATCCGGGAAAACCGCAGGTTTACAATTAGTGCTCTCGCTATGGAATTTCCCCATATCTCACGATCACTAATTCATGAAATTGTTTCCGAAAAACTGAACTTTCGTAAACTTTACCGGTGTTGGGTACCAAAGATTCTTACGGAGCAACACAAAACAAAACGGATGGGTTGTGCACTTCAGTTTTTGACCCGTTACGATGAAGGCGGCGAAGAATTTCTGACATAGATAGTCACAGGAGATGAAAGTTGGGTTTCTTACGACACCGCTGAAAGTAAGCGGCAATCAATGGCATGGAGGCACACTTCATCCCCAGCGAAGGTTAAGCCGAAACAAATCTTGACACCTGGGAAAATGATGTGCACAGTGTTCTGGGATTGGAAAGGCATCTTACTTATTGATTCCTTACCGCGTGGTCAAACAATCAACGCAGATGCTTACTGCGAGACACTTAGGAAATTGCGCCGCGCAATACAGACTAAGCGCCGAGGGTTGCTGTCAAAAGGTGTTGTTTTTCTTCATGACAACGCACGACCACACACTGCAAATGTGACGAGAAACCTCCTACAGGGATTTGGCTGGGACGTTTTTGACCATCCTCCGTTCAGCCCTGACCTCGCTCCTAGGGACTTTCATCTGTTCACACATCTCAAGTCTTTCCTTGGCGGTCAACACTTCAACAATGACGACGAGCTGATAGAAGATGTTTCCAACTGGTTGAAGACACAGGCGGCACACTTCTATTAAGAAGGTACCGGCATCCAAAAACTTGTGCCACGCTATGACAAATGCCTGCAAAAGTTCGGCAGTTATGTGGAAAAGTAGTTTAAGAGGTGTAGAATGTTGTGAAAATAAATAATTTTTCTGTATCTGTACACAATTTAATTTTATTACCAAACGGATCTTACTTTCTGGACAATGAAGCTAATAAGGATCAGTTCAGGATCTTATATCTGAATGCCCGCAGCTTAAAAAGTGAAGGAAAATTTGATTATTTTAAGCTAATTATCAGTCAATTGTGTTTCCCTGATGTTATAGGAGTTACAGAAAGCTGGTTTTCAAATGAAGAGGTAAAGTAATACCTGCTAAACAATTATGACCTACTATATATATCCAGGAATGAGGTTAGGGGAGGTGGTATTTGCCTCTACACTCATAAAAATTATAGTGCCAAACTAATACATACCATTAACAGTACCACACACAGTGTTCTTGTCTCAAGTCTTAAAGTAAAAAATATGCACGTAAACTTTGTCTTAGCTTATAATCCACATACCACCAATGCACCAAACTTCCTCCCTGATCTGGAGCTTGCCCTTTCTAAATGTAACTCTAACAAAGTCATCTTGTTTGGTGACTTTAACTTCAATATACTCAACAAAACAGATCATTATACTGTACAGTACCTGGATATGACACTCAGCAAAGGTTATACATGTATAAATCCCAACCTACCAACTAGGCCTAGCAGTAAGTCTCTTCTTGATCATTTATTTCTGAACTTCAATGCTAACACCAAGGTGGCAAATATAGTTAATGATTTTAGTGACCACAACATCTTAATATTACATCTGGAATTACCTAGCACTAAAAAAAGAAGGGATAATATTGCTACTACTTATAAAAGAATATCATATGATAACGTATATCACTTAATGTTATCAAATCCATTTCAGTTTTCAGCGGATGATACTGTAGATATGTACTCTGAATTAGCTGATTATGTTAAAAATGCCTGTGCATTGTCATGCACAGAAACTATCATACAACCAAAAAAAAGTAATTTCCCACCTTGGGCTACAGAGGAATTCATTAACTTAACTCACAGAAAAAGTGTCCTATATGCAAAGACACTAAAACCTTGGTGTCATCCACTCACCACAGAAGAGTATAAAAAATGTAATAATAAAGTAACAACACTTCGAAGAGAACTTAAACGAGATTACTTTATCAATAAGTTAAAAAATAATTATAACAATCCAAGAAAAACATGTCATGTCATAAATGAAGCACTAAATAACAAAACAAAACCAGAGTCCATATCATGTAATAAATTAACAATTGATGGCAAAGATATGATCGAATCAGAATCGATACCTAATGAATTTAACAAATTCTTTACAAATATAGGACCCAACCTAAGGCCAGTAGACCCACACAGTCCCAAAACATCTATGATAAACAATGCAGGTAGACTGTATAATTTTACTCCCACATCAAAGGAAGAAGTAATAAAAATAATTGATTCTCTAAAATCCAAAAATAACCTAAATGATGATATAAACTGCATGGTACTAAAAAAGTGCTAACAGATACTAGCCAAACCTATCTCAGATTTGATCAATAAGTCTTTGGAAACTGGCATCTTACCAGATCCTTTGAAAATTGGTAAAATAGTTCCTGTTCATAAGAAGGGATCTAAAGATGATCCAAACAACTATAGACCTATAACTATATTGCCTGATCTGTCAAAGAGCTTCGAAAAAATTATAAAAAGCAGGCTGGTGAAATTTTTCTTTCAATGCAACTACTTCTTTAAACACCAGTATGGGTTCCATGACTCTCTAAGTGTACTTGATGCTTTATTTGATATTGTCACACATTTAGAGAAATCACTAGACGAAGGCAATATATCAGCAGGTCTATTTGTGGATCTACAGAAGGCATTTGACACTGTCGATCATAATTTATTATTGTATAAGCTGCATGATGCAGGCGTCCGAGGAGTAGCGCATAGTTGGATCAAAAATTACCTAAGTAACAGATATCAGTATGTACAAATAAACAACGTTAAAAGCGCTCTTACTAAGAGCGTCAGTGGTGTACCACAAGGATCAGTTTTAGGTCCTCTACTTTTCATAATTTACGTGAATGATATCAATAATTGTTTGCTATAGGGCCACTTAACACTATTTGCTGATGATATCAATTTAATATATAGCGCAAAATCCAAACAAGAACTTGCAACAAAAATAAATGATGATTTAAAAGTCCTGGACAACTGGTGTAAATGAAATGGATGCTGCCTAGTACAAAAAAGACAAACTATATATATTTCACTAAACCTAGCAACAGCAAAGAAACCATGATTCCTGTAACACTACATAATACAGTAATTGAAAGGGTCTCATCAATAAAATATCTCGGCCTGAATTTTGATCAACATCTGAGATGGCAAGAACAGATATACAAAGTTAAGCAAAAAATTCTTCCTGCAATAGGAGCAATATACAAGTTACAACATGTTCTTCCATCTCATATATTAAAAACACTGTATTACAGTCTAGTACATAACCATATAACATATATGTGCAGTATTTTGGGAAGATGCACTACCACATTATTAAATCAAGTACACTCCAGAAAAGGGCAATTAAAGCAGTTTATTCCCTTCCCTTACTTACCCATACAGCAGATTTAGTTCGAATCTCAGGAATCCCCCTTCTAGAAACCTGTATAAAAGTATCTGCTTCTCTGTTCATACATAAAAGTGGAGAACTTTCGTATAAAGGCACAATAAAGTTTCCTCTACAAGGACAAAACTATGAGTATAACACCAGAAATTCCAAGAACCTTGCAATTCCCAGGGTCTACACCTCTAAATATGGCCCCAAAAGCATATTTAACCAGGCTATAAAGGATTATAATACTCTCCCAGCACATATAAAGTCAATAAATCCTGTCTTAAAATTCAAAAAAGCCTGCAAACAATTCTTCACAACTACACTCTGATACTTCCTAATTTATAAAATTAATAAAACCTTGAATAGTAACTTACTGTCATTGTAAAATACTCTGTAACTTTGTTTTTGTATGTTAAATAATATTTAATATTCCTTATTAAATAACAATGTATAGTCCTACTATAGGGCCTTGCCCTCTAGGACATCCTCTGTATGAAAATAAAATAAAATAAAATAAAATAAATAAAATAAATAAATAAAAAAGAATTCATTCATGCCATAAAGATAATGTAACCAACAATTTCAGAGCAGTATAATGAATATCACGAAGCAAGTAAGAAATGAAACGAAAATTGCGGGCCGAGGGGGGGGGACGTCTCATCATCATCATAACTTCCGACTTGACGTTTAAGTACATGGCTAGAGTTTCGTTCGCTAAATCGCGACATCGCGAACGAAACTCGATTTGTCATGATATATTGATTCGAATGACTGCCTGTGATTGGCTAGTTAAAGTGATTTTCCTTGTGACCGCTAGATAACTCCAGGGTAACACTGAAACGTCAAGTCGGAAGTAATGATGGCTCTACTATAGTGACAGGTAGGTAATAAAATGAAAACTATTACTTGCCCTTGCGGGTGCCTATTGACGTCCGAAACGGGGGAGGAGCTTACGATCAGCTGTTTGCAATATGGCGGCGATATAGTGACGTGAAGTAATTGGGTGTGCGTTTGTTATGGCTTCAAATTTATGATGGTAAAATACTACATATTTCCTTTCATTGATAGAAATATTTTTATAATCAATTTAAATGCAGTGCCTAATTACTACCAGTTAAAAATATTACCCACATGTAGATAGTCTGCTGTTACATATATGAAGCCTGTACTTGGGAGCCGAGCGGTATCGATGTTTTTATTAATTTCACCATATATATATCTCACATAACACAAAGGACGACTCCCTGATAATAAATTGAATCAAGCAACCCTGAATTTGCATGAATGTTTTGGGTTCAAAGAAGCGTTACTTGGGATGCTCAAATCATACTTCAATATTGCAAATATTGACCTAGGCCCTACATACTTGCTGTTCAAAGACAAGAATGTTAATTTTTTAATCTCTTGCCACAGGCAAGTTAAAATGGAGTCATCCTCTTTATCAATATATTTAATTAAATATTTAAAATGCAGATATTTAACAAAGCTGGAGTCTCCATTTGAACTTGTCATAAGCAAACGGAACAGATCAAAAACTACACTTTAAGCCAAACCAAATTCACTCCTCAGCTCGACATAATCCATAATACCAATTGAAACCAATACAAAACATACTCTCCTTACTGTTGTACAACTTTCAAACCAACTATTCGCACTCAAAACTGTAAAACCCTGAAATGGGAACTAATTCAAGTTAGAATAGCCTAGGCCGATCCGGTCTCCTGCTACATTACCGCATATGTATACTTAACATCACTATAACTTCAAAATTACGGCCAAGTGAGTTATCTGCCTGAGTAGTATAGGTGTTGCCGGCCTGCCTGGGATCATGGATCACCAAACCGGTACTTAAAACTAAGATTTTACATTTTAATTAACTAAATTCAACAGTAGGGAGATCATAGCCAAAAACACAATTTAAGCCAAATCATACTTCAATGACCTACATACTTTCTGTTCAGAGGCAAGAATATAAATTCTCTGGCAAATTAAGGCTAGGAACAGCATTTTTCTTAAGTTTTCTAACCATTCGGCTATTGTCAATCGGAAGAATCCCTAAAATAAGTTTACGAAGAGCGGATTACATTCTTTGTACGGCACAGAAGTAATAGGCTATAAGTTTATCAGTATTTTTGATGTAGCTAAATCCATGTGAATACAAATTAGAGACAACAACTATCAATAATCAACAGTACCGGTGGAAAGAAGTCGTCTTCACAAAAATGCAGACTGCACACTGTCATGTAACATGTTTTCCAATTGACAGCGCCGAAGCCCATCTTTCTCTCGGAACTTTTTGTACAGGAAAGTAGTGAAGATATTTCGTAGCCGTTTTATACGATTTGCAACCGTATACAGAGCAGTACCTCCTCGAATTTGACAAATTTCTTTCTGTTTCCATCACGAGGTCAATGCTTCACCATCTAAATAAATCTCACCAGTCACAATGTTACAGCTTCAACATTCTGCCGCGTGGCTGCGCCATCCAACTTTTCTGACGTCAATATCTGGGACCGTAAATCTGGAGATATACGGGGCCGAGGACGCTGTCAGCGTTATCTGTGAGCCATGTAGGCAAACAACAGGATGTATAGTAATGTCGGTACGCCTAGGCCAAGTATTGTGGTTCAGACCAGACCGGACCAGACTCTGAACCGCTAAACTCGATTCTCGTGAGTCCAAGCGTCACTCGCGCACATCACTAGTTATTCTTTGGCGTAATACATGCTGTTTGGGTGTAACCTTCGACTGTTTTGACGAGATTTTCAAATTGTTAGTAAATGTTTGAGAAATTGTTATACACTTGCATGGAATTATTTAGTTCTGAAGATATTGTTAGTAACTATTTTAAAAATATGAATAACCTTGACTATTTGCCAAACTATCACTAGCATATGATGTGGTGTCATTGTTGAATCTCCTATATTTTATTACGAAAATAGATGAAAATATTTTGAAGAATTCCCCGAGTAAATCAGTGTAAGTTACACATTGGTTTAGACTTAAGTTAGTATTATAAGTTGATAAGTTTATCCTAAAGCTCTTCTGGTGAACTGTTATACCATAATACTGTCTTGTCCTCATTTATGTGGAGGTCATTTTCATTTGCCCATTATTATAGTCTGTTACAAGCTTCCTGTAATTTCTCTCTTGATTTTGACATTAGTGCCATGTCATCTACGTAGATATTTTTACGTCTTCTGTAGCAACGCGACCATTCTTGTGAGGTAGCCTAATGTTCGTTCCCTAGAAGTGCAGTTGTTTGTTGATAATATTTTCTCAATTCACAAGGTCGAATGCTTCTCTATAGTCTATGAATACAGTAGAGCTTTCCTCGATTTTGTCTGAGGGTTTCATGTATTTCATCATGGAGACATGTCACTACATGCATTGCTGATCGTCCTTACCGGAAACCAAGTTGTTCTTCTGGGAGTCTATCATATATCAGGTCTGTTGGTAATGACCTTCATGAATATTATAAATGGTGCATATTCCAATGCCTAGCCTCTGTACCCATTTGGGTCTCGTATATCCCCCTTTCCTTTGAATAGAACTTCGATTATGGAGTTTCTCCATCTGTCTGGTATACTTGAGAATATGAGGCTGGTCCAGTCTTCTTTTAATAATGATGACGTCCTTTGTAAATGTTCATTGAATATCTGGTCTTGCCCGCAAGCTTTTGGCTTTTCCTCTCTTTGACTCTCTGATGGCATGGTCTTGCCCGCAAGCTTTTGGCTTTTCCTCTCTTTGACTCTCTGATGGCATGTTCGATCTTGCTTGTAGTGATCGGTTTGATGTCCTGTATGTTTCTGTTTGATTCTTTCACAAGGACGGAACTGGTTCTTTAGATTGTAATATACCTTGGAAGTGGTTTTGCCAGGTCTCCATTGGGATTTATCTTGGGTATTTAGGTTGCATAGGTTGTAGTGTCTTGAATGGATGACATTCAGCCGCTTCTATTAGTTTGGTTTCTTCTACTGCTATTAATTCTGAATGTAAGTATAACGCAGCTTATACACTTGCATCAGACATGAATGTGGCTTTTACATACCTTGTGTCCTTGTTTAATCTTCTGGCTGATAATAATAATAATAACCCCTGGCACTACAACCCATGAAGGGCCTAGGCCTACCAAGCGACCGCTGCCCAGCCATTTGGCCTGCAGGTATTGGGGTGACGCGTGGTCAGCGCATCGGGTCCCCTAGGCTGTTAATCTTGGTTTTCGTGACCGGGGTGCTGCCTCACTGTCAGACAGCTACTGAATTGTCCTCACGAGGCTGAGTGCACCCCGTTCCAGCCCTCGTGTCAGTTTCTAAATTCCCTGACTGAGCCGGGAATCAAACCCGGGGCCTCCGGGTGAGAGACAGGCGTGCTACCCCAACACCACGGGGCCGGCTTCTGGGCAATATTACTTATTGAAATTAGGAACCCTGGTCAATATACTGCACCTCATATATGTGCTAAAGTACATAAATATGTGTTTTTATTTATAGCTCTTTTAGAAACGGCTGACATTTTCCGACAGTACTTGCATCTTGTTCAATGTGAGATTTTCGAAGTGAAATGCCATGTCCTGTGGTTCGGATTCCACGTAAAAAGGAGGTCCCGTGGCTCATGATCTCATGATTAACGGTCACGTTAAACTACAAGCTTTCTTCCTTTTTTCATCTTGTTCAATTGTCAACAAGGTTCACTCTAGCGACACACACACATTCTTGCCAACATGTGGGATACAAAATCACTGTTGATAAAAAAAAAGTGGGATACACAATCACTGTTGATTAAAAAAAAAAAGTTCGAGTTGCATCAGACTTTAACTATTGTCAAAAACCATTGGTCTGCACGCGTTAGGCTGTAACCATTATCAAAAACCATTGCATTGGACAAATAAAGGTTAGAATGGTCGGGTGTAAGTGCGGCCTTGGCCCCCCGCAGCTAGCGGGGCACGGTTGACACAATACCATTGATCTGGATCGGATGGTTAGAATGGTCGGGTGTTGGTGCGGCATAGTACCATAAGGGTAAGGTTGGCAGTACTGTTTCTATGATGATTGATGTGGACAATGGCGGCCACAGCTGGAATTTTGCCTATATAAGTTGTGATCCTATTTGAGATGGCTGGGTGTGTCACAGACAGCGAAGGAGGAAACATCTATTTAAACATCATTCGCTGATTTATTTGTCATCGTTTGATCAGGTATTTTTGCTAATTCATGTACCATAGAGAATGTTATCGCTCGTTCTACTTTCATTCAGTGCTACCAAATGTTGAGGTTTATGCAAATGCACATCTAACTGGTGGACTTATTTCATTTGTTTTGTAGTTTGAATGTGGTTAGCTCAGTTCATTAATTCTGCACAACATATCACTCTTTTCCTTTTTGCTTTTTATTTAGACAATAGTATATCATTTTCATACCCTATTTCATCTTTTGAGGGGACATTATCAATTGCAACTACTAACCTTCACCTCTTATACACCAACTACACCGGATATATGTGTTTTTATTTATGACTGTCCTCCCTCTCTTGTAACACACACCTGACATCTTCTGATGAAAGAATGTCTGTCGACTCTTTTATTATTTACGGAGCCTGTTTCCTTGAATCATTTAGCGAGCCTCCTAATTGTACTGGCATTAGGCACAGGTCTCCCTGGAAACTTGATTCGAAATTTTCGTCTCTTTTCAGAACAAGATTTTCTGCTTTTCATGTACGAATTATGGATATACACACGTTCGCACAATGTGAATTGGTGTCTAGGCATGACCATCAATCACAGTAATCACAACACAGCAATTTACGAATGTAGTAATTGTATACTGAAATTAATTGACAATAAGGAACATGTAACTGGCCTATTCTTGGATTTATCGAAAGCATTTGATGTTGTTGACCATAAAATCCTCCTTACCAAACTAAATCAATATGGTATTAGAGGTCTAGCTAATAAATGGATAGAGTCTTACTTAACAAGGCGTAAACAAATAGTAAGCTTGAGACACAAGGATGATGGAACCAAATTACTTAATGAAACATTGTCCAATGAGGGAATTATTGAATTTGGAGTACCCCAGGGATCGGTTTTGGGCCCACTACTCTTTCTTCTATATATCAATGATATAACACAGAACGTTCATTCACATAAGGAAATTTTGTTTGCGGACGATACAACACTCGTAATAAAAGGTGAAACTAAACAGGTCATACAGCAGTCTGCTGACTCCGTTACAGGAGAATTAACCAAATGGTCACAAGATAATCGCCTCATAATAAACTATAAAAAAACAGTATGTCTAAATTTCCATACTATACAGAATAGGAATCCTGCGAAACCCAATATAACATTAAATGGTCATCAAATAGAAAATAAATCGGAAACAAAGTTTTTAGGACTATGGATACAACAAGACTTGAAATGGAATAAACATATACAATATCTGAATACTAAACTGAACTCGATGTGCTTTGCGTTACGTATTTTGAAAACCTGCACTAGCATGCACACATTAAGAAATACTTATTTTGCTTATTTCCATTCATACTTAAGATATGGGATCATATTTTGGGGTATGTCGCCAGAAGTACAAAGCACGTTTAGGATACAAAAGAGGGCGATTAGAATTATGGCAAATGTAAACTCTAGAGAATCATGTAGACCTCTGTTTAAAGATTTAAACATTCTCCCACTGCCCTGCATATATATCTTTGAAAGTATTATGTTTTTTAAAAAGAATTTAATGAATAAAGATGTTTTTCTTAAAACAAACAATGATGTTCATAGGCATAACACAAGACAAAATCAGAACATTCATATTTCATACACACACACAAGCATATATCAAAAAGGAACTTTTCACACTGGAGTTAAATTATACAATAAACTACCCCAGTATATAAAACTGGCCCCAAAAATAAAAACCTTTGTTAGAATGTTGAAAGCTTATCTGCAGTACCATTGTTTTTACTCAGTAGTTGAATATCTTAGCCTGTAGGAGCGATGAAATCTATAATTATATTTTACTTTTTTAATTTAATTGTAATACCTAGCTGTATGTTGTTGTATTTATAGAATTAAGTTTTCATATTATGATAATAGAGTGAGGTGTAAATAGTTGTGCAATAAGATTGTATCTATTAAGATTTGCTATTATAATAAGTTAAATAGTTATAATATTAGTAATATATACCTGTTAGTTCTTTTATTTTATAGATGTAAATTCTGACGTGTCCTATATCAAAAATGTATTGAATGCATGTATTAGATCAAATGGAATTAATAAAAATCTATCTATCTAAACGTGCAACACTAAAATCTAAGCTTTGCAGATACACGTCCATATGAATGACAAAACAGGTGTAAACTAATGATATGAGTCAACGGAGCGCACCAACTACCGGCTGAACTGTGTACGCGCATTCGCGATCTGTGCCAGTCACAGCTGGCTTAGCTTGCTGTGTTTATCGGGGCACACATAGATAATGATCCTGTAATTAATGTAATAGGCATTGTCAACAATCTGCAAGTAATATCAGTTTTGAATTAAATACTGTATGATCTATTTTGGGTATCTGGAGATAGGGAAGAATGCACTTCTCACATAATAAAGTGGAGGCAAAATGTAGGTGCAGTGCATGGTCTTCAGGGCCACTGATCACTGGAAAAGTATGTTGTGTCTCAATGTTGTCAGCCCACTCCTCGATGCATACTGTATTGGCACTTGGGCTGATCGATTTCTCTACCTATAGAGTGACCAGGTTGAAAAGAATGTTGCAACGCGCAAGCGCACCAAAGTAGGGGAGAGTGTTTCCAGCTCCCTTGCCACTCAACTGCTAGTCTTTCTTCTGCGCATGTGCGTCAGGTAGGGGAAGTGTCTCTCTCTCTCTTTCTCGCTGCTACTTGCTTCGTTGTCCTAGTCGCTGGACCTTCCGAAGTCGTGTATGGAGGGAGAAGCTCTTCAGCAGCTACGTAATGCCAGCCCCGCCTCCAACAGTCTTTTCTACCTGGTAACTCTATAGTATTTAGTTTTCCACTGGAAGATATGTGAAATAATGAAGCTAAGTTACAAATGGTCTATCAATTCAAAGTGCCTCCTACGAAATGCTTTGCTATTCTCTCTATAACAGTGATGCATAAAATTAATTTACTTTTCATCCCAAGATTTTTAATTTTGAATATAACTTAGTTTTAGTTATTTGCCATCAACGAAGATTTTGAATTGGCTCGTTTGAAGTTGCGTAGTGAAAATAACTGTTGCAGGAAAATTATGGGTGATGGAAAAAATTTTGATCACATTAGAATTAAGCATTAAAAAGTGTAGACCTTTTAGAATCATCATTTAGTTTTCTTCTCACAAAATGTTTGTTTTTGTTGTTGCTTATTTTAGGGTCTGCAACATCATGGTCATATAGCCCCGTGTTTTTGGGTGTGTGTGGAATTTGTGTGATACTGGTAACCTGTTTTATTTTGAAGGCTGTACTAGTGTGTGCATTTGTAAATTGGGGATAGGATTGGTAAGGAGGTGGCCGTGGCCTTAAGTTAGGAACCATCCCATCAGTTTCCTGGAGTATATTGTTATTCAGTAGATCACACTATAGTGCGGGACACAGCATTGCAGCCCTGAAGGTTAACCGGCTCTCCTCTCTGCAACTGGTGGGTTTGCTTTGCTATTGCACCATACCTTCAGTGGGACGGTCATATAGCCCCGTGCTTTTGGGTGTGTGTGGAATTTGCGTGATACGCACATTGCGATGCATCCGCGTATAAAATTCCCCTAAAACAAAATGGCGACTTCCGTGACGTCATCCATGACGTCACAAAATACTCCTTTTGCAAGCTTACGGGAAAAGCCTGGGTAATAGGGTGGGGAAACACAAAAAAAAACAAAGCTGTATTAAACAAAAACCTTCGAAACGAAGTGTGCATCGAAATCTGTAATTGATCTACATAGCTCAATTAAAGATTCCGATGCATATAAAAATTTCGCAAATTGAGCTTATATTGTTAAATTTCCGTATCGAATATATTTTAATTTCATAATGATAAATATTGCATCGACATCTGTAATTAACCTACATAGCTCAATTAAAGATTCCGATGCATAAACAAATTTCGCAATTGTAGCTGATATTTTTAAATTTCCGTATCGAAATCTGTAATTGGACTATGTAGGTCAATTACAGATTCCGATACACATGGAAATCATTTTAATTTCATAATTAAAAAGCATTGCATCGAAATCTGTAATTGACCTACATAGCTCAATTAAAGATTCCAATGCATATAAAAATTTCGCAATTTAAGGGTATATTTTTAAATTTCCGTATCGAAATCTGTAATTAACTTTGTAGGTCAATTACAGATTCCGATACACGTCGTAATTATTGTAATTTCATACTTAAGAAGCATTGCATCGGAATCTGTAATTAACCTGAATAGCTCAATTAAAGATTCAGATGCATATACAAATTTTGCAATTTCAGGTTAGATTTTTAAAAAATCGTATCTAAATCTATAATTGGCCTATATAGCTAAATTAAAGATGACTATAAATACATCGTAATTATTTTAATTTCATAATAATAAAACATTGCATCGTAATCTTTAATTGAGCTATGTAGGTTAATTACAGCTTTCGATACAATGTCTTATAAATAAAAATTAAATTAATTACGGCGTGTAAAGTCATCTGTAATTCAACTATATAGGCGAATTACAGATCCCGAAACGGAATTTTAAAAATATATCCTTAAATTGCATAATTTTTGTATCAATCGGAATCTGTAATTGAGCTATATAAGTCAATTACAGATTTCGATACAATGTTTTATATTTATAAAATTAAAATAAATTACGATGTTTGTCGTCATCTAAAATTCAGCTATATAGGCAAAAATATAACCTTAAATCGGAATATTTTCATAAATATCGCCAACAATAATTTAGCTAAGTAGACCAATTACCCATTCCAATACAAAATCTTATAAATGTAACCCTAAATTAAAACATTTTCGTATGTACGGCATATCAAATTGAGGTAGGCCAATAAATCAATTACAGATGACGAAACACAATGCGTTTCGAAGTTTTTTATAATGCTCTTTTCTGTTATTGAGTTGTCACCACCCAAAATAACATATAACCAAGGCTTTTCCCATAAGCTTGCCAAAGAAGCATTTCGTCAAGTGGTTGATAACATCACAAATGCAGCCAATTTGTTTTTATAAAAAAAGTTATGCACAAACGATCGCGGTCTGTAATAATTGCCGGTTGGCATCAATACATTAACACCCCCTTACTCTGACCACAAGCAGTAATGTAAATGTAAAACACATTTCCCACTCATACACAAACCTAACCTAATTTCCATCAAAACCACAAACACAAATACAACCTATCGCTAACACATTATAATATTCTTATAAAACGTTGTGGTCAATAATGTTATTGACCCCCTCCCCACTCATAGCAAGAAATGGTTTTGTGTAGTTTCGTGTTTTTTTTTCCAAAGTTGGCTGCAAATACGCGAACACAAACACAATGACATCCGCAAAAACAACCAAAAACGAAAACATTAAAATTTCATTATAAAACATTGTGGTCAATAATGGTTTTTTGCTGGAGGGGCTATGCCCCCCCCCCCCCCCCCCCCCTCCCCCTCGCTAGTTTGGTATTTTTATGTTTTCCAATATTTGCTGCAAATACTTGTATCTCAATTAGAAATCACAATCCATAGCATACTGTCTAATTACGCCTCAGAGACATACTGTATGAAACGTCAAAAACAAGACCTATATAGGTCTAATACAAAACACTGTCATATCTCTTTTTCAAGTGTTCATGTAAGTGCCAATTTTTGTCTATATTTTACCCATCCATTATTATTTTACTAGGAGTATTCCCACACACCGTGCCTAATGTAATATTTTCGTCTAGACAAATGGCTTGGCCTAAGGCTGTAGAAGAGTACAGTGCAACTTTTCAATTAAATGCAACAACCAAAAGAAATATATAACAACTTTATTACAACTTACCGATAAATCCCACAGGCCGTATTATTGCACATGTAGAAGAAGAAGAAGCAGTAATTTTCGACCACACAGTGCCTCACGTAACATTTTCCTGAAAATCAATGGCTTTACAATTAAATGCGACAACTACAGAAACTCAACAATTTTATTACAAATCGCCAACACAATACGCGCACATGTCACTGCTAATATCTCGGTCTATAGGTTATTCACAGGAATATTTATTATCAAAGATTAGGTTTACGAAACACCAACAGGTAAAAAAAATGGCGAACCGAACCTCCACCGTCTAAATCGCGCGCCACACTGTCGTAATAATCAGCTGACAAGCTTGCGGAGCAACTCCCAGCAACCAAAGAACATCAATATATCAATACGTCACGGTGACGTCACCTAGGTAACTAAAAATTCCCCTAAACTCTCGTGCATCGCAATGTTTAATTGATCCCCTTCAGTCACATATTGGATTTGGGAATCAAGAAAGGTACCTGGAGACCTAAAGAATGCCACTATCGTCACTATCTTTAAAAAGGGTGATCGCAGTGTTTGTGGCAACTACCGTGGTATATCACTGCTATCAATTGTGGGGAAGATTCTTGCAAGAATTCTACTTAACCGCCTCAAGGTTATCTCTGAGAGGATCCTCCCAGAGTCACAATGCGGATTTAGAACTTCCAGAAGCACAATTGACTTGATTTTCTGTGTGAGACAGCTACAAGAAAAATGTAGAGAACAACAGAATCCACTCTTCTTAGTCTTTTATGACTTGGAAAAGGCATTTGATTCGGTTCCAAGACCAGCCATGTGGGCAGTGCTGAAGCGGTTTGGTTGCCCTCAGCGTTTTGTAGATCTAATCAAAGCTCTCCATGATGGCATGACAGGTCAGGTTTGCCATCAGAATAAGATGTCCGATGAATTTCCCATTACCCATGGACTGAAACAAGGATGTGTACTGGCTCCAACGCTTTTTGCGCTGTACTTGGCTGCAATGCTTTATGATTCACCCACAAACATCCCAGGTGTGGAGATCAAGTATCGTTTTGATGGAGGGCTTTTCAACCTAACTCGTCTCCGCTCCTTGAGGAAAACTCAGGTTACTAAGGTTACTAACATGTTGTATGCAGATGATGCTGCGTCACCAACTCTCACACCAGAAGAGCTGCAAGAGTCAGTTAACTGTTACAAAAGTGCATGTGATCGCTTTGGTCTTACCATAAATGTCAATAAGTCTAAAGTCTTGGCACAACCTTCACCAGGCACACCTCTTCCTCAGTTCAATATCTCCATTTCAAATTTGCCATTAGAACAGGTTGACCACTTCTCGTACCTGGGCAGTACCATTTCTGTGAGCTGTACCTGTGAGCAGGATGTGGATAAGAGAATTGGCGCAGCCCATGCAGCATATGGACGATTAGCGCACCGGGTCTTCATGAATAAAGATCTATCCATGAGTACAAAGCTTATGGTGTACAAAGCAGTAGTCATTTCTACATTGTTGTATGGCTGTGAAACGTGGACCCTTTACCGACGTGATCTTAGGAAGCTTGAGCGTTTTCACCTACAAAAACTTCGATCAATCCTGAGGATTAAATGGGAAGACCGCATTACCAATATTGCTGTTCTGGAAAAGGCTCAAATCAACAGCATAGAATCATCCATAATAGGTCACCAATTTAGATGGATTGGTCATGTCCATCGGATGGATGATGTGAGATTACCTCGTCAAATGCTATATGGTGAGCTATGCTATGGCACCAGACCTCATGGTGGTCCTAAGAGGCGCTACAAGGACCAATTTAAGCAGACCCTGAAATTGACAGGTCTTGATCCACAAACCTGGGACATGCTGGCTGAAAACCGCTCAACTTGGCGCCGTACCATCTCGGATTCTGTAAAGACATTTGAAAGGGATCGACGCATACATGAAGAGGCCAAGCGTCAAGCTAGGAAACTTCGAGCAGCCCAACCACGTCCTCCTCCAGCAATACTATGCGACTTGTGTGGTCGCTTGTTCCATGCCAGGATTGGACTCTTTAGTCACCGTAAACACATCCACAAACTGGACTGAAGGAAGAAGATTTATACTCGGATTCGAGTTAAAGCCGATGATGATTCTGACAGCGATAATGAGGATTTTTCTTGTACACCATTGGGAACGCCAGGAACACGACTGCGAAGGAAAGACCTGGCATTGGTACACATTGATAATACGGACCTCTTTGAAACCTGTGAAACCTGAAAGTTTTTTTTTTTTTTCAATTAAATCGTGTCTGGCCCTCTCATCTGTTCAATGCTCAACATCAGTGGTTCCCAACCGGTGTGCGGCAGCACCAGAAGGTGCCGCGTGATTGGCTAAGGGGTGCTGCGAGTTATTGAGATGATAACCCCCCCCCCCCAGAAAAAACCTATACTTAAGCTACTTTTTGGCTTCAATAGAGAGAGGAGTATCCTAACCTAATGAAGAAAGCAATTAACACACTTTTGCCCTCTTCAACATCCTATCTATGAGAGCATTCTTTCTCTGCTATGGTGACATTAAAATCCAAAGCAAGAAAAAGACTGAATAACCTTGACGATGTTATGCGTGTTTCATTGTCAACTGTAAGGCCCGATATCACGTATCGCTGCTCTAAGCATCAATCACAAGTTTCACATTAATCATTTATCGAACAAAACTATTGATGTACTTTTACTGAGTGACTGTAGTAAAGTTTACTGTTCTACGTTATGGTGTACGTTACTTATGTAATATTTCAATGAATTTACATGGGAACTTAATTTTTTTATTCAAGAAAGGGTGCCCCTAGTGTTTAATGTTATTCCCAACGGTGCCGTGAACTTCAAAACCTTGGGAAACTCTGCTCTACATGATCGTAACAACCAAGGACCGATTTACGCACTACTTCCTTATCCAAGTCATCTAATCGGGTTATCCGTATACAGTTGCAATAATACTTTTACACAGTTTACTTAGGAAGTGATGATGATATATAATCGTAAGGATGTGTTGGTTGGTTTGTGTATTCTCTATTGTGCATGTTCTCACCAAATGAGTGTGTAATTATCATAAATTTGTCAGCAATTAGACCAAGAATATTGATTGCTTTTAGTGGGAACTGAATTTTAATTGTAGCATTTATATTATCTTTATATTGACAAGGCAAAACAGTAAACTTATTTATTTTAGAATAAAAAAACAATATGTTCAGTAAAGAACATATAGCTTACTTTCTCCTAAATGCATGGGTATAGTTATAACACTTTGTCCTTTACAAGGAGTATAATTGAAAGCTGGTTGTAGTAGCTTGTTGAAATACAACGTTCCAAATGGGTATTAAACGTTGATTGATTGAATCCTCACCTGAATTATATACACACTAATACAGCCATCACAATAACACAGGTTATCAGACAAAATTCAACACTCGCCCAACTACACCGGGCTAAATGACCATGACGTCCATGCATCTCAAATGAAACAACAACAGCTTCCTACCCAAATTCTTCCTCGTATAAAAGTACACACACTAGTAAGCCTACAGACATCACAGTGACACAGGTTATCAGACAACTTCTACACGCACCCAAGTAAACAGGGCTACAAGACCATGATGCCGCAAAACCCCTAAAGTATAGGTGGGCAATGAGAGAGCGCAGCTCCAGGAGCCAACTGCATGAGCGCGAGCAGAGCTGTACGCAATACAATAGCACAGTTTTGTACAGTGTGCTGTGCAGGTAACATGGCTAGTCAAAGCAATGCGGTAAAGCGGCGATCTACGTTACACTTCAACCCCAGTTGGGAGTGTGATTATCTGTTTACCGACATCGAAGGAGGAGCACAATGTTTGGTATGCGGGAATGTATTAGGCATAGAAAAGTTCAATTTAGAATGTCACTACAGACATCACTTCAACCAGTATGGAAGTATAGAGAGTGAAATGCGTCTTACTCTGCTCAATAATCTACGCGAAGGAAGGAACTAAAGTTGAGGTATGTTTTATAATGCTGGACCTATCTACAATACAACTGAATTACGGTGCCTAATAAACACAATTGTCCTTTGAAATTACAAATCCGTTCGTTTCTTACACAGGAATGTGATGCCTCCTCTTCCGATGCAGCTCTTCGTGCTAGTTATGGAATAGCTTTGCTGATAACCCGCTCTTCCTGGCCATTTTGTGACGGTGAATTTGTGAAGCAGAGTTTGGAAGTATAGCAGACGAACTCTGTCCACAATTATTATGTTCTTTCGCATGTTTGAGTCTTTCGTGGCACACTATTACGTGTCGTATTGAACATTTGTCAGGTGATAGTGTGGAACAATTAATGGAGCTAATTTCAAACTTTATAGTGTTTTCCATTGCATTAGATGAGAGTACCGACTTACCGGACACAGCCCAGCTGGCAATATTTATTAGAGTTGTTGATAGCAATTTAGTAGTAAGGGAGGAGCTCCTTGATGTATGTCCTCTCAAAGACACAACAACAGGTGAGAACATACTGCAATGCGTGGAAAATGTATTTACCAGGTTTGGTATACCGTAGGAATAGCTCGTGTCCGTTGCCACTGATGGAGCACCCTGCATGGTCGGATGTAGAGCAGGGCTTATAGGTCGCCTGCGAAACAAACTATTGCAACACGACTTGAGGTTCATACCTGTGCATTGTTTGATTCATCAACAAAATCTGTGCACAAAAACGTCACAATGGCTAATGTCATGACCATCGTAGTGAGAACAGTGAATTTTATTAAGAGTCATGGACTGAACCATAGACAATTTAAAGCTCTACTGACGGATATTGAGAGTGACTTTGGTGATATTGTGTACTTTTGTGAAGTTTGCTCGCTCAGTAGAGGTAATATGTTGAATTGCTTTTTTGATTTGTTGGACGAAATGGTCTTATTCATGGATATGAAGGAGCGTCCTGTCCATAAATTCAGTGATCCTAAATGGATTAATGAGTTAGCATTTCTCACTGATAATCACATCCCACATGAATAAACTGAACCTTAAGTTGTAGGGAAGCAACTTACATACTCATTTTGTATACAGTATTACTGCTTTCAAGCAAATGTTGCAGCTTTGGCAGCATCAGATGTTGAAAGGTGAGTTAGCCCATTTTCCCAAATTGTCAATGCGGAAATCTAGTAATAATAATAATATCGTATGGCCTCGGGTGCCTGGTGCAAGCTTTGCTATTTGACACCCAGGGGGTAGCTTGTATGTCGAATTTCGTTGTTCCTTGACTATGAAAGTCAAGGAGGTTAGATGTTAGATATCTAAGCTCCTTGAACACTATAGCGCTTTCTAGTAGAGAAATGAGGAACTTTGTGTTGGCGGAAACTCCCGAGATTAATTTTGCCATTATGAACTCGGCCTACTGAATTCAAATGGGTTCTTTGACATGCCAACATCGTATGACATGCGTATCGTATTTTTGCCGCCTTTCAAAAATCACTTACCACGGCCAGGAGCGAACCTGCAATCTTGGGGTCAGTAGACCGACACGCTATCCACTCACCCACCGTGGCAAGCTGACACAATCAATTGCAGACATTTTATAAATGACTGATTTGCATTCATGAGCTATAAAATGTTGCTAAATTGATTATATTATAACTTTCCTGTAATATCCTTATGCCTTGCTCAGCGAAGGTGTTTATCACATCACAGTAGTTCAGTGCCCTGAAGCAAATAGAAAACTGGAAAAAGACTCCAGGTTGCAGACTTGCAAAGGAACTGATAAAAGGACCAAACAAGAAGCACACTAAAGAACTTCTACAACTTAGCAGAGGAAATATAAGATGGGTAGTGGGACTATTGACAGGACACTGTCATCTTAAAAAACACCTACATAGAATTGGAGTAATAAGAGACAATGTATGTAGGAAATGCAATGAAGCAGAAGAATCAGCTGAACACATACTTTTTGAATGTGAAGCGCTGGGAAGAATTAGAATCTCCACACTGGGGCTGCCGGGTGAAGAAAGAGAGAAAATCCTAGAGGACCCAATAAGATTGATCTGCAGCCTTGTGAAGGGAGCAGAGATATCCAGGTGGGAATGAAGGAAACACATGGTAGCAAAAGATCTTGGAGGTCGACGCTAAACAGGAACTTGGAAACGAGAGGCCCCATGAATAAAAGAAGAAGAAGTTCAGTGCCCTTGTAATATCGCTCTCAATTTGTAGAATTGTCAAGTTGCTAAGCCTTTCTTCTGTTATTGTTCTATGGTAGGCCTTCAAGCGCCGGAGAGTGTAAAACAATTGTGTGTTATTATGTATTTTATTATAGAGATAGAGGATTACTTGTCTATATGCTTACAGTACTGAACTATAAAATCCAGAAGCTGAATGATAAGCTGGAGCAGAACAGATTGAGATGGTATGGACATGTGAAAGGGATGAATGATGAAAGAATGCCGAATCAAGTGATGGAGAGAAGGATGACTGAAAAGAGAGGATGAGGAAGACCTAAAGTACGGTAGATGGATTTGGTGAAGGACAGTGTGAGAGAACGGAACCTGGAGTGGAGTTTAGTGGTTGAGGAAGGATGGTGGACAGACAGAGTAAAGTGGAGGGGTGTCATATTTGCTCCGACCCTGCCCAAGCTGGAAAACTGAAATTGATGATGATGCTTACAGTTCAAACTCTTGATGAAGAAATGAAAAATATTGTTTTTTTATTAGTATTAACTTAATGGCTTAAAACTATAAGGGCATGGTTTGTTATAATATGACACATTTTCTTTTTAATTGTATCTGTATTGATTTACATTATTAATTAAACCTTCTTTAGAAGATCTGCCTTGTCAATACAATGTTTGGTACTTAATTATTGAACATCATAGATGTTCTTTGTTATGTTAGAATATATACTCGTCAGAATTTGTCCTACCCTCCAAAAAGACAGCCACTTGAAGCCTATGCCACTGCACTCTATGTATGTGAACCTCTTAACACATCATTTTCATTTCATGTTTTCAGGTAGATTTTTCTTTGTGGAAGCCACTTGAGTGAAAAATGAAGTCTGACTTTGTGGTAAATGGTCCTTCAGAACTTGTTCCAGTTCCACACTGCTCTCTTGGCAGGTATCTGGTAGAGAGTTTAGAGCATCATGGAAGCAGAATAGCAGAGGTAAGGTCACTATCAACGTGTAAGGCATTGATTCGTCTGATAGATCAGCTTGGCATGTGTGCCAGGCTATAATAATGGGGTATAATGTTGATCATAACTAATACATGTAATTTTTTCCAGGAGTGTTATTTACTTATTATTCATATATTATATACATTGTACCCCGCCCAGTCATTTGGCAAATTCGTGTTGACCGACTGAAGAGTTACAATGGACAGTTTGTACAGGCAATTCTGAAAGAATGGCTTCAAAACTTATCTCTTCACTTCTTCTTTTAACCCATCTCTCACTACTACTCCTACTCCATTTCTCCTTCCAGCCTCATTCCCACTCCAGTATAGTCGACGACCTTTTCTCGATTCTCGTTTCCACCTCGTTTCTGCCAACCCCAGCAAATCCAACTTCCTTCTTTCCATCAAATCCACCATCTCTTCCACCTTCCCAGTTAATGTTTGTATGTTCAGCGTTCCAAATCGTGGTCCATGTTTACAGCTGAATCGTCTGTTATCTGTCCTGTCCGAGGCTTGTTCCATTCTTGAAGGCAGGGTGTGTTCCTCTACTGGCTTGCTGGGCCCATCGTAGCTTCACCAGAGCCCTGTTGACCGTCACTTTTCAGGGTTCCTGTAGAACCTTCACAGCTACAGTAGTGGTCCCAGCCACACACTGTCTCCACTGTACTTTGCCCCTACAGGCAGTCCCTTACTTCATGCTGTTGCCGATCTTCCTCGACGTGGACAAGGGCTTGGACTTACAGGAGACTTAGAACTGATCCTAAGTGACTCCTAGATATTTGGGAGTGAAACAATGTTCAAGTGATCTGCTTGTGCCTTTAATAGATTTATTTCAACATTCAATGAGACTCTTACTTTTTTAAATTCTTTGGAACGCACAGTGTTTTGTTTTATATGGATTGGGTTCCAGATGATTAGGCTCGTAGTATGTGCCAAGCTTATCAGTGTACTGGTTTCCATATCCTCAAATATTGAATTCTGGGAGTCGAGTGTCAGATGAAACTTCTGTATTCTGAGAAGTGGTTGACCATTTTCATTGATATTAAATGGTATTGGAGCAAGCGCACTTTCTTGTGGGAATCCATTTTTCTGGGTCTGCCCCCCTTGCTTTGCTGTCCCTGAAACTTGACAAAGAATCTACGATTCAGCAGTGAGGTGGAAATAATCCTGGTGGATTGGCAAACTTTGGCGAGAGCATACTGTATAATATATTCTGTAACAGCAATCTATGGTTCACAATGTCATAGAGAGGGACAAGGTTGATCAAGGATACACCAAGATGGTGTCACAACACAACTGTCTACTCTATCCTGCTCTCCATAGTAATAACATTTGTTTTTCATTACAGTATTTTGCTTACTCTCTCTATGTTAGAGAATGTGTATGAGGGATTTTTTATTTATACAAAATTTATTGCAGGTAGATGCAGTAACAGGAGAGACGAACACATTTGCTGATATTCTGAGAAAGAGCTTAAATGTAGCTAAACATCTTTATGCTCTTGGAATTAGACGTGGTGATGTGGTCGGAATATCAAGTGGGAACAGCTTGGAGTTCTGCCTGCCAGTGCTTGCATCTCTTTACCTGGGAGCTACATGTGCTCCCTTGAACCCAGCATATACGTCAAGTAGGTTTCATCACTCTTACAGTTATCAAAAAAACATAATAAAATGGCACAATATGGGCAGCATTATCAAGGATGATAATGTCCTTGTAAGTCCCTTTCCCTGCTCGATAATATATAGTATATTGTTATAGAGGGGAAAGGAGTAGAGCAACCTACTGAACTTAGGGTATGATAGGAACGCCTACAAGAACACTCACTAAATCGACCTCTCCAATTTCTAGGAAACTCAGTGTATGGCATCATTTCAGGTTCAGGAGTTGACTGAACCTTAAACTCGAGGCGCTTCTTCACACATCAGATTGATACAAGCCATTCAAAATTAAGTGTTTGGATGTTGGAGCATGATACTGATGGATGTCCTCACTCCTTGTCTGCCACTGCCTGCACATGCAGTGGGCTGCAGGAGGAGGTATGAGAAGATCAGCCGGTTCTAGCAAGTCTCACATCTGGCAGCCCGCGACTAGTTGCATGGCTTATCATTGGTACCTAATGATAAGGAGTGGTTGCACTGTTACGTGCCATCATTCAAACGCTTGCCATGTTCATTAAAAGACAGAGGTGTCTAGTTTAGTGAGTGTTCTTTTTTTCTTCCCTCAGGGGCTCTCATCTAGTGGGATGTGGGTTGGCGACCACGGGACCCCAGCTGAGTCCGGCATTGCTTCCCCTTACTTGTGCCGGGCTCCTCTCTGTCTTCTTTCCTGTCGACCTCCCTTTGTCAACTCTTGTTCTCTTCCGACTCCGACGGTATTAGGGTATCCGAGGCCTAGGGAGTCTTTCACTTTCCCGCCTTAACTGGCCCTTGTCTCATCTTTCCTGATTCCCTCCTGTGAGGGGTCAGCCTTCTTTTTCTTTTCCTTTTACCTCCTGCCTTGTGCTCAAGGCCCTTAAGGAGGCAGGGTGTATGTAGCCCCACCACTTCTGGTGCACCCTAGATAATGCTACACCCTCAGGGGCTCACGGCTGGTGAGTTCGGGAGTTGGCGACCCGGAGAGATTCCTGAGCTGGGTTCGTTTTCCCCTTTTGTCCCTTACCTTTGGGGCGGACCCTTTCCTCTCTCCTTTCCTCTCCCAGGGTGTCGACCGGTAACGAAAGTAACGAAAAAGTAACGAATTTTACATACGGGTAACGAAAATTTTCTGAAGGCGAATTGAATCATCTAAACTCGCGCCACGAGATTGCGATGAGCGAGTTTCACACAAGCGGCGCCGATTGCATAAGCTATATTTCCCCGTGCCCGACCTCGAGGATATGCATACTGAGGATACCCTGTGTGGTATACATCGTTCAGCGTATATTTTCGGCATCAAGAAGACTTTTTTGTTTAGTGTGAAATATTTTTCTGTGTTATTAGGAAACCTGACTTTTTGTGAGACGTTTATTCGCGAAAACGTCTGAAACTAATCAGAAACCTCGCATTTCTCGCATCTATTTGGAGACTATATCAAATTGAAGTCCAGAAATAACGCGAAATAATTTAATTTCGCAATCTTGCGAAATGTTACAGTTCTGAAAAAGAATTATGAAAAAGCTTCGAAATACGTAGGCTATAATTTATTTTGAAAATCTGTCTCGTAAATTTGCGACATCCAGTATGGATAATTCGAAATTCCGTTAAATGGCGGTTTTTCCTTTGAACTTTGATTCCATCGGATATATTATAATCTAACCGGTTATTTCGAAAACTTGTGTCACTTGTATAATTCGTGATTCGTATCCGAAAGAAAACTTGTCCTATTGTTCGTGCAATCCTCTCAGAATAATTCTTAATATTTGATACCTACTTCGAACATTCATCTTCAAGACGGCCGGCTGACCGGCACGACTTGCCGGCGGGAATCTCTTCAAATTGATCGAGATCGACGTCAGCTGCGTAAAATCATAAAACCCGTCCCCTATCGTGAAAGTGTGACCACGAGGACTGCGGAAATCACGTCAAAGGTGATTGGGCACCAATCACGAAACATTCCGAAACCTACTCGCTACTTTTCCCACGACTGTATACTTAAAAGCGCACGGGGAGCGAGAAGTGCATCAACTCACTTAGAAATGACAGCCTACATAGCATCGTGATACTAATTTCTCCTCGTGATCCACCCAGAACTGATAACTCCCAACCACAGCATAGGGACAGCGGGAATCACGGCGCCGGCCATACAACATGTCCATAACTAAAGCCCTGCGCGGATGCGGATATCCGCAACATTTTCGCCATGCGGATATAGTTTGCATGGCTTTGCGGATGGTAAGCTGCGGACAATGTTTGGAGTAAATTTGCGGATAGTTTTTAGAATACAATCCGAACTTGTTGAATATCATGGGGAAAGTTGGGTAATTGTGTGCACCTATGTTTTTCGAGTTGGTAGTACAACTAGCAACTCGGTTCCCTACTGCCCATGCTGCCCTTAAGCTGTCATCGTACCTATCAGTTAGGGACAGTCAGCATGATGCCAGTTGCTATGTGATGATAGCCGTGAGGCTTGGATGAAGAAACTTTACACCTTGCATGTTATTTTCTGTAGCCAGCAAATAAGAAGGTAAGCCTACCGTTGTGTTTCAATTATTTAAAATTAAATGCCAGTTTTACAGTGTTTTTTGCAGGTATTTATTTTTCAATATAATAGATTAGTTTACTGGGATTCAGTGAGTTACATTTTAAAAGCAGAGTGGGGTAATGGTGCGCAGAACATGCAATACAAGTAAATACAATGCGAAATTAATGGCAAAATATTTAGTGTTTGTTCTCCAGATGCCAAGAAATTATACGCGGAAAACGGAGACAAACTCCTACCCAGCAGAAAATATGCAGAAAACTCTACGTGCAATTAGGGATGATGGGAGGGAAATAAGGGAAGTGGGGAGACGTTTCTACACTTCCGAGTCAACCGTATGAAAGCAGTTGCTGCAAAATAATGCGGATAACAGTCGTGCGGATGCGGATAGCAGCCATGCGGGGCGGATGCGGATAACGTTTTGTTTATCCGCGCAGGGCTCTATCCATAACTAATCGTGAATTTTAACCTTGTGCTTGCCTCCACCATTCTGTCAGGACAGATAGACAATCGTTCGACGGCCGGGTGCGGCGCGGATTGCATAATATCGCGAGGACAACGTGAATCTCGTAAAACTACCGGGAGCGGCAGCAAATGCGATACACCGCGATGTTTCTCCGCATTCAATGACGAGGACAACTGGATTCTTGTCAAACGGACAGCAAGTGGCGCCGATTGCGTACTAATGCTATATTTTCTCGTGCCCGACCTCAAGGACAATGGAAATCTCGTCGAACGACTAAAAGTGACACCGATTATCTAAATCGCGATATTTATCAGTGTTCTATCGTGAAAATTATGGGAATCTCGACAAACGGCTGAGACCAGCGCCGATCGTGTAAAATCTCAATATTTCTCCGTACTTGACTGCGAAGACAGAATTCGGTTACAATCGCGTAACGTCCCATAAATTTCTTCGTGATCTAGCGTGGGGACAAAGGAAATCTCGCCAAATGGTCAAGAGCAGAGCAACTTCTTGGCAATTATAAAAACGCCTTGTGCACAAGACGACATATTAGCTGCAACAACTAATTTGATAATACATATCTAGTATTTATATATTATTTTTAAAATTTTTATAACACCCTGAGTGAATTGTATTTACCATTTTAAACACAGTTCATTGTTGTTTATCTTCACCGCGTGCTGAGCCCCTTTGCTTGCAGACCGCAGACGTATCTTGAATTCAAAGGTAACTAAAAGGTAGCTAAAAAGTAACTAATTTTTACTTCATCCTTACAGTAGACACCCTGTCTCCTCTTTTCCTTATATTTCCTTTTCTCTTTAAGATTCCCACACTGTTTTTGTTACTTGGTTCACCGTGTATCTAAATTCCCTTTTAGCGATTTTTTTTCAGGCATTTTTATCTACGTTACATTTTGTAAGTTTTTGTCGATCTAAATTACATCTCGCGATTGTTTTCAACCTCAATTGCATTTTGTAAAGATTGACAATTTAAATTGCTTTTTAGTAAGTCTTTCAATGTAGGTGCAGGACATTTTAGTGAGATTATTGAATTCCAAGTGCATTTTGTATTTTCAACCTAAACCGCATTTCGCAAGAATTTTGAATCTAAATTGCATTTTGTTTGGTGGGCATTTTGCAAATATTTTGATTCTCAATTGCATTTTGTGGATATTTTGAATCTAAATTACATTTTGTCACGTATTTTCAATCTAAATTGCATTTTGTAAGTATTGTCAATCCACATGAGTCGTTTGAATCTACCGTTCATTTTGTAAGCATTTTCTATTTCAATTGCATTTTGTAAGTATTTTGAATTTTAATTGCACTTTGTGAATAATTTGGATTGGAACTGGGATAGGGCCTATTTCAATCTGAATTGCATTGTGTATTTTCAATTTCAATTGCATTTTGTCAGTATTTTGAACCTCAATTGCATTTTGTACATACGAGGGCAATTCAGAAACTAACCTCCGGTTGATTGAAAAAAATACACCAAGTTAATTAAAAATATTTTAATATATACATCTTACAACTACATCTTTGCACTATTTTTCGACATAGTCTCCATAACGATTGAGGCACTTATCGTATCTCTTCACAAGCTTTGAAATTCCTTCTGCATAAAAATCACCCGCTTGTGCCTTGAGCCAGCCTGTGACCGCATCTTTGAGCTCTTCGTCGTCATCAAACCGCTGGGACCCGAGCCATTTCTTCATATGCATGAAGAGGTGATAATCGCTTGGCGCCAGATCTGGGCTGTAAGGTGGTTGGTTGAAAACGTCCCACTTGAAGGACTCAAGAAGGGCTGTTGTTCTGCGAGCAGAGTGCGGACGGGCGTTATCGTGCAAAAAAACGATACCGGAAGTCAGCATACCACGGCGTTTGTTCTGTATAGCCCGTCGTAATGTTTTTAGTGTTTCACAGTACACGTCTTGATTAATGGTCGTCCCACGTTCCATGAATTCAACCAACAACATCCCTTTGGCATCCCAAAACACCGTTGCCATCAGTTTTCTGGCAGAAAAATCTTGCCGGGCTTTTTTTGGTTTGGTAGGCGAATCTGAATGTGCCCACGATGAATAGCTGCTGCAGAGTATCCTTTGGCTGTAAAAAACCGTATAACAGCACGCACTTCACATTTGGCGGGATTTTCTATTGCAGCACACATTTCAAACTGCCACAAAAACTAAACTAGCGCAGGTACGATGTTCACTCGACTACGGCTTGCTGCCGACTGACCTGCTGAGCGCGTGAATGCACAGATGGCGCGCTACTCCCCCCACTACCCGCACTGTGACCAATCGGAGGTTAGTTTCTGAATTGCCCTCGTATTTTCGATCTCATTTGCATTTTGTAAGTATTTTGAATTTCAGTTGCATTTTGTAAGTATTTCGATGCTTCATTGCATTTTGTACGTATTTTGAATCTAGCCTACGTTTTGTGGGTCTTTTTCAATCTATTCTTTTGTGAATCTTTTTGTTCTAAATTCCCTTTTGTAAGACCATATTGTGAGTTGTTTCCATCTGAGTTTCTCTTTGTACGTATTTTCCATCTCACATAATTTTCGTTCTGGTTTCCATTTCATTCTCATTTTCGCTATCACCCAGATCATTAGGGGCCGATAACCTAGATGTTAGGCCCCTTAAAACAATTATCATCATAATCATCTTTTTTCTTGTTCTGGTATATGTTTTATTTGTAACAATATGACAAGTAGGACACTTGTATAAGTTATCCCATTCATGCAAAAATTTGCAAGAAATCAAAATTCAGTATTATTGTTGCTTCATTTTGGAGCTGAGACATCTAAGTGATCAGCTCCATGCACTGTATGCATAGTGTGCCTGCACATGCAGTGGGCTGCAGGAGGAGATATGAGAAGGTCAGCCGGTTCTAGCAAGTCTGATACAAGCCATTCAAAATTAAGTGTTTGAATGTTGGAGCATGATACTGATGGATGTCCTCACTCCTTGTCTGCCACTGCCTGCACGTGCAGTGGGCTGCAGGAGGAGATATGAGAAGGTCAGCCGGTTCTAGCAAATCTCACATCTGGCAGCACTTGGTATGTTTCAAGCGTGGTATTTATATTTTTCGTCCTGCCACTTGCCAAAGCACTCGCTCCTTGCCACACAAATAAATGGATTCTTCATTCACCTTGCTATAATACCATTAAGTTTGTTTCAAGGGCAAGGTATAGAATCTTTAAGAAACTAGTTAGAGATGAAGATCGTACAATATCTCCTCTTGTGGTGATGTTAAGGCCTTCGATACAACACCTCCTTTTAAAGCTCTCAAGATATTTATTAAAGTAACGTGCAATTTTAATCTTTCATTCATGCATACATTTAGGTTCACTGTTGTGCACTGTAACAACGCACACCCAATACATGAGCCTGGCTTCGAGGAGCGATAGCCTTGCCTGGAAATTCATATACAATAAAACCTCGATTATCCATTCTAATGCCTGGGAAGGGGTGAACGGTTAATCGAAAAAAAACTGACAATCCATACTACTAATTTTAATAGACTTTAAAGCACATGAAATACATACCGTATAACATTAAAATGCGGTGCATTAAACCCTCTTTTTAAAATCGAAATATAGTCAAAGCTACAACAGTTCATACTAAATATTCACCTAAATTACCAACAGACCATAAATGAATTAATTTACCTGGTGTCATTTAAGCTGCTTTAAAAAAAACGTTACTATTTTTTTGCACTCTGCTACAGCTTATTTTCTTCTTTATGTCCATTCTGAGCTTCCTAATTACTAGAATGTCTGAAAAATCCGTATCGTCCTCTTGCTCCAAGAATTCCATCAGCGTTTCAGCCGACTCCAGTGCTGTCTGAAGCGGTACGCAATTGTTTGTGACGCACTCTTCTTCCCCATTCCCCTCACTTTCACTCGTCACTTTGCAGCTGACTGCCGTGTTCCCGTTGGCGCTTTTATTTACTATTTCGCCATCAGTTAAAATGTGATGCCGAGGCAATACATCGTCAGTATGAAGCCGCTCCTCAATGTTACTTTCATCCACTTCTCCAAACTGAATGTTATTTTCAATAGTCTTCAGGATATCTTTGATCATCAATCCTTCATTTTCATCTTCATCAGTGAACCCATGAAAATCGTCGGCGAGCTCTTCGACATCAACATACAATTTTCTCCACGATCGAGTGATGTTCTGAGCGGTTACTAGATTGGGCAAGATAAAGCGCTTTCTTAAGATTGAGTTTCGTCCAGAACTCAACTATCAAAGTTTCTTCAGAAAGTAAGAGGCCTAGCAATTCCTGCTTATAATGCGACTTACAGGTTGCGACGACGCCCTGGTCCTTCGGCTGAATTAATGAAGTTACATTAGGTGGCAAATAGGAAACAAAAATGTTTCCATCCTCTGATTTCAACTCTGTATCAACAGGGTGAGAGGGTGCATTATCAAGAAAAAGGACGGCCTTTAATGGCAACCCCTTGGAAGCCAAGAAATCTCAAACCCGCGGAACGAACTTATTATGGAACCAAGTCCTGAAAATATCGCGTGTCATCCATACAGATTTGTTTTAAGAATAATCTACTGGAAAATATTTCATCACTGTTCCTTTGAAAGAACGCGGATTTTTTGCTTTACCAATATCAGTTAATTTTAATTTATGGTTGCCTTTAGCGTTCGCACAGCACGGGATGGTAACCCGCTCTTTACTAGTTTTGTGACCAGGAGCTGATTTCTCTTCAGCAGCTGCTAGTGTTTTACTAGGTAAGCACTTCCAATAAAGTCCAGTTTCATGGACATTGTACATTTGACTTCGAACGAAATTGTATCTCTCAATTTTGCGGGTAAACTCGTTTCTAAAGTTTTCTGCTGCACTGCTGTCTGGTGTATTCTTTGGAATACACGGTAAGACAGAGTAAGCTTTTGCTTCTCTTTGCTTTATTTCATTACTTCCTTTTTTCGCAAACACCAACAGTGATCTCCTGGTTTCTCTTTGTTGGTATACTTTGCTTATACTACCTGTGAGTCTGTTCTAGATATATATCTTCCATGACCCACCTAGCGTCATCTAGCATTGAATCTCTGAAGTTCCTCAATTTTTCCCTGTACAAGAGGACTTCCTTACCAATCTGGCCACCAGATCTCGTCGCTATCGCCAGCTATCATCTCCGTGATCAAGAGGACTTCGTCTACTTTCTCATCCACCAGGCTTCGCTAGTGACGCCTGCTATCAACTCTTTGAAGACCATTTCATCAAGAGAATTAATTTTTACAATGTTGGTTATTCTTATGTATATTCCTTTGTCTCCTACCCCCACTCTTTTCCCTTCCCTGGTCTCTCCGCGCTTCGTTGAGCTGGCCTCACTTGTGCTACAGTCGTCAAGACTTCCAGTCGGAGCTTACCTAGAGCTCTTCTCCTCTCCTCGTGAGACATCATCTTCATCTTGCACAGTTTCCAGCCCCTGGTCGGGTCTGTTTGGAACACAAGCCTCTCCAACGTCTTCTGTCTTCCCACCATCTCTCAGCCTCCACCCTTGTCCAGTCTTCTCCTCTCTTCTTCACGCTTTCTTCCACCCCCTTCAGCCACCTGTCTCTCGGTCTCTTTCCTTCCCACTTCGTCTCGTGTACTCTCCTGGGTATCCTCTTCTCCTCCATTCGTTTTACATGTCCATACTCTTCCTATGGGCCTAAATTTTAAAACCTCACAAATAAAATTAATAACGGTTCCACTTTTTGTTGCATTTGAGCAAGAACTCTGTCACAAACTTATTAAAGCCTCTCTTAGCTTTGATAGCTAGCCAGCAAGGCAGCATAGCTCGCTCCGCCAGCTTCCTGCTTGTTGAGATTTTCTCTACAACTTATGGTTGGTTTTCCAAATTTAAGTTTTCCTCATTGTCTAAACTTTTAGTCGGCGCTTTGCTGGGTAAAAGCTTAGTCATTCCTAAATGCAACTATTGGTGCTCTTTCCAAAATTATTCCCAAGGGTATAATTGCTTTATCCCTACCCTTTTTGGAAACATTCGGTCGCTTTTTAGAAATTCTACAACTTTAAGAATCAAAACATCACAGCCAATTCAAACTATTTGTATTCTTCAAAATATTTGTTTAAAACAAACTACTTTAAAAAGATACATAGGAAACTCATCATTTCTTTCTTCGCCAGACCACCACCCTTCCCCATAGTAGCCGAATCTTGGCTTGGAAGGGAAGGTACCACCTCCTCTCGCCCGCAAATAGCCCAACCTCTAGCTGCGTTTCCTGTTGGCTGTGTTCAGGTCCCCACTCACTTTAGTGATTTCACGGGCTTTGCGGTGACACTCTTCTTTAAAAATTGTTTGTATTTGATGTTGGACTTTCGCCCTATTATCCACACTTGTTCCTCTGTCCGAAACCCACTTCCCTTTACTTCTCTCTTCATCTTCCCTTGTGGGTAAGGTTAATTCTTAGCAAAAACCTACCCACTGTCACCACTTAGTTTTTCCCATACGATGTTTAATTCGCGAACGCCATGTCTGTCCTTAAATCTCTGTAGCCAACCATTGGATGCTGGTGAGGACCCTGAGAGCCCCATCTTTTCGTGAAAAATATGTGCCTGCCGTGTTATCATTGGACCACTAAAGGTACACCTTCGCCTCTCTTTTGCTGAAACCACGTGAATAACACAGCATACTTTTTTTTTTAAGATGATGCTTTCATTGTTTTTCTTTTAGCAAGTCCATGCGAACAGTCAGAACTCACCGCAAACTGTAACACTTTGTCTTTATTCTTAATTAGGTCCCGCACTGTTGTCACACCCACACCGAACTCTGATGTTAAATTTGAGATTAGTTCACCTTTCTTGAACCGTTCGATTACATTAACTTTATTTTGTGTGGTTAAAACTGCAAGTTTTCTTTTCACTGCAGATTTCAATCTCAACATTTCTCGGCTCTTAGAACGGGAAATAAATGTTCAACTTCATCAGTCACTCGCACATTTTGCTTTGCACTACAGTACTGAACGCAGACAGAATGTAGCCTACCTGTCTAAAAATAGCGGAGATTGACACCGACTGACCGCTAGGCTGGTTTCTGATCCCTGTGTATTGTGAGATATTTACGATGCAGTAGCCTGTGGTGAAAATATTTAACCTTGACAGAGAACGAGATGAAAGATCTATGTACGTCACTCGATGTTACATGCTATCAAATAAGTTGTAGGCATCATTTAGAAGTAGAAATGATCAGCATACCGGACTCGACGCTCCGTGGGCTGGGAGAGGGCATGTTGCAATATATTATTCTTCAATAATGGAATGGATAATAAAGTTTGTGACTGTTGAATTTGAATAGCATCTGTCTTCGACACCTCGGCGTCTCCTAAAACCGTCAAAGTAGTTAGTTGGACGTAAAACTAATAACATTATTATTATTATTGACATCAGGAGTACGCTCATTCAATTTTGGAGCAACTGTACATCGCTTTTTAAGAAATTGAAATGGTAAATGTGAAACAACCTAAAAAATTGCATCTGACTTGAAGATCTTGCAATGGTATACAAGAAGAGGGAGAAAATGCAGGATGATATGTTTCGCTGTTCAAGCGAGCATTGCCAGATTTGAAAGGATTTACAAGACAAAATAGCTCTACACAAACACTACCAAATCCCACAAATGTCAACCATGAACTGATACGGTTCTCAAACACCAACCCTCCTGGGAACAACAGAATCTTACAATGTACAGCTAATACTGCTGTTAAATAGTCAAATAGTCCCCCTAGAAAGAAAGTCTATTAATGTCTATAGTGCTAAGTCTCATTGAATTCAGAGTGGTCAGTTTGCCTAGTGTTCCTTGTTAGGAGAGTAGAATATCAGAAAGAGAGAAAGGAAACATGTTCTGCAAAACATAGAACCTTATTGGTATATTAAAGCGAGCTTGAATGAAGCCAACTCTCCCTATTGTTGGAATATTGGCTTTAATTGCAAGTAATTATACTTCTGCAAATCTTGTAGGTTTATTCCATGCTTACTGCAGGATGCCCAGGGCTCATCAGAAAATCACTCCCGTAGTGGTGGTGGTTTTCACTTACTCTTATCAGTCAAGGACAACATTCTTGTCATTTAAGAGATGTATGTATACTTCCACTGGTTTCACAATGGTTGCTGATGTACACCTTTGGGCAGAATAGTTGGTGCATTACCTGTGAGCGAAAATTTGACTAGGCTCGCTTCAGGTACAGTGCTGCAAGTCTGAAATACAACAAGGTGTGCCTACAAATCAAGTGCTCTTTTAGCAACATAACTCCAGTTGGTTTGCACGCTTTGGCTTGGGAGTGAGGTGAGAGAGTAAGAATATTGAAACATGAGGTTTCAGTTAAAATACTATTATGCATATTTTTTAAAGTTAGCCGAAGTTTCTTCCATTTCACTTTATTCTATTCGAGACCAGATCTTGTTAATGTATGTAGAACTGTGATAAAGTTATAACTGCAAATGTCTTCAAACAAAAATTGTTCCATAAACAGTGTTAGGTGCCTCGTGATACTCAGGAGGAGTTGGCTATTTGAGGAAGGTTCAAAGTGTGATCCCAAACAGCACGCAGTAGTGCAAAAACACAAGAGACCCCTGTACCGATTTCAGGCCCAATTGATATCTAAAAGTTAGACTGAAGATAAATACGATGCAGTAGTGTTTCTTCTTGATATTATTCTTCGCACTCACCTGGTTTGCTGCAAGAGTAATGTATACATCCCAAACATCTCTGAATGATTTGCTGTAGGATAACCATAGTAGCCTAATTCCTCCATAGTTCAAACTAATGATTTCATAATGTTAATGTACTACTTTATACTCGCAGGTTTGGCCTATGAGGCTCAAGAACTGAGCATTGTGTTGGTTCAATTCCAGCCTCAGATGTGGGTGTTAGCATTGTACAGGGACTGTGTTTTATATGCGACGGGGATTTTCGCTCGCCCACGTACCAAGCCTGTCTCCCACCAAGCACTTTGCCGTAATGCGGCGCCCGCCCGGCACTGAGTCATTGAGTAGAGGAATTTGTACTTACCAAGTTCACAGCTGGTGCTGAAAATGTGCCAGCGATGTATAGCAGAAAATTGCAGACATTTTCAGCACCAGCTGTGAACTAGGTAAGAACAAATTCCTATACTCAATGACTCAGTGCCGGGCGGGCGCCGCATTACGGCAAAGTGCATAGCGGGAGACAGGCTCGCGATGTGGGTGAGCGAAAATCCCCGTCGCATATAAAACAAAGTCCCTGTACATAAAATAATTACCTTAATGATTAGTAATACGTTAGCAATTCTCTTAAAATAATTAACTATTTAAAACGAGTAGTTCCGTGAACAACTAAATGGCCTATTTTCATATATCCTATTGATCTCTTCTATTAAAACTCCCTCGGCTATTAAAAGGATTTTTTCATGTAACATAGACTTCAATCGCATGATCACGACGCAAGAAATAAAAACTTAATTTTATAATTTTGCACAACCGCCATCTTGAGGTTATGAAAAGAATTTAAGTAAATTAGATGTCAGTGGATTAAAATATGTATAAGCATTCACCGTGTCAAGTTTCACTCGAATGGTTAAATCGCGAGGAAAGTCCATTTAAACGTTTAAATTTCCCATTGCCGCCATGTTGGATTTGTGCTCATCAGGTTATTGAAACTTATGTTAATATCATTTATCAACATACAAAATTTTAGTTTGATTGCTGTAATAGATTCTTAGATATTGAGAACTGTCTAAATATTTTGGATGGCCACCATAATTGATTTTTATGTATATAGGACATAGAGTTATGTACCATTAGATGAAGATTGTTGCATAAGTTCATTATTCAAACGTTCATTTCAGTCTCATGATTAGGACACAAGAAATAAAAACTTAATTTTGCACTGCCGCCATATTGAGATTATGAGAGCAATTGAATTTAGATGCCAGTGGATTTACATTTGTTTAACCATATACCATACCAAGTTTCACAGTGTTAAACTGTGAGAAAAGCCCTTTTAAATGTTTCAATTTTGCTTGGCTGCCACATTGATTTTGTACTTCACAGGTTTCTGAAAGTCACTTAGGTGAACCGTACAAAATTTCAAGGTGATATCTGTTACTGTTGTGGAGATATTCAGGGTGTATATGAAGTCTTTCCGCAGTGACATGAATACGCTAGCACACTCACTCATCCGCATTCAAGTTGGCAACGGATCCCGCTAGCAGCACAGGCACAACCACCTTGTAGCACTGTTTTCACATTCAAGCATCAGGGTGAGCTGTGCGCAGAGACAATGAGCAGGCAGTCAGGCTCCAAGGTCAACGCATTCAAAGTTACCAACTTAACCAGACCGGCAAGCATCTGACTTCGCTGCGGAGAAAGTTTCTATGTGCACTGTAGAATGCCAGTGAAATATTTTGCATGGCTGCCATGTTGAATTGGTGAAACATATCAAACTTCGATAGGCACGGTCGAGGTCGGATGATGTAGTAGTATGTACTTACCGAGTTTCATTGAAATCGTTTCGGCCGCTTAGATTTTATTAGGGTGGGGAACTCACAGTTACGGACTAGGTGATCTCATAGCCTATGTTTTCAAAAACGAAAATAGGCTAATAACTAAATCAGTGGTTCTTAACTGGTGGTCCGCGAGTGCCTCGGGAGAAAAGGGTCCATCAGCACGTATAAAAAAGTGGCCAATAAATGGGGATTTCGGAAACGATGTGCGTTGAACAAGAATCGTCCGAATGTATTCGCGGCGATGACTATCTGGGTTTGAATTGAAATATCTTTCAAATAAGGGTTATTGAGGAAGGATTACAACTGATAAGGTGTATTGGGGGGAGGGGGTGTTCCGTACATGATTCAATTTTAGGCTGAAAGGTCCGCAGACTTCTAAGGGTTCAGAACCACTGAACTAAATGATCTTCACTTCCATACTTCACTGAATGTGTGGTTATCCACCAGATGCAATAAATAATGTTCCTTTTGATTTAATTATTGGGAATGTTTAATGATGGCAGGAATGATCACATCTCTTATGATCATCATCTTGCACAGTTTCCAGCCACTGGGCGGGTCTCTTTGGAACACAAGCCTCTCCAAGGTCTTCTGTCTTCCCACCATCTCTCAGCGTCCATCCTTGTCCAGTCTTCTCCTCTCTTCTTCACGCTTTCTACCACCCCCTTCAGCCACCTGTCTCTCGGTCTCTTTACTTCCCACTTCGTCTCGTGTATCCTCCTGGGTATCCTGTTCTCTTCCATTCGTTTTACATGTCCATACCATCTAAGTCTAGATTTCTCCATACCATCCTGTAATGGTTCCTCCTTCATTAATTCTCTGGTCCTCTCTTTTCTTATTCTGTCCATCTTTGTAGCTCCAATACTGCTTCTCAAGAACATCTTACTGGCCTGTATTTTGCTCTTCGCCCTTCCTTTCATAACCCAGGTCTCTGGGGCATACATCAGGATAGGGACATAGTACGTCCGATATATGACCTTTTTGCTGTTCTGAGGGACATCCTTGCTCCATATCATGCTTCTCACACTCCGGAATGCTTCTGCTTGTCTCCCCTGCTCATTTATTTCTCTATCGTTTCTTCCATCATCTTGTATCAGGCTTCCCAGATACTTGAAACTCTCCGCTTTCTTCAGCTGTTCCCCACCAATTGTTATTCCCGTTGTGATTCTTTCCTTCCTTGTTGCGATCACCATCTCACTCTTATTTATGCTAAATTTCATCCCATATCCTTGTATTATTCCTTCCCACACGTCCAACTGTTCCTGTACCTCCTCCTCCTTGTTTCCCCAAATCATCAAATCATCTGCAAACACCATTGCTTTCATCTTTCCTTCCCCAATTACTTGTGCCACTCGGGTCATTATGTCATCATCCATCACCACAATGAAAAGTAACGGTGACAGTGTACTTCTTGTTTCAGGCCGTTTCTCTGTTCCAACCAGTCCGATCTCTCTCCTGCCACTTTCACACAGCTCACGCTTCCCTTGTACATCTCTTTTATCCTCCATATAGTCCATTTTTCTACTCCTCTGTCCTCCAGGGATTTTCATACTTTGTTTCTGCATACACTGTCATATGCATTCTCAATGTCCAGGATGGCCGTCATTAGAGCTGTTCCTTACTCATAGTGCTGTTCTTGTAACTGCCTTACAGCAATAATCAAATCCACTGTGGACCTTCCTGCTCTGAAGCCATGTTGTTCTTCCCTCATCCCTCCTTCTATCCTTGTTCTAATTCTCCTTTCCAAAACTTTCTCGAAGATCTTTGCACAATGCCTCATCAGTGTTATTCCCCGATAGTTTCTGCATCTCTTATGATAGGCTAATGAATTTCTGTTTAATGGACCCATTAAATATTTCATATTTAACCTTTACAAATTAAGACATTTCTTCCCTTGCTAAAGGCCTACTGGATTCATAGCAACCTTGACAATTTTAAGGACCATTTTAATAATGGAACACTCCTCTCACAGCTTATCGAAATAGTGAGTAAAAAAGTTTCCGCCCACTATTTCGATTTGTAAGCGTCAATACGGACTTAAAAATGGAAAACCCTCCAGTTAATCCTCTCACAGCTTGGAATTGAATTATAATAAATAATAATGTTATTGGTTATACGTCCCTTTGAACTACTGCGGCTTTTAGAGACGCCGGGGTGCCGGAATTTTGCCCCGAAGGGGATCGTTAACATGCCAGTAAATCTACTGACACGGCTCCCTCGCATTTGCGCACCCTCAAATGCCAGCTGACTGCGCAGAATTGAATTATGTTTAATTGTTATCCTAACTACTTTGCCAAATAATTGTCATCAGGCCTATACTACATGTCATTTACTATTCCAATAATGGCTGAAGATTCCTGTACCTCATTATTTTAACAATCAGGTATGACATTCTTATACAGCAGCATATACAATTGCACAAGCATCCTCCCAAAATCAATTATTGCATTATGTCCTCATGAATCTTGTCACCAAAAGCATTATAATCGCCTTTCTAAAAATAATTGAATACCTTTGAATACCATTCATTCAACTTTTCCACTACCTATTATCCAACTCCTGTTCTATCAGACCGCGGACTTGTAGCCTTTTTTAAAAGGTATTTTAGCATTTCATTTTTGTGGAATAGCCCTTTATATGTTTTAAACAAATATCTTGTATATTAAAGGATTTTCTCTAGTATTGTTATTAAATTCTCACATAAGAAAATAGTCTGGCCAGGTTTGTCCTGCTACGGAATAGAGTAGACCGTTCAGCCAGCGACTCAACGTCAAGTATCAGGTGGTAGGGGCCGACGGCTTTGGACGGACGAGCTCTTGTAGGTGGGAAATGGATCCACAGTAGAGGAAATGCTGCTGAAACCCCATTACCTGTAACGTCTGTACTCCAGAGGAGCGGCTACAAAAGGTGTCTGTTCTCCTTGTTAGGAGCGGCTTAAAATCAATGCTGGCAGTAGCTCTAAAATGCCTTTAGGTGTGGCGAACCCATCATAATAATAGTCAAAAGATGAGTGCGATATGGTATGGCTTTGGAAAATGCTAGGGCGTCCCCTGTAGGTGACTCGCAGCTCTTCGAACACTGGGGGAGCTATGAGACGTTGGCGACCAGGCTCACAAAATATCAAAATTGATGCCGTTAACATCTTGACCTTGACCGGCAAGACTGAGGAACTTAGTGATTTTATGAAGGTGAAGGGGATTTTCCTTGGACTGAGTGAGACAAAATGGAAAGATAAAGGAGGAAGAACCCTGACAGGTGGATACAGACTGTTTTTCAGTAGAGGAAAAGATGCAAAAAGTGGAGTTGGAATAATTGTGGGGAAAGATATCCTGGAATATGTGGAGGTGTAGGAAGTGATAGGATTATTGTAATGAGACCTCAGTTTGAAACAGGAACAAAAGACTTGATTCATGTATTTGGTCACAAACTGGAAACACAGAAGAAGACATAGAAAGTTTCCTTGAAGAAGTAGAGAAGTGTATTTAAGACACGGAAGTAATAATAATGGGAGACATAAATGCTCAAATCGGAAGAGTCGGACTAGGAAGGTAAGATATAGTGGGACCATACGGATATGGGAATAAGAACCCTGAAGGGGTTGATTTCTGCCACAGAAGTCAGCTACTGTATTGGTAGGGAATGCATGGTTCAGGAAGAAGAACAGCCAAAAGATTACGAGATATTACAATGTCGGTAGTGGAATTGGCCATTAAGAACATGAAAATGGGAACAGCTGTGGGAGTAGACTAGTAGCCATGGAAATGATAAAAGCTGCAGGACCCATTGGAATATACTGGACTTACAGATTACTCAAGTGTGTGTTGAGAGCAAAACAAGTTGAGGATTGGCAGAAAGGGATTATTATACCAATATTCAAGAAAGGGGACAAGAAGGTGTGGAAACTACCGAGGAATTACTATAATCTCCCATGCTGCCAAGATCATGGAAAGAATACTAGAGGAACGAATCCAAAAAAAGGTTGAAGAACAGTTTGGGTTCAGAAGGGGGAAAATCAACTGTGGGACCTATTTTTGTTGTAAGACAAACAATGGAAAAGACATGATAATGACCTTCATTGACTTAGAAAAGGCATATGATGGTGTCCTTAGAGACAGATTTTGGGAAAGCCTAAAACAGAAAGGTATTGGAGAGAAATAATACAAATGATAAAAGCAATGTGCAGGAATTGTTGCAGTTGTGTCAAGAGTCAAGTTGGTAAACCAGGATGGTTTGAAATTGAACATGGATAAAAACAACTCATCATTGCTATTTATACGGGTGACGGATGATGTGCTAAAGGCAACAAAGAATAAGAATATTTTATTCACCATTGATCATTTGCATAAAATAGGTTTTGTCATTCATGGTACAATATTGTTATTAGTATCCCCTAGTACAGGGCCATCCAGTCATTGCGCTCGGGGAGCACTGGGCAGTCAGACTAGCGCTCCTTTCCCTACCACTACCACACTGTGGCAGCGAGGAGACGGACAATGTTTGGACCACGCTGACTAGATACGTACGTACAGTCGTGCGGCCGACGGCTCTTGTGGGATTGTTGACATATTTATAGGGCTGTTTTGCGATAACAAATATACCACATATACAAATCGAATGGTACTCCGATGTGTGGAATGTGCAGGAAACGAACACAAGTGTTCAGTAAAGAATATTGTGATTTATTCCAAACTGAAATGTGAACATATTAGAGAGGAAAATTCAACAACAAATTGTGTTCTTTTTAACACATTACATCTCTGTTGCACACTAAACATTTGCCCTTGATAAGCTGTACAGAAAAATGAAATTTCCCATTCTGCTTTAAAGACTGCTGCTTCACCACTCCTTTTTTTTTTTTAATATGCTGTTCAGTCATGACCACTGCGAAACTGATTTACTTACACGCTGTCAACAAAGAGTCATGGGAGACCTAAATGCCCATGTCGGAACTGATAGAAGAGGTTTTGAGGAAGTGATTGGTGGTGAAGGATGGGGAAACAGGAATAAGGAAGGAGAGAGATTGTTGGAACTGTGCAAGATAAATGGGCTAATGGTTGGAAACACATGGTACAAGAAGAGAGAGAGCCATAAAATTACTTGGTACAGCAGGGATTTGACTAGGAAATCAGTGGTGGACTATATTCTATGCGGGAAGGAGACAAAGAAGAGTATCACGGATATAAGGGTAATACCTTCAGAAGCCCTGGACAGTGACCACCGTCTGCTGGTCGCCAAGGTGAGAGGACTGAAGGAAAAGAGGAGAACTGAAAACCAAGAAAGAAGAATAAGGACATGGAAGCTGAAGGAGGATGGAAATAAGGAGAAGTTCCAGATATTAGTGAGGAACAAATTACCGAAGGATGATCCGAAAACAGGTGAAGAAGAATGGAATAGGTTCAAGGATGTGTTGGTAGAAGCAGCGGAAGTCGTGTGTGGCAGAACTAGTGGAAAGAAAAGGTGGAAGGAAACACCATGGTGGAACCCCAGAACTAAGGAAGCAGTGAAAAAGAAAAATGAAGCATTCAGGAAATGGTTCCAACAGAGGACAGACAGAACAAGAGAAGAATACCAAGAGCGGAAGAAAGAAGCAGGAGAAGTAGTGAAGGAAGAGAAAAAGAAATGGCTGGAGAAATGGACAGAAATGATGGAGGAGGACTGTGATGGCAGTAAGAAAGTGTTGTATGGAATGATAAAGGCAAAGAGAAGAGATACAGGGGAAAATGTCAGAATGGTGGACAGGAATGGAAAGGAGGTCGAAAATATGGAAGAAGTAAAGGTTATCTGGAGAGAATACTTCAAGGAACTCCTAAATCCAACTAAAACCAGCGTAGTGGACATTGTGGAGGAAGAAACAGACAGTGACCAAGACATTTCAGAGAAGGAATTGACATGGAAAGAAGTGGAGGAAGCATTAAAGAAGATGAAAGGGGGAAAGGCACCGGGAATAGACGAAGTGAGTGTGGAGATGGTGAGAGCAGCAGGGATGATAGGAACACAGTGGCTCTTTCGAGTAATGAAAGTGATATGGAGGGAGAAGAAAATACCAGAGGACTGGAAAAGAGGGATAATAATACCCATATTTAAAAAGGGAAGTAGGAAGGAATGCAAGAACTACAGGGGAATTACACTCATGTGCCACTGCGCCAAAATATTTGAGAAGGTACTGGAGAGAAGAATTCGGACAGAAGTTGAAGATGGGCTGAGGGAAGAACAGTATGGATTCAGGCCAGGAAGGTCAACAGTTGACCTCATCTTTGCAGTAAGACAGCTACAAGAACACCATTATGAATATGGGAAAGATCTGGTGATGACCTTCTTGGATATTGAGAAAGCATATGATAGTATTAATAGAAACAAGGTATGGGAAGCAATGAGAGCAAAAGCAGTGAACAAGGAGACAGTGGCAAGAGTGAAAGCAATGTACGAGGGAAGCAAAAGCTGTGTAAAGGTGGGAAGAGAGAGAACGGAATGGTTTCAACTGGAGAGTGGTCTGAAACAGGGAAGTGCCCTCTCACCCCTGTTATTTATAGTGGTGATGGATGAAATCATACGAAAAGTGGTAAATAGCATTGGGGAAAGGAAAATGAAGGCAATGTTGTTTGCTGATGACCTTCTGGTATGGGGAGAGGATGAGGAAGAAGTACAAGAGCAATTAGATGAGTGGGAGAAGGTAGTGTTATCATATGGGATGAAGTTCTCAGCACAAAAGAGTGAAGTGGTCATCACAACGAGGAAGAAGAACAGACTGGATATGGGCATAACACATGGAGGACAGCAGTTGCAGAAAGTAGAATGCTTCAAGTACTTGGGAAGCATAATTGAAGAAAAGGGAGGCAATAGGATGGAAATAAATGAGCGGGGAAGGTGCGCAGACGGATTTTTCAAGAGTGTTAGGGGGATGATATGGAATAAAGATGTACCACAAAAATGTAATGGAATCATCTACAAGACCTACTTTGTGCCAATTTTGACATATGGTTCAGAAACATGGGTGATGAAGGAAAGGGACAAGAATAAAATACGAGCAGTGGAGATGAAGTTCCAGAGGAGTAGGGTAGGAGTGACAAGAATGGACAGAGTAAGGAATGAGAGAGTCAGGGAGATGGTAAGAGAGGAACCATTGCAAAATAGAATAGAGCGATCTAGGCTACAATGGTATGGACATGTGAGGAGGATGCAAGAGGAGAGGATACCGAAGAAGATGTTTGGAATGGAAATGACGGGAAGGAGGCCAAGGGGAAGACCAAGGGACAGATGGACAAAAGGAGTTAAGAAGAGTGTGGAGGAAAGAGGAGTGTGCTGGGACACAGTAAATGACGAGAGATGGTGGATGGACAGGAAACGATGGAGAGGCTTATGTTCCAAGCAGACCGACCAGCAGTTGGAAACTGCTCAAGATGATGATGATGTCAACAAAGCGCATTGGACTCGACTAGCGACTGATGGATCGGCTGCACACTTCAGCGTGCACAGCCAGCCAAGCTCCTCCCACCTCTTCTGAAACCACCTTCCACCAAAGCGCTCGGAGCACAGGCTTAGAACGCGGCCGGAGCGCTGTCTGGATGGCCCTGCTCTAGTAGTTATTAAAAATCATTATTAACAATTTTTATATCCAAGAATTCTTTTACGGTGTAAACTGGATTTTCTAACATCCAGTTGTACAGTTTTCTTTAGAACGTACTGAAAGGCGAAGACTGTGCAGAATGTGGTAATTTATTAAAACAATGTATGCCATTTACTTTATGTGAACTACCAGTTATTGCCAGTCTATGGCTTGGGATATTAATGTTTCCTTTATTTCGAGTGTTGTGATGGTGTATGTTTCCCTAGTGTTAAATTCACTTAAATTGTTTTTGACATACAGTAACAAGATGAAAATATATAGATTTGTAATTGTTAATATTTTAAGTTTATTAAGAAGGGGACGACAGTGCTCCCTAGAATCAGCTTTACACATTACATGAACAATCTTCTTCTGTATCAGCAACACATTATGGACATACAGTGAGTGACCCCATAATAGCAGCCCGTAAGAAATGTGGGACTGAAGGAGTCCAAAATATGCCATTCTCAGATAGTCTGTTATCGACTAGCGACTGATGGATTATCACTAATTCTCTCAATCTCCACATGAGATAAGAAACCCGTGATACCTTTTTACAGACGTCGTTGATGTGCACTTCCCAGTTTAATTTGGAATCAATGTAAATGCCTAAGAGCTTAACTGACTAAATTTCTATATTATTAGACAATCCTAACAGAAGGTGTTGGGTTTTATCCTCATTGCAAAATAATTTATTGGATGAAAACCAACTTACTGCAGTTCTAAAGGCTTTGCGACATCTCATTCAGACTTAATATGTTCCATTGCACGTTAAGTAATGTCTGCGTAAGACACAACTGTTTGTGATATAACATTTTGTGGTAAATCATTAACTCGTCATCAGTCTATCTGCCTGATGGCAGGTTTCCTCATGGTCGGTTTCTCCACCTTATCCGATTTTCAGCAGCACGTTTCATCAGCTGATATGATTTATCAATCTTGATGGATTCCATCATCTGAAATATTCTTCTTCCTCTCCCTTGGACTGTCCCTTCCAATGCACTTTTCACCAAACCATCTCCCCTTATGCAGTGTCCAATCCTATTCATTTTTATTTTCCTTATCCTCTTTAGCATCACTCTTTCTTCTCCTTTCTTTAATACTTCCTCATTTCTCACTTTGTCCTTCCAACTTATTCTCTCCATTCCCCTCCATAGCCACATTTGGAAAGCCTCTATTCTTCTCTCGTCTTCTTTCCTAAGCATCCAAGTTTCCGCTCCTTACATTGCTACACTCCAAACAAAACATTTCACTAATCTCTTCCTTAGGCTTACTTTCTATTGCTCCACAAAATAATTTTCTTTTCTTACTGAAGGCTGCTTTTGCTATTGCAATCCTTGTTTTTATTTCTTTAGTGCATATCATTTCTTGTGTAACCCAACTTCCTAGGTATTTAAAACTATCTACTTGTTCGATTTCATCTTCTAATTTTATTGTAATTTTTTCACCTTTTCCACCTATGACCATACATTTTGTTTGTTTTTTTTCCCATTTATTTTCATCCCATATATTTTGCAACTTTTATCTAGGTCTTTCAACATTAGTGTTGCTCGTCTTTCACTCTCATCTGCAAAACGAATACACTCCTAATCTTTTACCTCCTAAGCATACACCTCTTTTTCCATCCAAACATTCTTTAATCAGGGTGTCTACGACCCGGGAAAAACGGGAATTCCCAGGGAATTATATATTTCTGGAATAATCAGGGAATTTCTTTGCTAATCAGGGATTTTTCTCAGTTTGGCTATATCCATAAAAGTGGAAGCAATACTGTACTTTCGAATTTCGTGGGAAGTTATCGCTCGCTACTGATGACAGTGCTCAGCCAATGAGCAGTGCCTTCTCAAGCTCAACTGAACGCATGATGTGGCAACCTTCCCGTTCGCCTTCTGCGCAGGAGCCAACTACGCCATTTTATTGGGCCTTGAGCATTTTGTTCGTTGCGATCAGTATTGCCAATTTAGCGATTTTGTCAGTAGATGTAGCAACTTTAGTGACAAAATATTTTAAATTTAGTATTGTTTATACTAGCTGTCGAATACATAGAATACGATGTGGTGGACTGTATAAAGAAATATATTTTACACTGTATGTACATGATTAAACACTGAACAAGTACAGTAGATATTACATGCGTGCTATGACACCATGTCCGGTAGCCACTGCTACCTACTTGCAAGTGAGTCCTGCTTGACGCAGGTAAGAGAACGACCCTTCCTCTTAATGGGTCAACAACCCTCCAGCAGGGGGACCAACTGTCATTAGAGTATGTACAGTGCCAGAGTTGCCAACATACTCCCCCCCTTGAAATAGCAAATATTTCAAACAACAATTAAATACTGTCACTTTGTTCTATTAACTGGAATAAGAGTTGAAATAAACACTATGTACACAAACATTTAAACAATTCACTTCTCTTCACTCAACAATGGGCAAAGTCTTGACACTGCTCTTTTCAAAAGAGCTCCGCTGGGTGTTTTGATGGTAACAAACGCCCTCTTCCTTCAGAACAACCAGAGTGTCGATTTGTGGGGATTGTCCGGGCGACCGCCATTTAGAACGCTGTTGGAGTTGTCCGAGATATTCCTTGGACCATCGACGCCAAAATTGCTGGAACATAGCCTGAAGCAGTTGCCAGCGCTTCAGTCTATTCAAGGGAGTCTGAGACACATCTTCTTCCACAGGAAGATGAAATGAGCCACCGATCAGGAAGTGGGATGGGGTTAATACTTCCGGATCATTGGGATCAGAGGATAGTGGGCAGAGGGGGCGCGAATTCAAAACTGCCTCTATCTGTACAAGCACTGTAGTCATTTCTTCAAACGACAATGCAGCATTTCCTACTATTCTCTTAAGGTGATACTTAGCTGATTTAACTGCAGCCTCCCACAACCCTCCGAAGTGAGGTGAACCAGGAGGACTAAAATGCCACTGAATCCCCTTCTCAGTAGCAAAGCTTATGAGTGACTGCTTGGTATTCATATCATTAAAGAATTTCTTTAGCTCACGTGATGCACCTACGAAATTAGTTGCGTTGTCAGTGAATATGTGGGTGCAAGTTCCTCGTCTAGCCATGAATCTTTTCAGTGATGCTAAAAAAGCAGCTGTAGACAGATCGCTTACAAGTTCAATATGTACAGCCTTTGTGGCAAAACAAACAAACATAGCTATATATGCCTTAATCCGAGCGCCCTTCCTGGAGGAAGGCCGTAAATATACTGGGCCACAGAAATCTATTCCTGAAGATGCAAATGGTCGACTGGGAACTACTCTCCTTTCAGGTAGCGATCCCATTATCGGTTGATACGGCCGAGACGAGAATTGAAAACACGTCTTACATCGATACACTGCTTTTCGAGCACCGTTCCTCCCACATAGAGGCCAGTATTGCTGTCGCATCATTGTCAATAAAGTCTGAGCTCCAGCATGAAGAAAAACAAAATGAAAATGATCAAATAACATTATTGTAATGCGATGATTGCCAGGTAATAAAATAGGATGTCTTCTGTTGACCGATAGTTTAGTATTTTGCAGACGGCCTCCTACCCGTAAAAGACCCTGCTCATCCAAATACGGTGCTAATCCATGTAATTTGCTTCCCTTGGGTAGTGGCAAATTTTGTTTGAGAGCCTTTATGTCTTGTGAAAATTCAGAACCTTGCGCAATTTTACACCATAAATACTTAGCCTGCTCTAGTTCTACCGGATTAAGAGCACCTGTTTGTCTGTCTGTTTTAGTTTTAAGATTTTTGATAAATCTGAGCACGAGAGCTGTTATTCTAATCAGCTTGCTCCAGGAAGAGTATCTGTTAATCAGATTCGATCCAAGGGATTCTGTAGATGACACTAGAACGATTTTAGTTTTCCTAACTTCAGGTAATTCTTGAGAGCTATGCCTCTGCTGTGAAGGCCATTCGTCTTTATTATCTGAAAGCCAAGATGGTCCCGATAACCAAAATGATGAATTTAACAGCTTCTCCGCGGTAACTCCTCTCGAGATCATATCTGCTGGGTTATGATGAGTAGAGACGTGCTGCCAACAATCAATATTTGTCAACTGTTGAATCTGCGACACTCGATTAGCGACGTATGTTTTCCACTGGTGTGGATGGCCCGAAATCCATGCTAATGCTATTGTGGAGTCAGTCCAACAAAAACACTTGTCTTTAGTTACGTTTATGGATCTCATGACTCTTTCGACCAACTGAGCAAGTAATACAGCACTGCATAGTTCTAATCTTGGTAAAGTTACTGAGCCTAATGACGCAACGCGAGACTTGGAACACAATAAGTGAACTGTTATTTTACCATCTCCTGTCTGAGATCTTACATAAACACAAGCGCCGTAAGCAATCTGAGACGCGTCACAAAATCCATGAATTTCATACTCCACAAATTCTACTGCCCTAACATGACGAGGCACTTTGAACTCCTTCAATTTAGCAATATCCTGCATATAACGAATCCATTTAATTTGAAGTTCTATTGTGAGAACGTCGTCCCAATTTAAGTTCATTTGCCACAGTTGCTGGACGAAAATCTTACCCTTAATCAATACTGGGGCCAAAAGCCCTAAGGGGTCAAATATTTTAGCCAGGTCTGATAGAATTATTCTTTTGTTTATCTGTGTCGAACTGAAATCACTTCTCAACTCAAACTGAAAAGTGTCTGTGATGGGTTTCCAAGATAGCCCCAACAACTTCAAGTCTTCAGCTTCATCCAACTTAATAATGTACTTGGGATCTGTTTCGTGGTTAGAAATGCTCGATAGTACATTGGGCTCATTCGAACACCATTTTCTTAAGGTAAAACCCGCACTGGATAAAATATCTGAAACACACTTGTGAGTGGTTCTTAAGCCGTCAGTTGATTCACAACCTGTCATTAAATCGTCAACATAAAAATCCCGCCGTATTACATTCGAAGCTTCAGGAAATTCCTCCTTAGTGTCATTCGCCAATTGAGAGAGGCATCTTGTGGCCAGGAAGGGTGCACATGACGTGCCATATGTGACTGTTTTGAGACGATAATGTTTAAGCTCGTCCTTAGGGGACTCCCTCCACACGATACGCTGAAAGTCAGTATGTGCAGGTTCTATGAGGACCTGTCGATACATTTTTTCTATGTCAGCGGTCAATACATAGCGATGCATGCGAAATCTAGCCAATATTGAAAATAAATCATCTTGAACGATCGGTCCTACTAATAACAAATCATTGAGGGATAATACAGAATCGCCCTTCGAGCTGCCATCAAATACCACGCGAGTGCGCGTTGTCAATGAATTACCCTTAAATACACAATGATGCGGAAGGTAGTACTGTAATGGTTTGTTTATCTCTTTACTGGGAATTTCCTCCATATGATCCAGGTCAGTGTACTCTCTCATAAACTGTACGTACTCCGACTTGACTTGGGGCTGCCTTTCAAAACGCTTCTCTAGGCTGTGAAACCGTCTAATTGCCTCATTAACATTGCTACCTAGCTGACTCGGGTCCTCTTTAAGGAGTAGTGGGACTATGAACCTACCCTGTGGATTCCTTCTGTGACCGTCAGTAAATAGCCTCTCACTAATCTCTTGCTCAGAATGTCCTTGGCCAAGCAGTGCTTTCCCCGGCTCATTGAATATCTTACCTGACACAAAGAGGCAGGAAGAACTGTTATCTGCGTGCCTTTCAGACAAACCAACACTACCTGCTGCTACCCAGCCAAGAGCCGTGTTGCGAAACAACGGTAGTTTGTTTGAGAAACTATCGAGCTGAAATTGTTCTGCGCCGATAAGATCGTAAAAGAATTCTGCTCCAATGAGAATGTCTATGGATGATGACACATTAAATTGAGGATCCGCAAGGTTTTCTAATATAAACTCTGGAATACTCCAATCTGTGATGTTGATATTTTTAGTGGGTAAGCACTGACCAGTAATTGAAGGTATTACGTGAAATGTCATGATTCGTTCAAAGGAACCGAACCGCGAAGAAATCTTTGTTCTTACCACCGACCCCACCTTGATGGTAGTGTTATGCAACCCATGTATCGGAATATTAGTCATTGTCTTTAACAATCGTAATTGATGAGCTAATTCCCTGGTTATGAAGTTGAGTTGCGAGCCGCTGTCTAACACAACCCGAGCATGACGGGTTTTTCCCTCTGAATTGTTGACATTCACTACTGCTGTCGACAACAATACATGAGAGGAAACATCATTGTTGTGATTGTGCAATGAAACAGCATTACTACTATGTTGCTCATTAAGGGGAGACAATGAAGTATTATTGGACACAATACTCTTGTTTGAAGTTTGACTATTATTGTGGTTCGGTGACCCTTGGTCCCTATGAAGCAAGGTGTTGTGTTTATCCTTGCACAGCTTACAACATGAACGAGTGCACTCGTTAGCGAAGTGATTTCCAGACAGGCAATTAACACAGAGCTTATGCTTCTTGATCTCCCGCCATCTGTCATAAACACCCATAGAAGTGAAGGTTCTGCATCTAAATATGGGATGCTCCTCCGTGCAAAGCGGGCATTTCTGATTTTTCTGTGAAAGGAAACAATTTTTTCCTGGGTTCGTGAATGGCCTCGGTTTGAAACCAGATGCATTCGTTTTAGATGAAACGCCTACCTGCTTCAGCTGTTTTGTGCGATCACAATTCTTAGTTTCGATCGATTCCAATGCATTACATGTTTCGAGCAGAAATTTGTCCAGTGTCTGATACGATGGAAGATCAAAGGTTGGTAACGAGGTCTCCCATTTTTTTAATGTTTCAGCGTCAAATCTGTTTGTTATTAAATGTATCAAAATGGCATCTAATTGTTCTTCACAAGACAGACCAAGCGCTGATAGCGACTGTATGTGCCTTCTGAAGCCGTCATACAAGTCTCTTAATGCCTTGGAAGATTCTACTTCTATTTTGTTAATCTGAAGGACCGAATTAATGTGGGAGGAAACAATTGCTCGCCGGTTATTGAACCTTTCATTTAACAGGTTCCACGCTATGTCGTAATTCGCTGCAGATATTTCTAGAGACTGTAACACGTCTGCCGCCCTGCCTGATACCACTGATTTTAGGTAATGAAATTTCTGTATTTTTGACAAATTTGCATCTTCATGAATGAGATTCTTAAAGGTATCGGCAAAATTGGGCCATTCTAAATAATCACCTGCGAATTTTGGTAAACTTATTTGAGGCAGTTTAACTGAACGTGTTTGCGAACTGGAAGTTGATTCACCAATAGAATCACTTAGCGAAGTTGCTGACTTGGAAATTGCACTGTTTATGGATCTTATAAGACCAGATGTTTTGAAGTATTGCTCCTCAAAGTCGGAGCGATAAGATTCTTGTTCTGCTTGAAATGATTCATCCTCTTTCAAATCCTCTATTTGTGATTGAACTGTTTCATATTCTTCCCAGATTTTTGATAAGTGAGCCCGTCGATCTTCCAACTGATCTACGTCCTTAGATTGAGAATCTAATTTCTCTACGAAGCCTTGTATGCGAGATAAGCTAGCCTTTAACCTACCCCTTTTGCTACACAGTGATTTTATCTTTTGTTCCATTTTTCACTAGCAATTCCCAATAAACTGCTGAATGATATAAAATCACAATAGACCAAATGCATATACGTAAAAGAATGACAAAACGAAAAGACAAATACCTAACATATTTACATAATACAAAGATGAACTCCTGGTTTTGTTTCAAAGAGTTGCGGGAAAACTGCGTACAAATAACATACAGTTTTACGGGCGAAATCATGTGTGATCACTAGCAATACCAATACATTGCAAGTACAAACGAACAGTTTTGAATGAAGAAAGAAAGGAATGCATATTAGTCACAAGGAATAATTAAGGATGATCGGTGACTTACCAGGATGATGAATTCTGTTGTCCAGTAGTCGCCATGCTGGTAACCACCCACGCCATTTGTGAGAAACCATGCTGTCTTTGGATCACACGAGTTCAATTTTCACTGTTTTCCTTGCCATCTAATCGTGCCCGGAGGACCAAAACTTATGTCGAATACATAGAATACGATGTGGTGGACTGTATAAAGAAATATATTTTACACTGTATGTACATGATTAAACACTGAACAAGTACAGTAGATATTACATGCGTGCTATGACACCATGTCCGGTAGCCACTGCTACCTACTTGCAAGTGAGTCCTGCTTGACGCAGGTAAGAGAACGACCCTTCCTCTTAATGGGTCAACAACCCTCCAGCAGGGGGACCAACTGTCATTAGAGTATGTACAGTGCCAGAGTTGCCAACACTAGCTTCGCTCGGAAACAGTTATGAGTGCATTTCGTGACAAGCGCTTTTTCCCCCCATGTCAATGAACTACGACCTAGGCCTATATCCGTTTTACGTCTCGGCATGATGGGTTAAAATCACTGAATGGACTACGGTATCCATTATAATTATTATCATGGAGATAGCATGAGCAACGAATTCTTGTCAGACGTAATTTAAGAATGGCAAGATGCATGCAACACTAATCCCCCTCCCATCCAATCTAAAAACACGTATAGTGGGCGATGTATTGAAGATAGAGATATGCTCTCACGGACTTTTTTGTAGAACTTTTCATGCTGAACAATTCTTACACTCATAGTATAATGATATTTTTAACGCTTTGCCCAGCGTAAGCTTAAAAAGCGCACGGACGCCTTTTTTTTTTTTTTTTTTTTTACTGATATCGTTACTGTTTGACTTCCTTTGAACAGAAATAAATTATTTTCTTTTTATACTCAGTACAGATTTAGGGACTATTTAAATTCCCGTTAGTGATCGCATTTTGACTACTACTGGGTGATGACGGGCTACGTTAATTTACGTAGTTCTGTATTGGTGCGCGGACAACTGGCTAAGTAAATTAACATTTTCTTACAGTGCTTCATTCTTGTGTAATTTTCTTCTCTCCGCCGTTCATTAATCAAAATACTACGTGTTATTTACGAACTAAGGTCTTTGTTCAACGAAATGCAGATAGGTATATTGTTGTCTTGATAATGCTTTCGGTACTGGAAGTGAGGTTTTATAACACTCAGTTACCGCGTGTATTGTCAAGTGTTGCATGGTGTCGCGGAACTGACAGTGCGATAATCAGTTCAGACGAGTCTGTTGACGATAATAATAAGAGTGAAATTGACAATGATAGCAGTAAAAGTAGTGACGATGAGGTTGATGGATGGACAAGTAAGTTAAGTAAAACAACACGTATTTATGTTCCATCTTACTTCTCATGCTAGGTGTACTTCAGTTGCCCGGTCCGCAGTAAGGAATAGAGTAGCGCGCCCGGGTAACAAGGTGGGTTGACAATACTGTTCGCGCGGCTTTTCCATCCCGGTATTCTTTGATTATTGTCTGCTCCTACGTTCCTTAGCTAGGCTAGAACTTGTGTCCAATTTTGTTCTTCATTGTGCCCAGGAAATGTTTTTGCAACACCTTTCAAACTCTACCTTGTATTATCATGAAGAATAAAACTTTCAATTTTCCACCTATTCAATACTATGATTTGTTAAAACATTGTATTATCAAGCAGACTTGGTTAAATTATTTTTAGCGGCTTCGGTGGCATAGTTGGTAGCATGCTGAGCTTGTATGCCCAAGATCGCGGGTTGAAACCCGGCCGAAGTCGTCTGATTTTTTAAGAACGTTAAAGATCCCTCAGTATGCCTTCCTTCGGAGGGAAAGTAAAGCCGGCGGTCCCATGTCATAGATTTATGGCATGTTAAAGAACCTTCCACTAATTACACCTGTGTGAAGCTAAATTAGGTTAAAAATGTAAACAACGCTCAGGTTCCTACGTTCGTCGCCAGGAGCCGACTGTGGTGGCGTCTAGTAGCCAAGTTCTGTACTAGTAGAATACCGTAGTTGTTGACGGTGGCGTTTGGCGGCAAAAGTAGGAACGATGACAATTCTAATGGGTTGGGGGTCTCCGCCCAATCAATACAAATAATTATTGGCAATTAACAATTTATTGCCTCTGGGGACATGTTTCGGGCCTCATGGGCCCTTCTTCAGCCACATAAATTACGTACATATTCACATCCATCGTGTTACTTATACACAGATCATGCATATTATAAGAAAAAACATTAAAATTAACACTCCAAAAATTTATTCTAAAATATCATCTTATCCTTATTTTAAGAAAATTAAAAGTAACACTCTAAAAGCTCATTCTAAAATGTATCTTATCTAAATTATAAAAGAAGAAAATACGGCTAAAAGTGACACATGTGGTCGTGGTGACCTCCTTAATATTTTGATCTAGTAGATGTCCTGTTCAAATTGCTATTAAAATGTTAGTTTAAAATGTAAAAAATATTGAGGTAGTTAGAATGTGACCAGTGGGCTTATAGGTCCTCCATTTGTATTTCGGCATCCTATTTTACATCCAATCTTCATGATATTGGCTTGAGAATATGTTTTGATCAAAACTGGACCGTTGTCTTTTTCTTTAATGCTGGATTGGGTAGAGACATTACACTTGAGAAGAAACGTCATTCGGAGCCTGTGAAGAAGTGAACCAGCCAAAGGGGTATGCCTGCTGTCCCAACTATAAAGATAATAATAGGTCTTAGAAAAAATGAATGCGTCAAAAAGACTGGGAAAAGAAACGAAAATGTATATTGATAACTTACTAAGTTCGAATTGAAAGAGTAACCGACAGTCAGCTTTCACCTGGAGGCTGTAATGGGAAGAGAAAGAAGTAACATATAGTCACCTGCACATATGAAACATGTGAGAGGGTGACTCATGCGCCGGAAAGCTTACCTTTAATTAATAGTTTGAGGTTCAGAGTGTGTTGTGTCTGACGGCAGGTTGCTGTGTGAACTGAGCTGGCCCGACCTTGTAGCAGGTCAGGAACTTGAAGGAGGGGGAGGGAGGAGATGTGTGTGGGGGTAATGAATGACTGGTGCAAAGCGGAGTTTGTCTTTGGTTTGTGGCCTAATTGGCAGGCTGTGTGGGGCGGGTGGACCTTAACATGGGGGGGAGAGAGATAAACAAGGAGCTGGCGACGGAACTGAGCTTCAATAATTATGTATATGTTTTGACTTCTATGATTGTTGAGGCGAAGGAAAAATTTTTTGAATATTTTCAAAAAGTATGTTAGCATCGAAATTGATTTCGTTTAAATTATGCATCGGATTGGTGCGCTGTGCGTTATCTATTTCTATTTGTTCCAATATATTCATAATAGGCCCTTTTCTAACGTAGTGGATAATTTCTAAATCTTTCTTAATGTTTGTGAAGGTGTGGTTAGTGTCTTTCATATGGTTCCCCATGGCCGAAATTTTTTTATGCTTGATCGCATTTACATGTTCAAGGTATCTCGTAGTGAAGCTATGTCCGGTCTGTCCTAGATAATCTGAGTTGCATTGTTGGCATTTGAGTTTATATATGCCTGAAGAATTGTATTTATCGGATTCGTTTATTTTATTAGAATTGTAGATTATTTTATGGTTATTGTTACGTGCAAGAGCCCGGCCCAAAGTTTCAAACATGTATTTGCCCATGGATGCAATTCTTGACATTTTTGAAACGACCGCTTCGTCGCTTGGTTCCTTCTGTGAACACGAGATGGTAGCTGCTGTCGGACTTTGGAAGTCTCCACGTGGTTCCTGCTTCGCCAATAGAATGCGTTGGTTGTACCTTATTAAAACTCATCCTATCACAGTCTTGTGTGAAGGCAATTATAATTCTACATCATAAACAAAAGAATATTGATACTTCATGATACCGCCAAAATTATCACTTAATTATGACATTGTTGATTGAGGTGTCAAGCCGTGATTGGACGGTGAATATAGACATGAATGCAGTTCGGTTCTTGACGCGCTTTTTCTCCGCCATCTTGTGGAGTTCATGGTCTGCTGGTTTGTAAACAAGAAGGCAGCTGGTTGGAACAGTTTCTTTTAGTTGTGCTAGGGGAGCCTTGGCCCCTAGCTTTTACCAAAAATGAATACCATTCAAGAAAAGGAAACTAAGAAGATGCATGTGCTCCTAGGCATTTATGTCTTAATTTGCCGTGAAGATGACGTGTGGTCTGTTCATTTACTGGCTACAAGAAGGAAAGCCTCGTGCATGATCTAAGCAGCTTGGGTGTACTTCGCTGCAATGTTCTGGCAGTTCATTTTTTTTTTTTAAATGTGTTAAATTTTTTTTTTTATTGTGTCTCCTCTGAAAAATTTAAGGTACGTTACATTGTTAAATCTTAATTATATTGTTATGTAGCTCCTATATTGGCCTTGCTTGTACGACGAGATGCCTGTTTGTTTTGCATGATGGGCCTAAAATTTCTTTTATGTTTTAATAATGTTTACATATATATATTAATTTTGTTATTATTTTCTTGTACCTTCTGGAGACACATGTATAAGTTTATTTTACGTTTAAATTATTATTTATTTTCCTTTGGCAATCTTGGGATTGACATAGTATTTAATTTATTCATGATCCGTTGCCTTTCACTGTTGTAATAGTATTTAGATATAATTGTTTTCCGCCGTTCTTTTCCTTCTGCTGATGTTCAAATTTAATTTTATTAATTGTTTGCCGTAGTTTCGATCAGGCATGCGGTCTCCTGTTGTTTTTCGTGGCCATGATTGTTTGTTGTTTTGCCGTGATGCATTATGGTCTCGAGTGAGTCTCTTGGCGTCGACCGCGAAACTCAAACGTGTTGTGTTAACTTAAGATTTTTTTATTTAACCTTGTCGGTTTAACATTGTGTTTTTAGTAATTGTTCCTGTGTTTTTCTCCATCATGCAAATTAATGAATTGTTTTCTGATACAATATAATTTGGTTAATTTAATTTTTATTTCTCGTTTCTTCGTGGCCGGGATCTCCGCCTGTCGGATCGCTATTGCATTCCCCTGTAAATTATCAAGCCCTTTCTCATTTCATTATGCCTGTATATGTAATTTAAATTTAATCCTTGGGCTTTAACATTTTAATTTTAATTTAAGTCTTTTCTTTTCTTGGCTTTGCAAGCAAGCATGTTAACGGTCTCTTGCCTTCCTTGTAAATTGTGCTGGTTGATGCATGTTCTGTTTCTGGTGGAGGTGTTTGCTAATTTTAACAATTAAATTTTATTTTAAATTTTTGTAATAAACTGTTGTGGCATTATTTCGCCGACGGCAATTCCGTTAGTTATTGGGGGGTGTCTGTAGGATAGCCTGTGCGTTGTCCCCTTCTCCATCTTCCTTCCACTCCTTTGGAGCTCTTCTGTTGGGACATGTCATCTGGAGGTGATTTGCTGCGGAAGCGACCCAGACCTCTGAATACAGATAAGTGGGCCCATCCACGTTGGCCATTGGGCGGTGTCATTCTGGTGAAGCAGAGCGTTGGTTATCGAGTTACCGACGTGCTGCTGGCCCAAGGCCGCCGCCGGGTTGCAGTTATTGTTGTTAGTCTTGAACGCGATTTTAGTGTTGAATTTCTTTAGAGTGTTTGCTATGTCATAGGTGTGCCGATTAATATATGTAAAGACAGCAAATTGAGTTCTTTCTTTTCTTATGGGGGTGAGCCGGGAAATAGGTTTGTTTTTAATTTTATTGATGATTGTTAATTGCCAATAATTATTTGTATTGATTGGGCGGAGACCCCCAACCCATTAGAATTGTCATTGTACACGTCAATACGGACCTTGTGAAATGGATAATCCTCCAATTAATCTAAAAGTAGGAACTACTTGAAAAATTCAAAGTATGCAGTCCTTACTTGAATTAAGAAACAGAAACACACACTAATACAGTCATGGCAATTAACACCGGTTATCAGACAGATTCTACACACACCCAAAGTACATGGGGCTACAAGACCGTGTTGTCGCAGCCCCTAAACTGAGGAACCAACCAACCTAAATTATTTTAGACTGATAATAGTGTGTTCTGGCCTGTTGAAACATCGTTTATAATGATATCCTCCATTTAAATTTATTTATAAATTAATAAATTGATTAACTCAATTACTTCTGTCATGACGAGGTGGACGTAATTGAGAGTGAGAACTTGGAATATGCCTCCCTTCGTCCCTTGGATATGTGTAGGCCTATATTCAGACTTATGCTACCGAATATCGTTCCCGCGAGGTAGGATCAGTGATTTCAGTGGTGGTTTTACAAATTAAATATTGGTCTAAGATGATCACACTCATATGATACCTTAATGTGTGTATTCAACCTCCCGTTGTCCCTTTTATTGGGGGGATTTACCGTAGTGAAAGCAGCATGACTTCATAAACCATGCTTATTTTACTGGACAATAAGTTCACTTATAATATTCTATTGAAATAAATTTATTTTCACAACTGTTTCCCTTGTGCCGCCATCGCTCACAGTGTTTGGCTCCTGGAATTTCCGAGAACAGGAAACATAAAACGTAATCCTATTTTCCATTTGCTTTCCTGGATTACATTTTGCTTCTTGTTCTTGGAGAGCGCTTAAAACGAACCCAAAAATAGCGTGCATTTCATCACACTTCCCGTTCCCGGGCGAATGTGTAGCAGTCTTTACTCAGGGAATTCTCTCATTAATCCTGGAAAAATCAGGGAATATTCAGGGAATTCTTTTAAGATGAGTTGGTAGACACCCTGTTTAATACAGTAATTTCTTCTAAATATATATTAAATAGGATAGGCGATAAACAACATCCTTGTCTAACTTCTTTTTTCTCAGTTCTATTTTTTTCTGCCATTTCTTCGCCAATTTTAACTCTTACTTCTCGGTTTAAGTAAAGATCTTTAATAAGGTTTCTTTCATTCCAATTCACTCCCAAGTTTTTTGAGTATTATCATTATTTTTTCCCATCTCACACGATCAAAAGCTTTTTTTAAATCTATGAATATTGCATATACTTTTCTTTTTCTGCATATATCTTTCACCTATTATCTTGAACAAACCAATAGCACCCTTTGTTCCTACTCCTTTTCGAAATCTGTATTGCTCCTCAGCCATGATACCATCCAATTTTCCATACAATCTCCTTTGTATAGTTCGTAATAAAATTTTTGCTGCATGAGATATTAAACATATTGTTCTGTGTTCTTCACACTTTTTCGTGTTTTTCTTCTTTTTAATTGGTATCATCACTATTTCTATGAAATAGTTAAACGAGGACCAAACCTTGCGGTACACCGGTTATGCCATCTTTCTGTGTAGTGAGTCTATTCCTAATTGCTACAAATTGGCTCGTTACTTTAAGTATGACTTCATTACATCCAGTGTGGGGCTATTTACACCATAAATCTGAAGTTTTGCCAACAGAATCTAATGATTAATGCAATCAATGGCTCTACTCAGATCACATAAAACCAGAGAGACCCTGTTCTTACTTTCAAAAGCTGTTCAAGTTTGATTGACAATTTCCAAAACAGCAGACGTTGTGTTTTTACCTTGTCAAAATCCAAACTGACTGCTGGATAGCAGGGCATAAGTTTGAAAGTAATTGCTAAGTTGGTTGCAAATAACAGATTCAACTATTTTAGATAATATGGGAACGATTGAAACTATGCGGTAGTTCTGGGGAACATGTTTGTCGCCACTTTTGGAGATTGGAATAACTTGAGAAATTTTAAGCATGTTGGGAAAGAATCGAAACTTTAAACATTTATTAACAATAGTAGCTAGAGGTTCACAAATTAAATGTACTGTTTGTTTGATAATGTAATTAGGTAACCAATAGCAGTCCATGCTTTTTGAATTTGATAATTTAGAAGTGACCTTTATAATTTTGTTTGGTGTTATGTCAACCCAGTGGAAAATATGCCCTAATAGATGTAGACTAGGTTCAGTATTTGTCGATGTACCTGTTAGATTAATTGTATCCCCTATTCTTTTCACATTGTTAAAAAAAAAGTCATTCATAGCATCTGGATCCAGTATGTCCTGTGTATGAGTAGGAGTGTTCTCTAGTGTTATAATATCCCAAGCTGCCTTGCATTTATTGTATTTTTCACAAGCTAATTTTTTTGCAAGTGCAAGTTTAGTTCTGTAAAACTTTTTACACTGAAGATATGTTTCATATGCCTCATTTTGCACAATCCCTTGCTCACATGAGTCTTTATGAATTCTGTTCAAAATTAGCATCCTTTCTCTTATTTGGGCCAATTCATCAGAATACCAGTTAAGTTTCTTATTTCTTACTTGACACACATTTTTAATCTTAACTATGGGGGAGCAAGAATGCCACAATTCAACATAATTTTTTTTTAATTCAACAACATCGATCTCAGTACGGTATTAGTTTTTTCAGTGTGTTGTTTGTACAAGAAGTTCCAATCAACATTCTTTAGTCTTTCAATAAATAGATTAATATAACATTCTTTCTGAGTTCTAGTCCATGTAATATAAGGTTCATATTTGGATTTTTTTGTCTGCATAAGGCAGTTATTCTGGTGCCGAGAAAGTATTCAAGGTTCATGATCGGCTAAAGATCCACCCACTAACTGACCTTGTATGCATCACTTGGGAAATTGACAATAATATTATCGAGGCAAGCATTACTGCGTGTTGGTGATTGATTTGTACATTTTAAATCTAAGGATCTTATAAGGTTCCAAAATGTCTTGAAATTTGCCCATCTAACTTTGCCATTTCAATATTAAAATCCCCACAGATAGCTACTTTGGTATTAGATTTTAGAATTTTTTTGATAGCCAGTTCAAAATTCTCAAGAAATACGGTACATGAATATTGCCCTTGGGAGATCTATACAAGCTAACAATTTATTATTAAATTCGCCTCAACTATTTAACACAGCTAAATAATTTCACATCTAATTCACACTTATATAGGCTTAAATCAACAAAGGAAGCATTCACAGGTACAAGAATGATCATAATCCTATTTACTGACGATCTGATTGGGGGGGGGGGGGGGGGGGGGAGAATGAGAATGTGGTCCGAGAACAGCTGGATGTACTGAAGGAAATTATTGAGAAATGGGAAATGAAAATCGGTGTAGAGGAAAGTAAGACAATGGTAATGACAAGAGGAAAGCCAGAAGGAAAAGGGATTGTTAAGATTGGAGATTTAGATCTGGAAGTAGTAAAGCACTTCAAATATATGTGTGCCATAGTTAAATCTTCATCGGGGAACCCTTGCACAAGATGGTAGGATATGGAGGTCCAAAAAGGAGGACTCAGAATGGCAGTCAACCCTGTCAAACCTACGTACGTCAGGAACAGGAACCACGACCTCGTGTAGTCAGAACCGGTCACCCAATCCACTATGGAGTCAGATTCGTAATCTGAAGGTGGGACAAGACGACCCTCCTCGGACAGAGGTGTTCCTAAAACAAGAGTCCAACGGGCACTATCAGAGGGTGAAGGATCTAATACAATTAACATGTCTACTTTGTTTAAATAATGAGCAAGATGGAAATTAAGTGTGAAATGACAACACGTTTCATACGAGGGTCAAAAACCAAAAGATTGTCATCATCATCTTGCAAAGTTTCCAGCCACTGGCCGGGTCTGTTTGGAACACAGGCCTGTCCAACGTCCTCTGTCTTCCCACCATCTCTCAGCCTCCACCCTTGTCCAGTCTTCTCCTCTCTTCTTCACGCTTTCTTCCACCCCCTTCAGCCACCTGTCTCTCAGTCTCTTTCCTTCCCACTTCGTCTCGTGTATCCTCCTGGGTATCCTCTTTTCCTCCATTCGTTTTACATGTCCATACCATCTAAGTCTAGATTTCTCTATACCATCCTGTAATGGTTCCTCCTTCATTAATTCTCTGGTCCTCTCATTTCTTATTCTGTCCATCTTTGTAGCTCCAATACTGCTTCTCAAGAACCTGATCTCACTGGTCTGTATTTTGCTCTTCTCCCTTCCTTTCATAACCCAGGTCTCCGAGGCATACGTCAGGATAGGGACATAGTACGTCCGATATATGATCTGTTTGCTGTTCTGAGGGACATCCTTGCTCCATAACGTGCTTCTCACACTCCAGAATGCTTCTGCCTGTCTCCCCCACTCATTTATTTCTCAATCGTTTCTTCTTCCATTATCTTGTATCAGGCTTCCCAGATACTTGAAACTCTCCACTTTCTTCAGCTGTTCCCCACCAATTGTTATTCCCGTTGTGGTTCTTTCCTTCTTCCTTGTTGTGATCACCATCTCACTCTTATTTATGCTAAATTTCATCCCATATCCTTGTATTATTCCTTCCCACACGTCCAACTGTTCCTGTTGGACTCTGTTTGGAACACAGGCCTCTCCAACGTCTTCTGTCTTCCCACCCTTGTCCTGTTCCACTCGGGTCATTATGTCATCCATCACCACAATGAAAAGTAACGGTGATAGTGCACTTCCTTGTTTCAGGCCGTTTCTCTGTTCCAACCAGTCCGATCTCTCTCCTCCCACCTTCACACAGCTCACGCTTCCCTTGTACATCTCCTTCATACCCCTCATAGTCCATTTTTCTACTCCTCTATCCTCCAGGGACTTTCATACTTGGTTTCTGCATACACTGTCATATGCTTTCTCAATGTCCAGGAAGGTCATCAGTAGATCTGTTCCATGCTCATAGTGCTGTTCTTGTAACTGCCTTACAGCAAAAATCAAATCCAATGTGGACCTTCCTGCTCTGAAGCCATATTGTTCTTCCCTTATCCCTCCTTCTATCCTTGTCCTAATTCTCTTTTCCAAAACTTTCTCTAACATCTTTGCACAATGACTCATCAGTGTTATTCCTCGATTGTTTCTGCATTCTGTTCTACTACCTTTCTTGAAGATCGGGACAATTATTCCCTTTTTCCAGTCCTCTGGGGTCTTCCTTTCCTTCCATGCTGTCTTTGTCACTCGGTACATCCATTGTATCCCCACCTCTTCTGCTGCTCTCACCATCTCCACACTCAACTCATCCCCACCCGGTGCCTTCCCTCCTTTCATCTTCCTCACTGCATCTTCCACTTCTTTCCACGTTAAGTCCCTTTCTGTTTGCAGTCCATCTTCCTCTTCCCCGATTTCTTCCTTCTCACCGTGGTTTCCATTTGGGTTCAGAAGTTCTTCAAAATATTCTTTCCACATTTTCTTCAGTTCTTTCCTATTTTCTATCTCTTGTCCCCTTTTGTTCACGATCCTAACATAATCCGTAGGATCCTTCCGCCTCTTATTTTTTACCATCCCATTCAGGACCTTTTTTGTACCTTCACTATCCTCCATCATCTTTGTCCACTCTTCCATCCACTTTCTTCTCTCCTCGGCCACTACTCTCTTTGCCTCCTTCTTTCTTTCCTGGTACTCTTCCCTTGTCTCTACCATCCTATTTTGATACCACCTCCTAAAGGCTCTATTTTTTCCCCTTACTATGGCTTTTGTCTTCCACCATGGTGTTTCCTTCCACCTCTTCTTACTACTTGTCCTCCCACATACTGCTTCTGCTGTACTAGTGTCTTCTTAAATCTAGCCCATTCCTCTTCCACCACTCTTTCTTCATCTGTTGGAATTCCTTCCTTTACCATTTTGAGGTACTCGTCCCTTCTATCTCCTTCTTTCAGTTTCCATATCATTATACGTCTTTCCTGGTTCTCAGTCCCTTTCTTCTCCTTAGTCCCTCTCAGGTTCATTACCAGCAATCGATGGTCGCTATCCAAGTTCTCCGATGGTATAACCTTGATGTCCGTGATGTTCTTATTTAATTCTTTATCATACAGTATATAGTCGACAACTGACTTCCTGGTCAAGTCATCACTGTACCATGTGATTGTGTGGCTCTCTCTTTTCTTGAACCAGGAGTTCCCAACTAGCAGGCTATTCCTTTGACAGAAGTCCAAGTCTCTTTCCTTCCTCATTTCTTCTGCCCCAACCCTCTGGTCCAAGCACACTCTCATACCCTTGTCTTTCTCTTCCTACATGGGCATTCAGATCCCCCATAACAATCATATTCCTTCCTCCCAGCTTCTTCCGCAATTCCTCTTCAAACTTCTCCTTCTCTTCAGAGGTGCAGCCTACTTGCACTATTTCTACGGTCTCTCCCCTCAGTGCTACTTTCAATTTCATCATCCTATCACTTATTCTCTTCACTTCTTTTAAACCATCTCGTACTACTACTCCCACTCCATTTCCATTCCTCTTTCCCTCTTCATTCCCACTCCAGTACAGTCTATAGCTAGAGCCCTGCGCGGATAAACAAAACGTTATCCGCCCCGCAACCGCATGACTGTTTTCCAAATCCGCTGATATTTCAATGAAATGAAAATCCACAGCCTGCTTCCAGTCTCCGACCGGGTCAGGAATGGAATGAATGAAGCCCCCATCTAGCGGCGAGGATATGAACTGTGCCGGCTGCCGAAGCCTGTCGCACTCCTCTGGGGCAATGATTAAATGAATGACAGATGAAATGAAATGATAGTGGAGAGTGTTGCTTGAATGAAATTGTGACAGGGAAAACCGGAGTACCCGGAGAAAAACCTGTCTGCCTCCGTTTTGTCCAGCACAGATCTCACATGGAGTGACCGGGATTTGAACCACGGACCCAGCGGTGAGAGGCCGGCGTGCTGCCACCTAAGCCACGGAGGCTTCTTGATATTTCAATATTATTTTTAATTTATTAGATGAAGCATAGTGTTAAACCAACACATTTAGACATTTGAGGAGAAAGTCGTTCCTGACAATTTGCTTCATTGCAAGGAACTTCAAATGTGGATGACACTACTGGTTTCTTTACCTCCACTTTAAACACAAAAAACAGGCTATACTTTTTTGGCTACTTTTGCACTTGTGCCTCAGTAAGTTTGATTTGTGTCCTGAGTATGAATACACTTTTTTTTTAGGTAAAAAAATCCTACTATATCGTTTACTTTTTCGTTTCCACTGAAAACGTAACCAAATGTCTGCCATATCGTTGACTTGAGCTTTGTTTCACGCATTATTGAATATTCATCTTTTTTTATTTTAATAGATAGTTTATCCATGTTGGTGAAATCATGTTCATACTCCCGGTCGCGGTAACATTCACTAATAATAAGTGAACTTCTCTTTACGCTTGGAGAAAGGGATTGACATTTGGCCGTAAATTCCAAGTCTGTCATCATCCTGCTGCTTGACCCATCCATGTTCGAATAGTTGATGTCAACATAACTCTCCCCGTTGCAATATCACAGTCAACGTGTTATCGTCACATCTTACAGGATAGCTTAGGTGGCGAAGTAGCTGATTTGAGGAATGTTAATGATGTCACCAAGATGAACTAACAAGCTTTTTGACAGAATTATATCTCGTAAAATTCTTATAGTAATAATGGCAGTGAGATTTGGTGAGATGTCAAGACTATCTACTACAAACATACGGTACGTAATAAAATGTAGTTGAAAGCATGAGTAAAATCATCTTCTCGTGTAAGTGGAATACGGGCCTGAATATTTTGTACGCAATAGGCTATAGAAGTATTCCTCTTTTTAAGCATGAAGCTGTAGATTGGCATATCAAATATGTAATATTATCGTAAGTTCCACATTGTATTCAAAAAACTATCCGCAGATTTACTCGAAACATTATCCGCAGCATATCCGCTATCCGCACAGCCATGCAAACTATATCCGCGTGGCGAAAAATATTGTGGATATCCGCGCAGGGCTTTATCTATAGCCTTTTCTCAGTTATCTCCCTCCTTCCCCTTTCCACTTTGATTCTGCCAATTCCAATAAATCCAACTTCCTTCTTTCCATCATATCCACTATCTCCTCCACCTTCCCCGTCAGTGTTGTTATGGGGGGAGAAAAAAAAAGGATTTTTCCTCTTCAATCTCCTCCTTCTCTTCAGAGGCGCAGCCTACTTGGTGGAGCATACCATCTCTTACTACTACTCCCACTCCATTCCTCTTTCCCTCTTCATTCCCACTCCAGTACAGTCTATAGCCGTATATTTTAAAAACCTCGAAGTTGAATTATTTTACAATAAGTTTGTTTTCATATTAAATCTTCAAAAATCAAATATCAAACTTGGATAGTCAATGATCAATAAATTACAAGTAGGGAGGGAGAATGTGAAGGGCGAATGAAATGGAGGATGTAAATGAATTACAATAAGGGGGTAACGACTTTATCAGTCATGATCCTTAAAGACTTTGTGGAACTCATTCCACCTTTCACCAGTTGAGAACTAGTACAAAATCACATTCTCAATGCAACAAAACAAATAACTATAATTTTGATCTGATCCTAATGAAACAGAACATACCCTCTTGTTATAAAGGGAATAATCGCAACACAACTTTAACTCAACTGGGTACCTGCCCGTACAATGCCATTAACCATATCATCATAGTACATTCCTCCCTACCAATTGGCTACTTCGATTATCGCAGCTAGAAAGCTAGCCTTATACAGCCTTTGAACTCCAAACTTGGGACAGTGACCTTACCAAAACCCACCCTTAAATAAATACAGTGGCACTTCGTCAGTACGTTTTTAAAGGGACTGAAATAATTGGATGTCATAAGCGGGAAAACGTGCCACCGAAAACGCTATACTGTATTTACAACATGTAAAAATAATTTTTAAAAAGCGCGTCATAGACATGCGTGTGAAATTGCCGACCTTAAGAATTAGTTAATGCATTACTAGTCACAACATAAATATAGGTTTGTCAGTAACTAACAGGGGGAATAAATAACAATGTAAAAATGAATTACAGTACAATATATGAACTTTAATCCCAATAATACATCTTACCTCACAGTCGAACACGAATATTTACTTCTTCAAGTGCCTCGTCCTCCAAGAACATTGGCGATCAGTAGCATGATCTCCTGTTTAGTTTGTCCATAGCTGTTCTAAACAGTGACACTGAATTAAGTCCAAACCACTGGCTTAAGTTCTTCAGCCAGGATATTCGTCTGCATCCTGGACCCCTAATGCCATATCTTCCCTTTGATAATTAATTGCAAGAGGTGGTATATGTTTTATTTACACTGGTTTTAAATACATTTGTATGGTTGATTACTTTCTTGGTTTTTATTTTAAAATTGTTCTGTCCATCCTGTTTAATAAAGTCATTACTTCGTCATCAACTTCGAAACTACACACGTATCGCTTCACTACGTCCATTGCCTCCATCACTTTTGACACCGTGGGAACTGGCTCCGGATCTGGCTCGTCATCACTTTCATCCTGCACTGACGTTTTTTCAGTCTTCTGTTCTTTAAGAATTTTATCTATTGTCATAGTTTCACACACTGGAACATCGTCATGAACGTTCACGTATGTTTCGAAAGTTACCTCTCCTGCTACTCGGCACCATTCTTCACTCTCAGAAAAATCATCCGGCGTGACGTCATCAGCGCGAACACGACAAAAGCCAGCTGCATTGAAGCAGTTTCCAATGGTGTTTTGCTCCACAGAATCCCAGGCAAACTTAATGAAATGCATGGCATCTAAGATGGTGATCTTTCTAGTCATTGATTCCACTGCAGCCAATCTTCTCTGTACTAGCCTCTTGCGATACTTCTGCTTCATGCACCATATTATGCCTTGGTCTAACGGCTGTAACTTACCCGTGCAGTTTGCTGAGAGGAAAATTATCTTTATGTTTCTCAAATTAGAAACATTTGAGGGATGATCAATGAAGAGCACAGTTTTCCTATTTCTTACGCCAAGCCTTGCATTCCATGCGCGTAAGAAATTCTCAAATACTGCGGAAGTTATCCACGCTTTCGTATTAGAATTGTACTTGCATGGAAAAGATCGCACATTCCTGGAACATCGCGGATTGCGTGCTTTTCCAATAACCAGCGGTACCAACTTCTCGGTTCCACCTTCATTACAGCACAGGAGAACGGTAAGCCTTTTCTTGTTAAATTTGCCACCGTGACACTTCGCGCCCTTGAAATCCAGGGTTTTATCTGGAAGAAGATGAAGAAACAGCCCCCTTTCATTTGCATTTAAAGTATCGTCAGGAGTATAGTCTTTCAAAATTGCAGGAGGCGTTGTAGTTTTCCATGTTTCAATAGTTTCGCACAGTGTAGCGTCATTATCCAGGGCAGCAGTTTCGCCTCGCAAACATCTATAAACTAGTTCATGTCGATTCTTGAATCTGTCAATCCTGCCATTAGATACTTTAAAATCATCATGTCCCATCTTCTGTGCAATAAGTGTTGCCTGAGCTCGAACCACAGTACGGTCTATCGGCACATTTGAAGCTCGCGCTTGCACAAACCACTTTAGAACAGCTTCTTCTAATTCTGAAAACTGACCCTGGCGTTTACGTTTTCTTTGAGCACTTTTTCCTTCTTCAAAAGCAGTCGTAATCAGTTTACGTTTGCTAACAGTTGTATTTATAGTTGACGGAGGAATGTTTAACTTCCGCGCTATATCTACACGCTTCATATTTGGATTCCGATCTACTTCTTGAAGGATTTTTAGTTTTTCACTGTTTGTTATTTGCCTCACTTTCTTCTTCTCCATTGCAAACACGTAAATAAGACCCAGATAAATATAGCCAAAAACACTATATCACTATATGGCAAGCTATCGTCACTGAATGAATAGATGATACGACAGGAAACACACTCGCTGCTAAACTGAGCTACACTCTCGACTGCTGCCGCGCCAAGCGTACACAATCACTTAACCTTGGCCGAGATCTCGATGGCTAGGTTGCCAAGCTTACGCAGGAAGCACACTCGCTTAACCGTGGCCAAAGTCCAAGTGGACTGACAAATACACAAGGACTGGCCAAATTATTGAACGGAAGAACGTCAAAATTTGAACGTAGTAAGCGGGTGCGCTAAAACGTGCTGAAGCAATATTTTACATACAATTTAGTGCTTTGGGACCGGATTTTTTATAATTCGATGTAATATGCGGGAAAACTTGTTAGTTAGGAACTTAAGGATTCCACTGTAGTATGTCACTTCACAAACTCAACAAATTGACAATACGTTAATCCCATCACACATTACAATTGCCAATCAAATCCATGCTTACGTTGCTCCAAAACGGTTCTACACATGAAATATTATTCCCTTTAATAAATGCTTTACTGGTGACTGGTTCAACTGCATTACGACACACCGAAGGTAAATATAAATTACATTAATACAAACCTAAACTTCAATTATTTTTACAGGCAAACATTCTTTGTGGGAGAAAGTACAAGGTTTGAACCAATAACATTGATGGGCCATGACCACCGAGATCAGTCTCCAGGAAACATGAAATCAATGTCATATCACCATCTATGAAAGAAGGCTTGATATACTTCACTTAATAACGTTAGAGAACTCTGTAATCGCTCTCAGCTGATGAGCAACAAAGCCAACACAACATCTACCGAAGAATATAAATCTACATCCCTACTCATCAACTGATTCCCTTAGTAATGAAATTAACCATCCTGCAATAATACGAGGACAGATCGGAAAGTAACGCACGATAATAATTTTCTCCCCTGGTATTGCAGCTGGAATGTTGAAATTTCATGACGATATAGTTTGAAGTTTGCGCGCTGCAGAGGTTACATTGTTTTCATGTGCAGCTCTAGCGAGAGAAGCCTGAACTACGAAACAAACATGGCGGACATATTACTGTCGTCAACTTGTGAAGAGCAGCGAAGTGTAGTTCGATATTTGTGGGCCAAAGGGCATAAACCGAGTGAAATTCACAGGGACTTGGTGGCGTGTATGGGGACAACTGCATGGACCGTAGCGATATCTCGTGGTGTGCATTCTTCCAAGAGGGCCGTGTGAACCTTAGTGATTCGCCACGCTCTGGGCGGCCAGTAAGAGCTGCCTCAATGGAGTGGAAAGGTGCTGGTTCCCCAGTACGAAAAAAAATTGGAAGTGACCCATTCTGCTAGGAAAGTGCTTGTTTATGCCTTTGGGCCCACACTGGTCAACAAATCCTGATATTGACCCAGTACATACAAGAAAACAATCAATTTGCTCACTCGCACATACGACGTGGGGTCTCCTCAAAACAACTATCATAACATGAACTAAATGAAGAAGCAATGAAGAATACAAATTCTTGACTCCCTCCAAAATGTTAAAAACACACAGAAAATAAAAATAGTACAATGCGTTCATCTAACCAAAGAAAACACAATTACACATACATAACCCAAGAACGCATACTCCCCTTAATAAATAACAAGATAGACTCCCCTCCCGCATGTGTATTAAAAATGTAGGGTGTCGAGCGATGAGGAAATGTATGGGAATTTTAGTGGCCCGGGAAAAATGCGGGAAATATATGGGAGTTTTCCATTTGATGTGGGAAATCTTGAAAAGTCTCACAATGCCCGTCTTTGTAGCCTCCAAATGCTTGGTGGAGTCCTGTTGCTCGCCCTTCTATTTCGCCTGCAGACTGCGCCGCCACGCGCATTTTGCACCACCGCCGCTTAGAGCGCTAAGCGGGGTGAGAGCCCAGCCAATGTCACAACGCGACAGTTCAATTTTTTACGAACTTAGCCTAAATCTCGCCATCATTCCTGCGGAAGTATCGCCAAACATTCAGCTACATTTGATTCGCGCTTTAAGATTAATTTTTTCAGCCATTCGATATGTGAATTCCTCTCGGAGAGTTCTAAAATATACGAGAATTTGATCAATTTTCTTTCAGGAAATACAGTAAATATATGGGAATTTAAAGACAGATCACCACTCGTCACCATGAAATGGCAGGTCTCTGACACAACTTAAAACAATTACAACATTAACTGAATTTACTGTAAGTGGGATCGCTTCTTAATATCAGACAAGTTCAACACACTCCCAACTACATGGGGCTGATGACCAAGATGTCCCATACCCCTGAAATGAATTAACAATAACAACTTTCTTTTAATAAACTTTTATTACAGCTAATGGCCATAAAGGTATACATTCAGATAGGATAAGCACTCACAACAGTTATTGACACAATTGTGTCAGACTTCCTTGTCTACGAGCACATTTGATAGCATGGTATGTATCACACCGTTGGTCACAGTGAACACACACGCAGTCTGGAACTGGCTTGTGGAATCCCGAAGTTCCGCACGTTTTATGGTGAAATCCATGCACGGCAAACCTGGTGACTGTAAGCCTCAGATCATATTCTCCACGTGTCAATTCCCAGTTAATCAACGCATCTGTAGAATAAAATTCATCCCATATTGTTCCTGCAGTAATTCTGTGTAGGCCCTTGTCACCGGAAGTAGAAGTCTCAGACTTAAGTCTTCCACAAAATACGTCTCCTTTGCAAGGACATAGACTAGACAAGATGGTGTATATTTCGACACACATAGAACTCGCTTCAGAAATCTTGCCTTCAACCTTTCCAAATCTTGTAAATGTTTTTCGAGAGAGTTGGGAATATGGGAAGGATATGGTAATGACTTTTATTGATCTAGAAAAGGCCTATGATAGAATCCCTAGAACAAAAATTTGGGAAAGCTTAACAAATAGAGGGATAGGCAAGGAACTGAGAGACATGATAAAAGGAATGTGCATGGATTGCTACAGTAGTGTGAAGACTAGAGTCGGGACATTGGCATGGTCTAAAATTGACACTGGACTAAAGCAAGGAAGTGTGTTGTCACCATTATTGTTCTTAATGGTGATGGATGACATCACGAAGGCAGCAATGAATGACTATAGTAGGGCAAAGAGAAGGTAATGCTGTTTGCAGAGTACGGTATGTTGTGATCTGGGGCGAGGATGAGATTGAGGTACAAGAAAAGTTAGACGTAATAAATTAAAAGATTGAGCAATGGGGATTGAATATAAATGTGGAAAAGAGTAAAACAGTGGTGATGAGTAGAGGTAAGAAAGAAGGAAAAGGAGTAATCAAAGTAGGAGATAAGGAATTGGAAGTGGTGAAACACTTCAAATACTTGGGAAGTGAAATGACTGAAGATGGCAGACTAGATTTAGAAATTAGCAGAAGAATACAACTCGGGAGTACTGTCTACCAACAGGTATGGGGACTAGTATGGAACAAGGATATACCAATTAAGGCTAAATAAATTATGTACAAAGCATATTATGTTCCTATAATGACATATGCAGCAGAAACTTGGACAATGACTAAGAGGGGTGAGAGCAGAGTACAGGCAGCTGAGATGAGATTCCTGAGAAGTATGGTTCAGAAAACGAGGAGAGACAGAGTGAGAAATGAAGATATACGGAAAGAACTGGGAGTACAGAAACTAAATGACAAACTGAAGCAAAACAGATTGAGATGGTTTGGACATGTCAAACGGATGAATGAAGTAAGGCTACCAAGACGAGCACTGGAACGACGGATGACAGGGAAGAGAGGACGAGGAAGACCAAGAATGTGTTGGATGGACTCGGTGAAGAATAGCATTAGTAACCGGAACCTGGATTGGAACACCGTGTCGGAAGTGGAATGACAGAACAAAGTGGCGAGGAACCATATTTGCCCCCACCCAGTGTCAGCTGTAAAAGAGGAAATGAAGTTGAAAGATGATGAAAGAAGAGGATTCCCATATTAGCTGTAGATCATACTGTATATTGCTGTTGCAACTATTTTTGCATGAAACATTTGCCATGGCTGTTTCCAATGACAGCTGTGGCAGGTGTTTGATATCACTGATGCGTATAGCTGCAATAATTCTCTCCTTTAGGTGTATTGTGAAGGTTGTTCCTGTTATCCGTATTGTTATCCCTAGATATTTGTATCGGTTATTGATTTGTAGCATCTGCCCCTTGCATAAAATGAAGTCATCCTCCGACAATTTCCCTCCTCTCCTGAAAACTACCAATTCTGTTTTGTTCGCATTAAGGGCCATTTCATTTTCCTCTGCCCAGTCAGTCAGCAACTTGTAGTTCCACTTTACTCTCAGATGCAAGAGCTATGTCATCAGCATATATGTATGCGTTAACTTTCTGGGTTTGTTTCTTAATTTCCTTGGTTGCATCGTGTGTAAAAACGTTGAATGGCAGACTTAGCGGGTCACCCTGCAGTACCCCATTCGTCGGCCGAATCCACCTTGATTTGCTTAGGTTGTCACTTATTTGAACATAGTTCTCCGTTAATATGTTTGTGAGCCATGTACGTCCAATGATTTCTTCTAGTTTTCTGAAAAGCTTCAACCTCTCCACTGAGTCAAATGCCGTTGAGTAGTCTATGAATATTACGTACATTTTACCTTCTTTTTTTCCTGATTGTTTCATGAATATCTTGCAGGGGACATTCGGCTGCTAACAGAGTTGGTCTCCCTGCTCTAAATCCAAACTGCTTGTCAGGAAGTAGCGAATCCACTATGCTTTAATTCTCTGAGTCATCAGTTTGGTTAGTAACTTAAAAACTGCTGATTCAAGTGTAACTCGCGATATGATTCTGAGCTGTGGTGCTTCTCCTTTCCCTTTGTAAAGCATCTTAACGACTGCTTTCCTCCATGCATTTGGGATTTTCCCTGTTTCCAGATATTTGTTCATCAGTTCTATCCACACTGTTTCTAGATAAAGGAGTGATGTCTTCAGGTGTTCATTGCATATGCCATCTGGCCCTGGTGCCCTGTTGGATTTTGCACTTGGAAATCACTTTTCTTACTTCTTAGGTGAATGGACTACACGGTTCAATTTTTCCTTCCAATTGAGGTGTTGAGTCACGTTTACACAGTATATTTTCCATTTGCTCCTCCCATACTTCCATTGATATGTCGACTGAAAATCTTGGCTGGCGTGGATGCAATGCTTTGTAAGGGTTATCTCCAATTTCCTTCATTAGAGTTTGACTGTTTTTGTTTCCATGTGACTGACTTTCTTATCTTTCAAAAGAGTTTTGTATGACTTTCTAGCAGCTTGATCTGGCGAGGTGTGTACTTTGCCTAGCTTCTTGCATTCAAAGTTGCCTGTCTGGCTAGGTAGCACTCACTGCCGAACCATTATTTCACTTTACGGGGGCCATTCCGTGTTTCGGCCGCTTCTTTTATAAAGTCTACTGTGGAAGTGACGCTTCATCGATCTTTCCTTCTCAAATTACGGTACTTGAATCATGCTCTGTGTTTCAGCTGAGTCGGTCACGTTAAACTACAAGCTTCCTTCCTTCCTTCCTTCCTTCCTTCCTTCCTTCCTTCCTTCCTTTTTTTCAGCTGAGTTTTCCTGTAGTGTGATTGCATTTAGAGATCTCTTTAATTTAACTTCATGTCTAAGTCGTCTCTCCCCAGCTGTGTTGCAGAATATATTAGTGATCATTGGGATGTGCTTTCTCATCAGTGCGCCATTGGATCGTGTTGGAGGTGTTGGGGACTCCACCTCTGAACCCTTAAGTAGCACTAAATCTATCGCACTCCCACCGTTGTGTCAAAGGTATGTTCACATTTTCCGTTCACATTTTCCGATCTTTCACTAATGTTACCCTTCCTCAGTGAGATATTTCAGAACTAAATCTGTTTTCCTAGTGTGCTTGTCTATGGGACAGTTGAGATCTCCTCACAAAATTACATTGGGATTATTAGGTACACTGTCAAATGTATTCTGTAAGCTGTCTGTTATATCTACTGAACTGCAATTAGGTCTGTAATATACGCATATAATGACTCCTATCCTTGTTCTTACAACAACATGGTCTTCGTCCACCAGTATAACATGAAAAGGGGAAAGATCCGGCTTCATGAGACAAGACACTCCCGACGTCCTTCCTCTGGCGTCTTTCTTAGCTGGAGCATGTATATTATAAAATCCCTGCACAATAGTATTTTGTTCCCTAGTTACAAAGGTCTCCGTTAATACACATACATCAAAATCACTAATGATGTCACTTGGCAAGTGACTCCTCTTAAACCTTCATCGTTCCAATTTTAGATCCGTATTGCATTACTCCCTGGAGCCTCTGTATCTCCATGGGGCACGGAAAGACTGGCAAATTACATTAGAAGGCCAGAAGGTATCACTGTACACCTTGTCGAGTTCTCTAATTGGTAGCCCTATTTTAAATGCTCTGCTTGTTACTGTATCACTGATTTTCATGCAGTCTATTCTGCCCAATATTCCATTTTCCTTCAAATATTCTTCCAGATCTTCCTTCTTAGTTTCTGGGTTTAGTTTACCAACATAGAGCCAAGCATTTTTCTCTGCAGCTTGCAATCTATATTGCCCCTCTCTAGTACCTCTCACCGTGATATTCTTATCTACTCGAGTTATTTTGATATCTCTAATATTGGCAACTGTTTTATTTCCCCGATTACGTCTTACAACTTTCTTTTGAAACATAGATCATCCTCAGAGGACAGTCATTAGAATATAAAGTTCAGTTCAGTTGGTTAAAACCAAGAGCTACTTGGACAATTTTTGTGTAATACTTTCGATTATGTTGAATATTATTGTAAATGTAATTTGTTGCAGGAGAGTTGCACCATGCCTTGGCTATATCAAAACCATCAATAATATTCTGCACAACTGCAATTGTGGACAAGTTTGTTAGTTTAGCTCGACAACTGAAGTTCTTAAAGAATATAGTTGTGTTGGATGACAACAGTTCTCACCCATACCTACAATTTAGTAGTTTTGTGCAGAACTTGCCTGGGTCATTTGATGTAGTAGATCTGAATCCTGATACAGAAATTGCAGCTATCCTGTGCTCAAGTGGTACCACAGGACTACCCAAAGGAGTTATGCTTACTCATAAGAACATTCTTGTGACAATTGGTCATATGAAGTAAGAAATATTGCTCTTTTCATCTCTTAAGCCTAGCTTCTGTTATTGAATTTGTATCCAATCTGTTTGGGATACTTGTTAAAAAGATAAGTGGATTTATTGAAGTTTTGGGTATGTTCAGCATTACTGTAGTAAATCTCATGTAATTTTGTTCCAGAGACTTCAGGTTTGGGAATATGAAACCGAGTGATATTCTAATGGGCTTGTTACCATTCTTTCATGCATATGCATTCATCACTCATATTATTAATTTAGCAATTGGAGCTAAATCAATTGTAATGCCAAGGTTTGAGGAGCACTTATTTCTGAGATCCATACAAAACCATAAGGTATGTCATAAATACATGGAATATATGATAGTAGAATAATTTGAAAAGTCATTAACTTCGATATGAAATGATGTTGAAATAGAGAATTAATGTTATTGTCATAATCATCATCATCATTTCCCCTTATCCAGCTCCTGCCGGGTCGGGGTATTTATGGCACTTCTCCACTTTCCTCTTTCCTTCCACCATTCTTCTTCCACGATCTTGTCCCAGTCCAGATTTCTTTTTCTTACGCTGTTCTTCACTGAATCAATCCACCTTGTTCTAGGTCTTCCTCTTGCTCTCTTACCCTTGCACTTCGCCTCCAGCATCTGTCTTGGTATTCTATTTTCCTCCATCCTCTTTACATGTCCAAACCACCTTAGTTTATTCTTCTCAATTCTCTCATTTAGTTTTTCCATCTCAACTTCCTTCCTAACATCTTCATTCCTCACTCTGTCTTTTCTTGTCTTTCCTATCATACTTCCTAGGAATTTCATTTCACTGGCTTGGATTCTACTCTCTTGCCTGCTTGTCAGGGTCCAAGTCTCAGCTGCATAAGTTAATATGGGAACATAGTACACTTTATACATTACCTCCTTGCTTTTCCTTGGTACTTCCTTATCCCAAACAAGTTTTCTTACACTTTGATAGAATGCATTGCTCTGCTGTACCCTCCTGCCAATCTCCATGTCCAACCTACCAGTTTGCATCAATTCACTTCCTTGGTATTTGAACGTGTCCACAATTTCCAAACTCTGACTTCCAATTTTCACAGTGCCCTTTCCTTGTCTTTCCCCTGTTGTCATCACCATGGTCTTGCTTTTCTCTATACTGTACTGATTTTCAGGCCGCACTTCTGAATATTTTCGTTCAGTGCATCTAGTTGTTTTTGCACTTCTTCGGTGTTCCTTCCCCCGACCACAATATCATCTGCAAATAACAGTAACTTCATTTCTTTATGTCCATATGCTTCCTTTGTTTCCTTTACGATTTCATCCATCACCATTATGAACAAGAGAGGTGACAGCACACTCCCCTGTCTTAGTCCAGTCTTGTTCCTAAACCAATCTGTCTTTCCAACTGGGGTCAGTACCCTGCTAACACAGTTGTTGTACATTGCTTGCACCATTTCCAACATTTCTCTTCCCAGTCTCTTCTTAACCATGGTTTCCCATACCTTCTCTCTGGGGACTCTATCATATGCCTTTTCTAGATCTATGAAAGTCATGATCAAATCCTCTCCATATTCCCAGTTCTTTTCCATCACCTGCCTCAAGCTAAAGATTGGGTCCACTGTGGATCTTCCACTCCTGAAGCCATACTGTTCCTCTTGCAACTCTCCTTCCACCTTTCTTCTCATTCTTCTTTCTAATATCCTTTCCAGTGATTTTACTATCTGTGATATGAGGGTGATCCCTCTATAGTTATCACACACCTTCTTGTCCCCCTTCTTAAACACTGGTATTACCGTATTAGCCCTTTCTCCCAGTCTTCTGGTACACATTTCCGTTTCCACACACACTTTAGCAGTCGATACAACCATTGCATACCAACAGGTCCAGCAGCCTTTATCATTTCTACACTGATTTCATCCACCCCTGTTGCTTTTCCCATCTTCATTTTCTGTACTGCTAATTCCACCTCCAGCATTGTTATATCATCTTCTGTTATAGAGTCGTCAGGTTGTGTCACTTCCTTCTCACCAGTACAATTGCTCACATTCAATAGCTTATCGAAATACTCCTTCCATCGTCCCTTTATCTCTTCTGGGTGTGTTAACAACTCTCCATCTTCCTTTTTCACTAGCTTTGTAGTAACTCTTTCTTTCCTCTTACTTCTTAGAAGCCCATACAGCATCCTTTTACTGCCACTTACATCTGTTTCCATTCTTCGTGTAAATTCTTCCCAACTTTTCTTCTTTTCTTCTCCTACCACTTTCTTACACCTCCGTTTGCTGTCGTGATAATTCCTTTTGCTTTCTTCTGTTTGATCTCGGTTCCATTCTCTCCATGTTATTGTATACACCATCAATCTCCTTTAGGTACTCACCAAGTCTTGTTGGGAGCATTGGTAGCTAGGTAAGGTTGTTTCTCTTTGCTGAAATTTTGTGTGCTGTTATAACGCAACTTCTTTGCATGAGTAAACCATTAACTCTGGATCGCCCCCGACACACAGGATCATGTTACCTTGCGCGCGGCACAGCGTTCTGTGCCAAATTTTTGAATGCAATTGCACTTAATCATTGTGTACGTTGAGACAACTAATTAAAATAGTTGCATGAGGTATTGTTTATTATAAATCAACAACAGTATACAGTGTACAGGTGGAACATATTTTAGAGAACACCAAACAGGAGTAAAAAAATTCAAAACATGTGACTGGACTAATCGGTATGGAATGAAACAGCAAATTATTGTTCAAACTGTAATCAAGCAAATTTAGCTTTCGTCTTCAGCTTCGTGATTGCACTGCTCACAAGTGACTTTATGCTGACTTTGTTTGGGGCATACATTTCGGTGGCATAAGTCACATGTAACTTCGGTCTTCATATTTTTGTGTGTTCCACAGATGAAGCAGATTTTCTTTTGTGATGTAAACTTCTTGGTCTCTTTGGGTTCACGATACTTTGCCAAAAATACCTTTAAATCACATGGGAGAGACACAAGCCTCTTTCCCGGAGATTTGCTTCCATCACATTCATTCCCAAATCAGTGAGGCATTTCCTTCTCACACAATTCCTTGAAGTGTTGTTGGCCAGAAATATCTCTTACGAATTTATACCCGCAATATCAAGTTCACGGAAGAACATTACAAGTGACCATCGCCTTGTTTTCCTTGATGTTGTATATGTAAAACACATACATGCTTACATTTCCAAGCACTCCATCCCCATGCTCGTGCTACAATTATTTATTAACATTCAGTTCAGACTTGACCGCCCCCTTTGGAAAAACAGATTGTGTTGCACCTCTGACAGCCTGTAGCTCACGTCACTACCGCCAGCAAGGACTCAACAGACTTGTTATAAAAAAAACAACCCCTGGCACTATCCAGCCCATGACGGGCTAAGGCCGACCAAGCGACCGCTGCCCAGCCATTTGGCCTGCAGATATTGGGGTGACACGTGATCAGCGCGTCGGGTCCCCTCGGCCGTTAATCTTGGTATTCGTGATCGGGGCGCTGTCTCACTGTCAGACAGCTACTCAATTGTCCTCACGAGGCTGAGTGCACCCCGTTCCAACCCTCACGTCAGTTTTAAAATCCCTGACGGAGCCGGGGATCGAACCCAGGGCCTCCGGGTGAGAGGCAGGCGCGCTACCCCAACACCACGGGGCCGGCAACAGACTTGTTATGCTACATTAAATGATTCCTCGCCGTCTCTGTGGCCACTTGTGGCAAACTGAATTGCTCCACCTTAGATGCCCAGTCTGCATACAGTAACAACCTCAGAGGAGTCTTCGCTGCCCAAGGCTACCCCACTGTGCTGGTTAATCGTTAAATAGCCCACGCCATTAACTCCAACTATGAACCTACATACCAGAACAGCACCTGCTCCCTCAGGTCTCGAGAAAATCAACAGCGTATTGTACCCGTTTAGACCGAAGTCCAACGACACATACATATGTTACCGAATTCAGTTTAACACGAGACTCAAAATATATATCTCAAGGCTAATCTGAGTAAAAGAAAACAACAAAATCTAGACAGATTTCGGTTTGATGCAACAATAAGGATAAGAAAGGAGAAATGTAAATATCACAATTTCTTAAAGTCTTATTTTATTCATTTATGTGAAGTTCAGTTAATTTAAAATGAAAAATAGCAATAGCAAGAAAATATGCCGGAAAATAATTTCCACAACACACAAAAAATATGGAAATATCAACACACTTTATGACCCTCATAAATAATCGTTCGACGATATTGATCGATGACCAGAAATTCTTTGAGTGGATTTTGATAGATACCATTGGAACGATTTATTGTGAAATGTCCATGGCAATAGGATGAAATATTTCTAAGTTACATTTTTCAATCTTTGCCTGAGGAAGAAATCCTTCAGTTAATAAATATTAATATTTGAATTTATGTTGCTCAAACCGACCGACTGGTCTCGATAAGTAATGAAATATATTTACATTTGTGGCATCAGATCGTTCAGGAAAATTGATAGTCCGTCCTGACGCCTGCGTTCCATTATTTGCAAAATTTCGCTGTCGTGCACTTTCCAAGATTCATTTAAATGTTTTCATGTCACAATTGGTTAATTAATTCAAGTATCATTTATGGCATGATGTATTACCACAATCCTTTATGGGATCAAACGTTGCACTTGTTTTTGTCTTAAGTATTCTGTTCATGATTTGTGTTCCTTAAATATCAATATTTGAGCAACAAAAATTCAAATATTAATATTTATTAACTGAAGGATTTCTTCCTCAGGCAAAGATTGAAAAATGTAACTTACAAGGGAAGTATCTGAACCGGGGATTCGAGGATCCTGTTGGAACTTAGCAGATACGTTGCGTGAGCCCAACTAGGCAGAACCGTGAAGAAAAATCTTTCGGAAATTAACTCCTACCCACCGTAGACGGTAGTAAGTACTACAATTTTGAACTGTGCGCGCTGGGCAAGCGGGAGTGTGCCTCACGCATGATTGGTGGCTCAAAACATCACGTTCCAAACGACTGCCCTCCCGAACTCGCGCTCACAAGCTGCGCTGCGGCTTGGGACATTAATGCTGCATCTTTACTATATATTGCACGTCGTACTGTATTATCATGCAATGTAAGGTGTATCACAAATACACATCATTACAACACAACACAGAATAAACTGAACCAATGGTCACACAAGTGAGAGTGACCAAGCTATTTCACATAGTTCTGACAACAGTGATGTTCGTGGTAATAATGTTGGAAACACAAACTGGTTTTACACCATCCATACCGTATGAGACACGGGCGAGTGCAAGTACTACATTGTATTGCACTGATATCGAAACAATATGGCACAGGGTGTTCAAACCAACCGGGATTGTGGGACTGACTTCGGTACCATGCGTATTGCCACATTGAAGTAAAACGAGGGGACGACAATTGGTGATATGTCAGAGACTGCATTTCCAAGGGTGCATTTCTCTGGGCCAATTTGATATCAAAATTCAATAACCGAACGGTGTTCGAAAATCTACGGATAAAGATTTTCCTGGCCCTAAAACCGTATACATCCAATGGTGCACAATAGGCTGTGACCCAAGGAGGGATCATCATCAGTCGTAATCGCTCTTCACTTTCTTACGATTTATGTCCAGAAAAGGAATCCAGTGCCACATTACCGGACGGTACATCCTGTTTGAAAACATTATGAAACTAATCCTTCAATTGTGCGTATGCCGGGTCTGTCGCCTCACATTCGGTGACTGTACACCGTAGGCCGGGAAGCACGGGACGGTTGGGAAGCAACCTCTGACGCAGCCAATGAAGCTCAGGCCACTGGCGCGCCAATTTAAACGTGTAAATCTAATTTTTTTAATCTAATACAAGGGGAAGTTAATTTCCGAAAGATTTTTCTTCACGGCTCTGCCTAGTTTGGCTCACGCAACGTATCTACTAAGTTCCAGCAGGATCCGCGATTCCCCTGTTCAGAGACTTCCCTTGTTAGAAATATTTCATCCTATTGCCATGGACATTTCACAATAAATCGTTCCAATGTTATCTATCAAATATTCCACTCAAAGAATTTTTATATCTGAATCATTTGTCCACATGAATTCTGTAGTTCCTTTACCATGTTTCAACTTTACATGACTTATTCATTATTTACATTTTCAATCAAGATTAAATATTATCAACAATAAAACATAAATTTATTCAATTTAATCATCAGATATTAATTTATTTTTATTCAATCAATTAATTCAATTTATTTATTCTGTAATTCAAATTATTTAAATTTCATTTGTTTATCCAGTTAATTGTTTATTTAAATCATTATTTAGTCTGTGCACACAATATTTAACTATTTCCTTGACTATTTACAGTTGGTTTCTTATCAACAAATAAATGACAGTATTAATTACACTGCACACATTAATTCCATCGGTGCATTATATTTCTCTTATTATTATCATATCTGGACATACGGTAAGGCTTCAACAAGGCTAGGGTATGACTTAATCCACATCGCACATCAGCGGCTTTGAAATAGAAAAGTAAGTAAAATTGACTGGACATCATGAACTGAATTCTACTGATGATGGCCATGGGCTAAATACAATAATATAACATTTGGACTTTACCCTTCCTAATTATTAATCCTCATAATTTTTTTTTATCTCTTTATTTCTATCAAATCGTACAACCATTCCTGTGGCTGACGCATCACAACATCAATTATTCATAACATATTTTATGTCAGTTCACAACTGAACAACAAATTCCACATTATTTTTTATTATCAAGCCGCATGCTTGTATCAACTAGAAGCCTCACTGCTCCATAAATAAATTTACCAATTCGGCCATCACATAGCTGTTGGTGATTCATGTGTGTCTTCCCCTTGTTCATATGACATTCAGTCATCTAATGACTGCACCATTCGATCCTAAAGTAAACAATCTAAAAAAACTATATTATACAAAACTCCTTCCGGCATTCTGAATACCTTCCGTGTCCCACTTCACTGCATTATTCCAGGTGCTTTAGGCAACCCCTTAACTTGTTCGATCATATTCGTTAAGAAACAAAATCCTCATCTGATATTAATGTGCACTAAACTGCAGAAAATCTGGATCGTAAAATGAATTCAAATGTTCAAAACGCTCTAAACTGTTAAAAATGTATCCAACAGACAACTTTCAAAAAATACAAGATATTATCATCATCAAAACGTATTCAGAAAATCATGATTATTATTATTTAATTTCCCAAATATGGAAATCAGGACTAAAATACTTGGAACGTTCAAGTTTGAATCAAAAATATTGGACAGTAAAAATCCATTTCCAAAAATCTGTCAGCAAGGAAGAACCTACGGCTGATGACCTCAGTTACTTCAAAGAAGAGGAAACTATCTCATCTGACCTGTAACTTCGGTCCGTAGAATATGAGAATACGTAAAAATATCAAGCGTATGATATTCTCAAAAAGCTTGTTCCAAAATACAAAACTGGTGTTGATATTTCACTTAAAAGTGAAATTCCAAATGCCAAGAACTAAGAAGATAAATGTTAGCTTACATTTTGCTGGTCTTGAAGTGCTGAATCTTCTAGATTGTTCCTCTGATGGTCCGATATTTCAGGGTTTCCCCATCGCTCGTTCTGTCAAACGCACGCCTCTAATCGCGTATCCGCCTCCATCTCTACCCACAATTCACCTAGCAGCACATATTGAAAAGTATTAACACTCGCCTATATCCGGCACGATCAACTTTGCATTTCACCGGCATTATAGCTTGTGCTATAAGAGATGTCGTGGTTTTACCCGCTTGCTTCATGTTTTCAGTCCAGCAGTAATTCTTGATGCATCTTTGACAAATACTTTGATGTGATACTCTTATAGTCTTTGCAATGGTTCAAATCGTAGATCCTGATATAGAAGCTAAACCTACAAGGTTGAGAATATGCTGCTCCCAATACACGCTAGGCATGTATGGTCCCAAATATCGGCTATTCCTGTAGTCGGGTAATAGGGATTTCCATAACACACATCGGTGAAACAGATGGACCCCTTTATGCTGAATCCTACAGGGTTGAGAATATGCTTCTCCCAATAAACGCTAGACATGCATGGTCCCAATCGTCGGCTATTATTTGACCAAGCAGACTGGTATACAAAGAAATAAGTATGTGAGTCTCGGCTGATCGTGAAATTATCGAGACAAAGCTCGGCGCTGACTGTTTGTAGATGATTTGAAACTTAAAGTTCCAACGTAAAGTTCCAAGTTACAGACACTGTCTGACAATCACAGCTTACACAAAGTTTATCATTTGCTCACTCAAAGGCGATCGCACACTCAGCAATACATAGTACGATGACGAATGAAGACTGAAAGACAAATGGCAACTGAAAGCCGAATGACACTCGCTGCGTGCTACAGCACTGTTAAATACTCAAGCTCTCGAATATTCTGGACTGCTGACGCGTCATCACATGTGTCTGGCCTCGCTGTTCTAACAGTCACGCTCACTCAGAGCTACGTCACAGCGGTGAAAAATCTGCAACCTTCCAATGTGAATATCTCCACTTCTAGTGATCGGATTTTCTTCAAAGTTGGTTCATAATCTTCCAAATATCAATGGTAATAAAGTATAATACATGCGGTGACTCCAAACCATCAAAATAATGTATACAATAACAGAGCTTCGTCATTTCCATCGTGCACGCCACATGCCTCCAGCAAGTGCACTCTATTTCTTCTCTTGTCAACTAACCATGTCGCACGTGCTTCGAAATCTTGCATGGTGTCAACATGTGCCTCCAATTCATAATTCCACATTGAAAAAGGCCACCGTATTAAGAAGAGTCTTCTTTCTGTTGTCAGCCCAGGATCTCCTTCCCAAGAGTCCTGCAATCATATTCAGGCACCCACCCAACATTGGCAGTATTTTTACCCGCCTCTTCCCGCAGCATTTTTCTGTGTGAACACAAACTTTGAAAGGTGTACACTTGCACACAACATGCACCACTTTCACCAGCGACACAACCTATAGAACGTACACCATTCCTGAACGGTATGACTGCTATTAATGGCACCCCATAAAATATTACTTAATTTCTGAAGTGCCCTGGGGCCTGACAAATGAAAATCGGACTCCATCGCTCTCATAGGTTTCAAATTGCGGAGACATGTCTATGGGTTCTTCCATAGTACCAGCCGTTTCCTGATCCCTCGCATACCTGTTCATTTATATCAACAATAGATAAAATTGGGAACTCAACTTTGAGGTCTAAGCCCCAGCTGCCTCATTGGCATGTAATAGAGTATTCTTCTGTATTTTGCAGGTAACATTACTGACACTGGTGCCTCCTCTGCTTGTTTTTCTGGGGAAACACCCATTGGTAGATCAGTATGATTTATCGTCAGTAGCCGAAATCTGGTGTGGTGCTGCACCTCTCAGTAAAGAGGTCCAAACACAAGTTACTGATAGACTTGGAATTAAGTGTATTCGTCAAGGTTATGGTATGACTGAAACAACACTTGCTGTGCTCTTGACCCCACCTTATTGGAATAAATATGGATCTTCTGGAATATTGGTGCCCAGTACACAATGCAAGGTAGAGTTGCTCTCTATTGTTCTTGAAATATAGTTTTCATATGTGTATAGCAAATTGGTATATTTTATATTCCATTGTAATCTAATTAAATATGCTTAAAAGCAACTTGATATAAGCTGCATTCCATCTTTTGACAACTTCAGGATTGCATGTGTAGGTCAATAAAGATGAAGAGTAATCATTGGAAAAGAAATGGATAGAAATTCTGAAAAAAGAAAAAAGGACAAACACAATGTCAGACATGTGCAATTAGGGAGAGAAACAATATGGAAAAACAAGGCCAATATGTTCAACTGTGCACAATGCTGTAATAATTTGTTGTTATACTGTACTACTGAAATTTTACTCTACCTCCCAACACAAATTGAATGAATGGCGAACTAAATACTGTATAAACATGCTAGGGTATTGCAGACTTAGTGGCTGGACCAGGTAGGTATGTCTCGTATGTTCGTTCAGCCTAGTAGCCACTGAACATTTAGTCTGACTGTTCCGTTTCATCGACGGTGGACCTGAAAGTCGTAGAGATATAATTAACCAAAATAGAAACAGAAACTGCAATTCTGAAACTAGATCTTGATGTCCTCCATTTTTAGGTCAGTATTGAATATATTTACTAACAACACTATTAATAATTTCCGTCCTTTCAATACAATGTTGTTGATTATCTATTTGACCAATTAGGTACATGTTTCGAACATTATTGTGTTCTTCCTCGGCCCAAATACATAGTTAGACATAGACGAGTAGGATTGAAAGGACGGAAATTGTTAATAGTGTTGTTAGATCTTGATGACCCGACAGGTAGCAAAGCATGAAGCCAAAAAACAAATCAACAAAATTAGAAATCGTAAACCAATCTTAATGTCATAGCGAAACAAAAATTCTAAAAGAATTAAGAGAAACAAAAGAAGAATCATTTAATAAGAACTAAAGCCGACAATGGAAATTCAACTACAATAATCTATAAAATTCAATAACAGAAGCCACACAATTTTTTTGTGACAGCAATTTCACCCTAGCCATAAAAGACCTGGCACTAAACATACAAAGGAAACTCAAACAAGTTCTCAATATACAACATTCCTATTTAATGAAATAGACATCTGAACTTTTTACAATATGAACCCCATCTCTCCCACAGTCAAATCACTACCCGATATTTATAAATACGATACAACTATTAGACCCTTAATCAACTACCCTCTGGAGAACTCTGGTTGGGCAACCCGTGGCTGAGATTTCATTAATTCTGTCTTGTAATCATAAAATGTAACCCGAGGTATCTTGTACGAGCCAACATAGTATAATTCGGAGTGCCGTGGATTCTTTCTGCCCTTGAAACATCCCACTTCCTAGTCCGGGAATCAAGCCCACAATATTGAGATCATGTTTTGGACACATTACCACTGACCCACAAAGGAAGGAAGAAGACAAGAACTGAAGGATGGCCAAGGTTAGAATATAGTAAACAGATTGCCTTGGATATAGGGTACTGTAATTATGTAGATATGAAAAGATTAGCTCAGCATAGAGGACATGGAGAGCCAAATGTTCGGCCCCTTAAACAGCAATCCTCATCAAACCATTCTATGGACTGATGACTGACACACACACACAGAGCAACATATTATAACCATCGATATAACCGATGGATACCCAGAGAGCAAATCACCATTCAGTTACAAAATTTGCCGATATTGTTAATGCTATAGATTCTAGTCTCTACTTATACGTAATCTTATTAAAATCAATTTTGTTTTCACACTTATTTGAAGCACTCCTTATTTTAATTAGATTTTTTTGTTTCATTTACTTGTAGGTCATTGATTTGGAAAGTGGTGAAATCCTTGGCCCTGGAAAGAGAGGAGAACTTTGCTTTAAAGGTCCCACAGTTATGAAAGGTTATTGTCAAGATTCTCAAGCTACTACTGCAACCATTGACCAGGATGGATACCTCCACACAGGAGACATTGGGTATTATGATTCAGATGGCTATTTCTTCATAGTGGAGAGACTAAAGGAACTCATCAAGTATAAAGGATATCAGGTAATTGTTTGTATTCCTGTTTTATACCTTTCCTATTGGTATGTTGAACATACAGTGGAACCCCTGATATCCGAAAACCCGGTAAATCGGAACGTCATTTTAACAGAACCACATAACAGAGTATAGAACGAATTTATTATTACGGTAAGTAAGATTATTGTGCAACATAATTTCATTGTGTCAAAAATGATTCAAAAGTTATTGAAGTACTGAATTGCTATTCAAGTACAGTACAGTAGCCTTCTGTGCAATAAGATAGAAATTAAAACATTGGCACATACATTACATACAAAAGAAGCAATATCATACCGTACTTACATCACTGTATCAGACATGAATGAACACTAAAGTAAGCAAAAATTACTGTACACTAACACTAAATAAAAAGTCCTTTTTCACTTGAAATTGGTATCTTCATTTGGAGAAGTGATGTTGCTTTACAAACACCAAATTCAGCAGCCAACTTCGTTGAGCTTTCCCCGTTGTCTTGTAGAGTTAACACTTGGAGTTTTTCTTCTCAAGTACACGAACTATGGTTCCGTTTGCTTCCCGTAATTTTAGAAAACTGGAAATCCGTTCTTTACTGCTCACTTTAAATGCAAAAGGAATAAACTTGCAATTGAAACTTTATACAGTATTGCGTGCACAAAAAGTGGATGGAAACAGTAACATACTAAACCAAGGATCATGTAAGTATAAGAGATTCGTCACTTTTGGTTATAGAATTTCCGAGAGAGAACACTGCCTGAGGCTATGGATTGTACTTGCAAGTTTGGCAACATAAAAAGTAAAAAGCCATATGAATGTAGCCTTTATTACACGTAATTGAACGGTATCTTCTGCGATGATTATTGATGAAAATAACACAAACATAACTGCGCCTTTCGCTAGGCACTGAAATATACGTCCAGATAGGAAAATAATACATTTTGATATACTGTATATCAATGTTGGCAATAGATTTGTCACGAAGGACACAGTTATGCAGTTCTAGAGCTCAATTCACCTTTAGGCTAATTAAAAATGCTCTCCTACTCTACAGAATTGTTGGGATATTCGATGAATATAATGAAAACTGTCCCAAATGCACACACTATATTGTCATAACCTCACTTTTTGCCTAGCATGCCGGCTGCCACTCACCGTAGCCCTAAACCACAAATTTTATTGCAATGCAAAGGAGAATGGGTAAGAAATCAAACAAGAGATGAAATGCACACATTTATTCTCTATATATTTTTATTAGAGTAGTCCATATTGCCCACTAGTTATACACATGGTCAACACCAGGAAGATGAAAATGGCCTTATTGTTCTTACTATCATTATAATTCTTACATCCCGGTGCTTGGCAAATTTTCCTCCCTTGCAGTGGCATGATGACTCTCAATTAAATTCAAATAAATAATCAAAATACTGAACAAATCAAAACAACCAACAACACCACGAGGAAAATCAATCAAAACAGACTATTCCCACTTCCACCAGTCGGTTTGATATGAGCGTTCATGAGTGCCAACTACGGACCCTTAGTGCTAAAATTAATTCTTCATTGGTTGGCAGAACATCCCGACCCACGCGCTCCCTATGATCTGTCATCCCCCTGGACTAAACGAATGCGCAACGCAACTGGAATGCAAATATTAATAGGCCTGTTGTAGTAATGTGGTTATTTTTAGCGCCCATTTCCACGACAGTGAGTTACTTGCAGCCCAATACAGTAACAAATGAAGTCTTTTTCCCACCACTATGAAACATCGGTCGGCATGTACTATGTAACTGGTGTTGTTTAGCTTACAGGACATATCACATCCAATCATAAATATTACTGATTTTTTGGAAAATCCAAAATTTTTGAAATCCGATCAGGCAACAGCCCCAATGAGTTTGGATTTCTGAGGTTTGAGTGTATACGATATCTCTACCTGTTACACCAGTCAGTCCATTTCTTAATTGTCCTCATGGATGTAATAAGGTTACTGAACTCTTCATATTTTGCCTAAGATCCAGAAGCAAAAGGTGTGCTCTCAGATATCAAAACTGTTACTGATTTTAACAGTTGTGTTTCAAAAAATGTCTCAATTGGAGAATGTTGAGCTGGAGGGACAAATTTAGCTGAAGGTTGGAAACTTCAGTTGAGAGTATGGCGAAATCTAAATTGATAGAAATGTTTCAGTTCAATGGATGAATATCAGTCCTATATCACCCGCCAATGACATGTTCAGAACAATTATGTTCAGTACCATTCTACCTGATTTGCAAGAGATCATCCATTCACGATGCAAAACTATTTAAGCTCCAGCAACGTTACTGTGCCAGCTTATGCATTAGCTCATGGTAAATAATTAGCCATACTTAAGTGATGTTTCAGTGATTCTTATTGACATAAGTTACTCCCTAACTTAATTTCTATGCGATGAGTAACAAATAGAAACTACGAAAGATCGGCCACATGTTTAATTATGGCTCTCGAAACTCGGGTAGAAATATAAGGTGCGTTCAAAAAGTAACGAGCCGGAGGCATAATTACAGAAACCAGTATCTGTATGTTAGAAATATTGGCCCTGGCTGTTGAGGCACTTGTCCCACTGTGACACGAGGCGGTGAATGGCTGTCTCATAAAATTCCTTGGGCTACGATGTGAACCAATTCCGCACGTACAGCTGGGCGTCGGCGTGCGAGGTGAATCGTTGGCCCCGCAGAGCCCTTTTCAGGAGACCAAACATGGCGTAATCACAGGGAGAGAGGTCTGGACTGTATGGAGGGTGGCCGAGAACCTCCCATTTGAATTTCTGCAGGAGTGCCGCGACTGTGTTGGCCGTATGAGGTCATGGAGCGACCACGGCGGCTATGGCTTTCACTGTCACTCGGCGGTGCTGGGCAATGAGTGCATCAACCAGCAATGAGTGTCATCGGTAATGCAGGGGGGTGCCCCAGACCGGGCATCATCGGCTAACGACACCCGTCCTTCCCTGAAACGCTTGTGTCACGCCTTGACCTTTGCGTTCGCCGTACACTTGTGACATTCGGCGATGAATGTCCGTTCCCCCTACTCCTTACACTGTCAGAAATCGAACAATACCTCTTTGCTCTTCGGTTGACGCCTCCATGTCACTGTTTGCAATGCGACTGGCAGCGTTGAACGATTGATGCATGCTGCTGCTCCCTTTGTATCGTCACGTGACGTGCACGCGAGCCCTCTAGCGACGGGCTGTGACCTTCCATGCTCTGGTCGGAACCACACCTCGTTACACACGCCACGATTAGCTGATGTCGTCACCGGTTTGCGCATTCCAGCCTCCGACTCGTTACTTTTTGAACGCACCTTATACATGAGAATTATTGGTACTGTAAAATATTCTAGAGAGTAGATGGTAAAGGATCGAACGACATTGAAACAAAGTTGTCAGGGTACAGAGATGCAAAAACTAGGACAGGAAGTGCGCATCCTGGTAGAATGACATAGAAACGTAGGCTTGTAAAAGTAAAAAGAAGGCTTACCAAAAATTGCTCCCAACTAGGAATCCAGCAGGCAAGGAGCATTATGTAAAGGAAAGGAACTGAGCCAAACTAATTATATTAGTCTAAAATGAATCATGGGAGACAAATAGGAAAATATATTTTGTTTTTACTTTTGGGTAATATTCTTAAAAACAATTTTAAGTAAATAAAAACATTATATGTGTACTAGTCGCCTCCGTGGTGTAGTGGTCAGCGTGCTTATCTGCCACCCCGGAGGTCTGCGGTTCGATTCCTGGCTCTGCCATGAAGTTTGCAAAGTGGTATGAGGACTAGAACAGGGTCTACTCAGCCTCGGGTGGTCCAAATGAGTACAGGGGGTTCAATTCCCACCTCAGCCATCCTCGAAGTGGTTTTCCGTGGTTTCTCACTTCGTCTTTGGGCAAATGCCGGAATGGTACTGTACCCGTATTTATCATGAAGCTGACTTATCGAAATCCGAAGATGAAGAATCTTGAAGGTCCCGGCTAAAAACCTGAAAATTCCTCCGACAAGCACTTCTATGATAAACAGACAGTCGTTACGATTGTGTTACGGCTAACTACTGTGGACAAGGATGCTAACTATAATCGGAGCGTGAGATCCTTACCATAATCTCGGGTCGGAATGGGTGTAGGGTGCCAAATACCATGATTCCCCTTCCATAACACAATCTCTGCTATAATTAAAATAAATCACGCAACATCGACGTATAAAAAGGAACGAAAATAATTTATTGTCAAAAAGAACAATAAAAAAAAGATTAATAAATAAATAAACAAGGCTCGCACGCCTTCAAATATCAATGTGCCTAGATCGCACATGATTCACACTCCAAACCCTCTCTATCAGCAGGAGTTCACTGAAAAATAAAGTTTTAAGTTAAATTTAGATGTCATAAAAGACTTTCCAAAATAAATAAAAATTGTAATTAACACAACTAATTGTTAATTGAAACAATGTAGGACTCCCTACTGTTTAAAAATAAACAAAAGTCTGCTGGACTCCTGTCCTAGACTATCAGCTGTTTACTTACAGTCGTCAATCTGAATAGCGATCAGCTGTTCCATTCACGAGTTCCATTCACGCATATGACTGAACCCTAAGTCACACATATATTCAATTTACAAATACACTCTCTCATTTACAAAAAAATATCCTTCACTCAGTGTTGAACAACATTGGAGAATTACATGCCTCTCCATTTCATGCTTGTTCACTTAAATCCACAAATTGTTGTCTATGCAAGACAATCTTCCACTTACCTTGCTGTTTCAAACAAACAGTTCTCCTTGTACGTCAAAAACACACGTGAAATAAGCTTCATCGGTTATTTATAAACCCTGAAATAATTAACTAATGTTAAAAAGAACGAAAATAAATTTAAATAAAATTTAAATAATTATTAGTTGTAGGCAACTCCTGGTTCCGGAAGAAAGAAAGTCACAAGGTAACGTGGTACAGCAGTGATTTAACAAAGAAATCTTTGGTAGATTACATGCTGTATGACTGGGAAATGAAGAGAAGTGTCAGAGATATAAAGGTAATACCATCAGAGGCCTTAGATAGCGACCACAGAATACTAGTAATGAACCTGGGAGTTGTTAAGGATAGCAAGAGGACAGAGTACTAGGAAAGGAGAATCAAAGTATGGAAACTGAAGGAAAAGGAAGTCAAGGAATAATTCCAGAAGATAAGGGAAAGGATGCCAACAGACAATCCTAAAACAGGGGAAGAGGAATGGAAGCAATTCAAAAGTACAATGGTGGAAGCTGCAGTGGCAGTATGTGGAAGAACAATCAACAGAAAGCGATGTAAAGAGACACCATGGTGGAATGAGAGAGTAAAAGAAGCTGTGGGAAGGAAGAACAAGGCTTTCAGAGTGTGGTTCCAGGAAAGAACTTATCTAGCAAGGGAAGATAAAGAAGAAAGAAGCAAACAAGATTGTCGCAGAGGAGAGGAAGAAGTGGATGGTAAAGTGGACTGAGATGATGGAGAAATACAGCAGAGGAAATAAGAAAGTAAGCCTACTTTATGGGATGGTCCTCTGCAAGAGGATGTGATAATTGTGGACACAAACGGAAATGAGGTACACAACAAAGAGACACTCAAGACAGTGTGGAAAGAGTACTTTGAGGATTTGCAGAATCCAAATGGTCATAGGGAGGAAGACAACGTATTGGAAGATGGAGAAGACGACACTGGAATGGAAAAGGACCTTACTTGGAGAGAACTGGAAATGGCTATAGACAAGATGAAAGGAGGAAGGGCACCAGGTGTGGACGAAGTGAGTGTTGAAATGGTGAAGGCAGCAGGGGAGGTTGTGAAACAGTGTGACCCCAGAAGATTGGAAGATAGGATTAATTGTCCCAAAATTTAAGAAAGGAAGCAGAAAGGAGTGCAGAAATTACAGGGGAGTCACACTCATACCACACTGTGCCAAGATATATGAAAAGATATTAGAAAGTAGAATACGAGCCAAAGTGGAGAGAGATTGAGAGAGGAGCAGTATGGATTCAGACCTGGGAGATCAACAGTGGATCTCATATTTTCAGTGAGACAGCTCCAGGAACACCAAGAAGGTTTGGAAAGCAATGGACAACATGGGAGTGGAAAAAGGGACTGTAGACAGAGTGAAGGAGATGTAGTGTGGAAGTGTGAGTTGTGTGAAAGTTGGAGGGGAAAGAACGGACTGGTTCAGACAAATGAGTGGCCTGAAACAGGGTAGTGCACTGTCACCCCTTCTCTTTATTGTGGTTATGGACGAGGTAATGACACGGGTAGCAGGAAAGATAGGAGAAGATAAGATGAAAGCAATGGTGTTTGCAGATGATCTCATGGTCTGGGGAAACAAGGAGGAGGAAATTCAGGCTTGGGAAGAAACCGTGGGAGAGTACGGATGGAAGTTAAACATCAGTAAATGTGAGATCCTGTTAACGACCAGGAAAAGGGACAGACCAATGAGTGGGATAACACTTGGAGGTGGACAGCTGAAGAAGGTGGAAAGTCTCAAGTACTTGGGAAGTATAGTGGAGGAAAATGGGAGAAATGACAAAGAGATTACGGAACGTGGTAGACAGGCAGAAGCATTTCTGAGAAGCATTAGGAGCTTAGTGTGGAATAAAGATGTCCCACAAAAAAGCAAGTGTTATACAGAAGCTACTAAATCCCGATACTGACCTATGCATCAGAAACGTGGATAATGAAGAAAAGAGACATAAGCAGAATAGAGGCAAGTGAAATGAAGTTCCTACGAAGTAGGATCGGAGTAACAAGAACAGACAGGGTGAGGAATGAAAAGGTCAGGGAAATAGTGAAAGAGGAGCCCTTGCAGGGTAGGATTGAGACATCAAGACTGAGGTGGTATGGACACTTAAAGAGAATGGAAGAGAAGAAGATTCCCAAGAGGATACATGAGATGCAGATGCAGAAGAAACGACCAAGGGGAAGACCAAGAGACAGATGGCTGAAAGGAGTGGAGGAATGTTGTCAAGAAGAGAGGCGAGGACTGGACTAGAGTGACAGCGGAGAGGTGGTGGGAAGAAAGGACTAAGTGGCGAGGCTTATGTTCCAAACAGACCCAGCCTGGGGCTGGAAACTGTACAAGATGATGATGATGATGATGATGATTTAAAATATTTACATCGACTTAAATCCACATAAGTTTAATACGATCTATCTACATCTTTCTTTAATAATAATATCATTATTATTAATTGTGTGGGTTTAAATAAACATTAAACTATGTTTATTAGTGTAGGTTGAATATCCTCACTTAAATATCCATAAAACATGTTTATGTTAATTATTTACATCCATCTCTCCTCATTAAAGTTCACTTGACTTATTTAAAAATTCAATCAGTTTATTTTGAAGTTCACTCAACTTATCACATTACTTGAAAGTTTAGATCGGTATGTTTATTCCTGGCTAATGTGACCATACAGTTAAGTATAGAACATATGATTATTATTCCAAAAACCGGGATAATTAGTTATTAAAAAATTAGGAAACAATGGTTATCTGCCACCTCACTTTACGTTTCCGCTTGCTTATTCCTTCATCAGTATTACATGTCAACAACTACATATGTGAGTTTCAACCAACTCAACTCCATTAAATGCAATGCTCTGAACAGCATGATCTTATTCCATAACAATACAACAATGCAATACTTGCACAATACGGCATTAACCTTCGTATTTCTACTTAATTATTTCCTCGCAGACTTCTCATTACAATATTTCTTATACGGCATTATAATCCCTCGTATACTTTACAATACGGCATTAACCTTCATATTTATTACAATACTTCATATGACTTCACTATCATTGCTTCCTCTAATTGTTATTAATAATAGTAGTTGCATAATTCTTCGTTAGTACAACAGTATTTGTTGTTTACACTGTACTTCAGTATACTACTGATCTTTGAAACGGATATAGGTACTTGACCATCCTGCAAGTTTACTTTATAAAATTAGGCTGGCTGCGTGGCTCAGCGGTAACGTTCTCGCTTGCTGGGCCCAAGGTTGCAGGTTCGTATCCTGGCGCAGTCAGCTGGCATTTGAGGGTGCGCAAATGCGAGGGAGCCGTGTCAGTAGATTTACTGGCACGTGAAAGATCCCCTTCGGAGCAAAATTCTGGCACCCCGGCGTTTCTAAAAGCCCGAGTAGTTAAAAGGGACGTAAAACCAGTAACATTATTATTATTACTTTATGAAATTACTGTGGTATAAACAATTGCTCCCAATACAGTAGTTAATAAAAATACATTCATGTACCTCCATACTGATCTGTGCTTCAGAATTCAACATTGTTGCAAAATCATGACTACAATTTTCTATAACGTTGCCAAATGTGATAATAACATCATTGTTATTAGGAATCCGATTAATAACTGGATCAAGACGTTCCTATAATCTATGAAGTCTATGGAAATAAATCTTCCAAGAAGATTTCTGTCTGATCTAATGTTTGTTTAAGATAGAGCAAAGCTTTCTATAAAATGTAAAATAGTCAACTAATATGACGAATCTCTTTCAAATCCAATGTCTATTATGGCATATTTCAGCTTGGCATAACGTTGCAATCATGAATATAATTCTTGCCAAAACGTCGAAGTGTTTGTGATATCAAATCACACTTTGATATAAATGTTGATCAAAATCAAAGAAATCTTCCCCTAATTACGATCTTCTTACAGAAAAATACCCATCATCATGTTAATCCAAACTGATGAAAAATTAAAATATCGTCGAAGACGAACGTCGAAAAAGAAATCCTTAAAATCATGAATTCAAAAATAATTCAATAAGTTAAAGATTGAATTAAAATAAAATTAAAATATTCCTCAATGTGGAAATAAAAATTCCAATAAATTATCTTGATGTTCCAAAACTGTATTATCGTAGTCAATGTTGGCATGAAAAACCAAACTTGCAACAAGCCATCTAGTTTAAATAAAATCGAAGAAAATTTGAAAACTCAACAATATTCAAAATATGGAAAATGGTGCTCATAGTAAATTGTCAAACTACTCAACTCTACAAAAGAATATGATTCGGCGTTTGTACCTCGTGAAGAATCTTGCAGAATCGGTAGGTATTAAAAATACACTGTACTACTGCTCGAGAGAGAAGACTCGAACTGTTGGCCTCCACATCGGATGTACAGCTGTCTCAGGGCTCGAACCTGCGTTCTCCTGGACTGCTCCAGCTCCATCGGAAAGCGAACACCACCTCTCCGTCACTGCTAAATTCCATTCTTCTATTTAGGTGGTAAACCCTACCGTTCATCGTTCTTCAATAGTAGTCTTGGATCTTCTGTGTCGTGTTTTATAATTGACATTCATATAAGAGCTATATCGTTGCTGAACAATCATTGTAACAGACTGTGATGTACTTCATAAAGTGTGAAGACACAACAGGTCAATGAAAGTGCGTAGTGGCTCGAAGCAATGTTGACAATGCTCGATATTCAAATAATGGTTGCTCTGCGATGTCATCATAGCTCTATCAATTGTATTCCTGGCGCATATAAAAACTTTGGCCATCATAAAAACTTAGGCCATCATAACAGTCTTTGTAACATAGTCGAACTGCATTCTGTCTAGCTTCACTTTATTACACAGTGAATAACTGTTGAATATATCTATCACTTGTATGACTAACCTCAATGTTCATTCATGTAGCCTTGAAGAAGCGAAAAGCTTGAACACGGAAGCGGGCCTGCCAGCCTTCACTGCGACGTAAAATGTTTCTGGCTAGGCACTTTCCCGAACACGCACAGTTTCGGTTCTGAATACAATAGCTTTGTATAAATGTTCATAAATTCGCTACTAAATGTCTGTAGTACTCTTCTACACTCGCACTTATTTGTGGAATTGATATGCAATCTTTACTTTCACTGCGAAGCATGCTAGTTTAACATCATCCTAGTGTAATGTAAGAATATCTGTTCTGTTGGATGTCCGACCTCTGCTCGGCTCCGTCAACCCAATCTGTAGCTGCACTGAAGGGTCTATCTCGCCTCTTCCTGCGTTCACCTTGAGAGCACTGGGAATTGGACTCGTCCTGTCGCGTCGAGCGATATCGTATTAAGAATGACAATCTCTCGCTGTCGCCTCCCTCCTGAATTTTTATCGGCGCCATTTTTCTGTGGTGGGGATATTCTGCGCTGTACCCGTTCGTCCTGGGGATGCGATGACCCTTCTGCTATTACATCGCATTCCTGGATTTCCAGGACAGAGCGGAGTTAAATCAACATCAAGTCAAATAAGGAATGTGTCGGAAATTCAGTTGAAATATCACAAAAGCAGAGGGTAACACGAGATAAAGTATCTCCAGGGTCGTTACGGGCTTAAATTTAATTTTTAAAAAATACAAATATAAATGGGCGCCACCAACTGAATCCCTAGCAAACCACATCCTTCCTGGTTAAGCCTTAATTAAGACAAGGAAAGAAATAGGAAAATCACATCATCATCAGATCACAACTAAGATAAAAACAAATTTATTCAACTTTGATAGTCAGACAGACATATTAAACACTCATCCTACCTAAGAGCATGGTCGAATGCCAACGTTAAATTGTCATTGTCCAGAAAATCGAACCATCTCTATTCTACTCAAAGTGTATTTAATCCACATAAAATAGGAAAAATTTCTAAAGTTCACTTGGGTTCTCAGGATCACCATAGCACTATGTCTATGCGTCACTGACATTCGTGATACCTGAGACCTAACTTCTCTTTAAGTTAACATCATGAATGTGGATGTAAAAAATATAATTAATCTGTCTAAACACATATATTCTAATCACATATTTAAATATCACATAATTTATGGCTTGAATGGCATTATTCAAATGCTGAATATCTTAGTAAATTGCTCCTAGAAATCGAATAATTAATTTACACTATTTACACTGTCATTAATAATTGCTTGTTTGTGAATCACAGAAAATCCACTATTCATTGGTTATAATCATCATCATCATCAAAATTAAATATTTCTCACATTAGTTCTCATCTCAAAATTCAATATATTCAAGTCAGAATAATTAATTCATTATCATCAAATCATTTAAATGAATATTATAATCAATTCATTATCCTCTCTAATTATTCACACACTCTCATTTCATTATCTCATTCAGATTAAATCATCTTAAATCATCAATATAAATTGTTTAATTCATCAACTCAAGTTGCAAATCTTCAAATCATTTAAATCATATCTCTCAATTAAATTTATTTAAATCCATTTAAATTTATTAATCATCAGCTTCTTTAATTAATTATCACCTTCTAATTCAGTTATTCATCATCTATTTAATCATCTATTAATTTATTTAAATCAGCTTATTTATTCAATCTTTAATTCATCCATTTATTTAATTCATTGATTTATTCCAAAATTTAATTTATCAATTTATTTAAATTTTATTCTTCTCGTTATTTAGATTTTTATTATTTCATCTAGTCATTCAGATTTTTATTTCATTAGGTCAGATCATTAATATGCTTAAACTTCAGATTATTATTTCATTAATTATTATTATCAGAAAATCTTGTATTATCAACATGATTTATTTGTTTAATTTCCTAACAAATTGTTTAATATGGGTTATAGAACGTTGTCTTACAGTTTTATCACTTCCAAGTTATATCTCGTATTCAATTATCATGCCAAAAAATATTATTGCCTTCACAAAATCACGTTGGATCTCACTATCCAAAACTTCATCATCTACTCTCACTTTATCAAATACCATATTTGAATACCACAATTATTCCACGTAACTCCATAAATATTCAGCGCACAGCATGAATCTCAAAATTATGCTAGACTGGGTTCGACAACCTCATGTCTGCCTCAAAATACATTAGCAATATTGCAACTTCCACTTGGCAACTTCCACAAAATGCCTATCACAAACTTCACTTAACCACGTTGCATGATCTACAAAAATATATAACTGGCTTCAAATTATCAACACACACAATCTCCAATAACTATAATTAATCTGATCACATCTAGACTACTTCTTAAACAATTAGGAAAAATATTACCTCAGTAATCGAAATCAAATTCAAGATCTGCTTTCAAATAGCATAAATTCTCTTAAAATTCTCATTCACTTCACAGAAAAACACCAATGTGTTATAATCTCTCACATCAAAATTATGTAATACTGATCTGCCTCAAAATAAATCTGACCATTAATGATTCATCTTACAAGATTCAATTACTTTAAATCCTTCTCAAAGGTATCAAACTCGATCATAAAAATGTATCAACTGTATCAGCTGTTAAATGAAAGTACTCTCAAAAGAGTATAGCAACAAAATATTGGATTGGCAAACAAGAATTACAAAATGTAACCCTGCTGACATTTATTTTTAATTTATTTAACAAAATTCGACTGATATGTGACTAGTAGTTTCTTGTTTGATCCTCTTACAATCTCAAGTACACTCGGATGATAAAAATGAGTTCCTCAATGGCAAGTTAGGTGAGTACCACCACGCAATCGTATAATACGAAAGGCCTTGCCCCGTAGACTTTCATGATAATGCCCTGAGCGATGGGTCAAGGTGTGTACCACCACGCAATCGCCTAAAGCGAAAGGCCCCATCTCGTCGTCTAATGAGTGAATGTACCAGATTGGAATCAACAAGTCTCTAGTTGTCACATAAAAGCGATATTCATTCACTTGAGTGAATAAAATCTTAATATCTCCAAACAATCCAATGGAAAAAATCCCTACTGATGAATAATACACACTCGCTAGTATGCAATGAACTGACGAAGTAATTTAAATAATCCAATTGCAGATCACGAGTTCGAAATACTCGCCACAAAAAAATAACTATCCTTACTGAAAAATGTCTAAAAGACCAAACATCTGCTTAATTAAGCCAACCAATGGTGAGAACTTCGTATAATGGTGCCTGCCATGTCATATGGTAACGCCATATTCTAGCAAAATTGGAGCAAATAATGTCTAAGCCATGTCAAAATAATCGTAGAACTCCTACTAGAAAATTATACAAGTATGCCCAGTGTTCATGAAAAAATCATATCAGAAAGTCATAACTCTTACAGTACCTTCTCATATCAGCTGTTAATATATTTCAAAGATCGTCGATTATCCTCGTGTGTGCAATAAATTTCTCGAAAGATCGACGGGAATATCGTATCACCCACTAGAATAACGATTGCCTTCATATCCCAAGTGAATCAGCTGTTGGACATCCTCTTCTTCAGGAACCGAATCCATCGCTCTGTGGTGCCATCACGTCTCCGTCTTTGCTTACTCCGACATGATGAACTGCATGTTATCCATCACGGATACTGTCCAAATTCTTCCGTAAAAATTCATAAACGTAGCGTACCCCATACTCTTCTTCTATGTTACGCCACTGTCCCATACAATGTTCGGTTTGCTTGTGATAAAAGTCTAATCTTCACAGCGGCTGAATCTCACTTGCAGAAAGTAATTTTATTTATAAAAGTGTATAAGTTTCTGAAACACCCTGTAGCTGTGTTCGTACTTGAAATTTCATAATAGTTCATGAAAAAGAATTATATTAATGCACGTGCCAATGTTCATAAGCGCATATACTCGTAACATTTCGTTTGCCTAAAAGCATTAATGTTGGCTTGACCCCATGGTCGCTTTAAATATTCCGTTATGAAATACATAATTTGATAAGCCGTAATGTCATTGGAATATCTAAGTTCATTTGAAGTTCACAATAGCAGTATATGATAACTATCTGCCTGCACAATTCGACTACTGAATACAAGTCCAACCTCATAAAGTTGTTACAAAATGTCGAAATGAAGTTCAGCTTCTTTCATGTTGCCTGCTGATAAAATGTCGGAAACAGCACGCCCTGCTCTATTGCACTGTTCTAGAATGATCGACGCTTAAAGCTGGCCTCGCCATACCGCTTCGCTGTGCTGTCCTGTGTTACAAAATGCGGCTCGAAATAAAGTTCTCAATCTTGTTATAATGCTGCTTATTCCTTAACATTTGAAAAAGCATTGCTGCCTTGCATAGCTGTAACTACGATGTTGGAAATACTACTGTTCTAACACCGGCTCTTCTCTCGCTTACACGGCCTGTACAGCTTGCCTCGCCAACCAGTCCTCGCACCGCCTACCGTGCTTCGCTTGCCTTGACTCACTGACCTACTTTCCGTTCTCCCAGCTTATGCTGCTATCAGCTCCGCTTGTTGAAGTAATACTGTCGCTTTCACTCCACGCAACAAGTGCTGTACACTGCTCGACTTCCCGTTCTCTCTGCGCGACATGTGTTGTACTCGGCCCTGCTGGCTGAACTGATACTGCTGTCTCTAGACTGCGTTGATGAGCTCCTACTCGGCGCTGTCACGTGATGTTCCCCTACCTTCTGCGGTCATGCGTCACAAGTATAATCTCGACCACCATCATCTCGGCTATTAAGTTATACAATAACTTAAGGAGTTATCTGCCGTTCTTCAAGTTATCACCATATATATTGCTTGTTATTTCTTCTCTTCTGAGATGATATAATATTATGTTCCATATAGATCTTGATAATACTTCAATATTCCTCCCATAATTCTATCTGCTTGAACTGGTAGTGCCATCTTCATCCTTGGCCTTCTACGTCATTTCCTAACATTCTTCTCGACTCGATCTGAGCGCTATCTTTACTACCTTTCCCATAAATCTCAACTAAAGCTTGATGTCAGCTGGCGTAGCCGATAGCCTCAACTAGGTATCGGGTACAGCGCGTACCTGAACTTCGTAATTATACGGTGTACTGCGTACATCTTCAGCAATAATGCTTCTGAATAATGCTTCCTTCATAATTTAGACATCTTTTCAAACAATAAAAATTTCTTAATGGGGCCAGGTAATGAATAGATCATTAGCATAATTATGCTCTCATTCTTCCAATCATGCTAGTCTCTTCTGATTGGGAGGGGGCGTGGTGGCTCAGCGGTCTAGCTGTATGCCTCCCACCAAGGCGGTCCTGGTTCGATTCCCGGTCAATGCATGTTAGATTTTCGAAGTGAAATGCCATGTCCTGTGGTTTGGATTCCACGTAAAAAGGAGGTCCCGTGGGATCTCGAGATTGACGGTCACGTTAAACTACAAGCTTTTTTCTTCTGATTGGTTACTTCAATACCTTCGATCAGCTGATGTATACTGTCTTTATCCCAATATAGTCATGGTTCATTTCAAGGGTAAAATAACCTTCTTCATCAGACCCAAAATGCACCTAAAATATCACTACTGTGGGAAAAACAAGTTTTCTTGCCACAATCCAGTGTCTATCTTTCAATACAATTCCATTATCATTGAGTTGGAAATGACAACAAAATTGACCAAAAATAATCAGAATTCGGGCTCAGTACCTACCGTCAGGCCACGTCCGCCTCCTTCCCTCTTCCTTGTCTATCCCTCCCATTCCGTCCCATCCCTCATGACGCCCCCTGTTAGCTTTGCAGGTGAGGCCGCCTGGTTGAGGCGTTAGTCCTGCCTCCCCAGTTGTATCCCCACCCGATGTCAAGCTCCAGGACACTGCCCGTAGATGCGGTAATGGTGGGATCCCTCGCTGAGTCCGTGGGAAAAGCCTACCTTTAGGGTAAACTGACTACGAAAGAAATGTATATGTGTCCCAAACTTCGAACAAGTAGAGACTAGCTCGTTGATGGACGGTGGCCACGTACTCGAGAGGCCACAAAAGGAATTAGGTTACCAAAGGGTTTTGTTAGCTAAGTTCAAGATGTTGAATTTTAATGAGAAAATATATTCTTAAAAACACAGTACAACGAAGTCGTAAGTAAGGTCTTGCCCAATTACATTTAGATTCAAGTAAATTTAGGAACTAGGATCACGAACCGGTGACAGTAATCCCAACGATTGAGCAAGGGGCCAAATTATAAAATCTTAACCTAAATTACATCACAAAACAAACAAAACCCCGTTGCAACATCCTAACTTATCATACCAAGAAACAACTGCCTGCAGGCGACAAATGGCCCCCCAAAATTAGCAACATATAGTTACAAGCTCCACCCTGAGTGAAACGATCACAGGCGAATAAAGCAGAACTACGCAGATGAAGAATGCACAAGGTGGATGGCCCCTTTAATAGAAAACCATGTAAAACAAATCCCCAAATGAAACTAGGTTACGTAATCACGTGAAGCTAATGCAGAACTACGAATTGTATAATCAAAGCTGTATGGTGTCAGACCTATGTAAAACACTCCTTACCGAAATTACCGTAAATAGTTACATCCCTAAGCAAGGGTAAAGCTATGACGACACGGGGTCGTACGACAAAACAAATTAATGAAATAGAATATCAATTAATCCCAAACAACATAACCCAAAGAAAGAATAAAATAAAGAAACGACCCATAGGCCCAAATGAAAAAGAAAGGGCGATAACTAACATGACAGAGCCCAGTTGCTGACTGGTCTCACAAGGTTAGCAGCCCTCATCAAGAAACGCCCCCACCCCCATTTTCCTATGTGAGAGAGCCATTCAAAATTTGTCAGGGAACGGAGTAAAATTATGAACTAATAAAAAAAAGTGATGCATGTTCACATTCAAACATAGGGACAAAGGACCTCGTGGTCCAAATGACGAACAAGTTACATTAAATTAATGAAAGAAAAAAACACAAGGACGAAATCGAACTGGGCCATACTGCCCTAAAACACACACTACATTTAAACAGCAATGCTGGCTGGCCAGACAAGCCAAGAGCAAAATACTCCGCTGACCAACACATAATGACAAGGAAATACACATAACCCCCTGGATAATTACACGAGGAATCTCGACACCAGACTCGCATAAGGTGACGGCCATTCTACTTGCGTGATATCACACCCAACAAATAGCAAAAGAAGATTAACGAAAGACGAAATCAAATACCCCATAACACCTATGCACATCATGTACGCAGCTAACAGGCTGAATACCCGATCCCATACATAACCCCCCAAAACGAGTGTTCTTTAAGTTACATTCAGTTTTGTTTAATACCACCTTGACACTTATATTCAAGTTTAAACACTTTTCCTATCTAACTGGCCGGGAGAAGGAACGACGCCTTCCCCCCGGCGACCGGAGCACCTTTTCACACGTCTGTCTTTCTTGAAGATGATATTAGGAATCTGCTTGTTTCTGACGCCAATAGCCACCAGCTCCCGCCAGTCGGCCGGAAATGTTGCTCCAAGGTAGCCACCCTAAACGCAAGCGGGAATTTTAAATGTGTGGGTTCTTCCTGTCACTTTCCTTGACACGAGGTTGCTTCCTCCGAGCCAGTTCTCCCACGGGGCGTACCTTCCTGGTGTTGCGTTGAAGACGCGGAGCACATTTCCTTGCCAAAATACAAGGGTAGTCTTTGTATTTGCGAACCTGGAGTGAAGCCACATGCTCATATTGCGATCTGATTGGAGTTCAGGAAGAAAAGGCGAAATATGCCTGAACGGAAAGGGGAGGTTCTTTACGCAGGAAGATTGGGAATTTTTGCAGAAGAAATAAGCGTGGGAAGCAATTATGGCACATCTGGTTGTACTTGACCCAGGCACCAGTTGACCAGGCGTCAAATTGGGGTGGCTGGACAGTAGGGCAAACACTTGAGACAGGCGACAGTTCGGCGGGCCTTTAATTGGAGTGGGAACGCCCAGGGTGGTCTTGAGCTGCTGTATATTCCACACCCCAATTCCCAAGCCAGGAGCGCTTGGCAGAATATGCATTTACCGAGAGGGAATTTGCTTCAGAAAGTACATATTGTTCAATTGGGGACCCAAATGATGCTCCACCCAGTAAATTCCACTCGCATACGTCGTGGGTTCTGGGGTCACAGGGTTCGATGCCAGTGCAGGTTCACATCTCCTCCACAGGCAAGGGTTCGATGCCAGGTTAGGGATGTTAGGCGTGGAGCATTGTGCTAATTGGCAAGGAATTTCATAAGCAGGCATTTTTAACTTGTAAAATTTATTTAATTTTTTCCAAATTAACTGATTTGATTGTCCTCTCGAGTCTTGAGTACCACCTGTTTATCCCTCCTGCCAGATTTTGGGTATCAGGAAGAGAGGGAGTGAAACCTGCAGTCTCCAGATGAGACTTGTACTGTATATGAAAATGAAAATCCACAGCCTGCTTCCAGTCGACCGACCGGGTCAGGGAATGGTATGAATGAAGCCCCCATCTAGCGGCGAGGATATGAACTGTGTCGGCTGCCGAAGCCTGTCGCACTCCCCTGGAGCAATGATTAAATGAATGACAGATGAAATGAAATGATACTGGAGAGTGTTGCTGGAATGAATTTTGTGACAGGGAAAACCGGAGTACCTGGAGAGAAACCTGTCTGCCTCCGCTTTGTCCAGCACAAATCTCACATGGAGTGACCGGGATTTGAACCACGGACCCAAAGGTGAGAGGCCGGCGACTTGTGCTGTATATAATCCCCACAATTTTCCCAACTATGGATGGACTTCCTGAAATGTTAGCAGCTCTGCACATGAAATATGTTAATAGATATCCTCTAATACTTGGCTAAAATTAATTTTCCCACCGGAGATACTGTACATCCCTCCTTCCTATTCTATAAACTCGCCATAGGTTGTATTAATCTATATGTTTATTTGCAGATCTAGTCTTGTTCTGGGTTTTCAATACTTCCTAAAATACTCTAAATATTTAATCCACACCTAATTAAAATTTTAAACAAGCACTGTATATTCTGTATTTTGAATGTGCAGGTTCCCCCGGCTGAATTGGAAGCTCTTTTACTGCTCCATCCTCAAATTAAAGATGCAGCAGTTATTGGTATCCCTAATGATATTGCAGGTGAACTGCCTTTAGCATTTATTGTGAAGGAGCCAGGAGCAAATATCTCTGCAGATGATGTTATCAAATTTGTTTCAGGTAAGTAAAATATGTTGAAAGCTGTTCAGAACTGGAATAATACTCTACTACCTGATGGTATACTGAAAGAGTCTTCTGTCCCTCATTTTTTTAAAATATTTTACCTCCCTTCTAGCACCAAGAAACACTATGGTCGAACACTCCGTTCTGAATGGTGCCAAAATGTGTGATTTTTAATACAGCGGTGATTTTGCACTCATTTAATTAATGTTTTACTACAATAATTGATTACATTTTGGTCAATAATCATATGAATATTATCTACAATGGTATGAAATTAACCACATTGTTATTTGTATATTGACTTACATTATCATTACCTTACAAAATTGTGAAGGTTTATTTATTAATTAATTAATTAAATGTTTCCACCTTGTCAATACTTATATTTTATTAATTATGATAACTATCAATTACAGTAGTACAGTGGAACTTCGTTAGTACGCTTTTGAAGGGACTGAGATAATTGGACGTCAAAAGCAGGAAAGCGTACTACCAAACACTCTAAACTGTATTCACAACATGTAAAAATAATTTTAAAAAAGCGCGTCATAGATGTGCACGTGAAATTGCGCCGACCTTAAGAATTACCGTATTTGCTCTCATATAACTCACACTTTTCTGACCGAAAATAAATGTGATAATCTTTGGTGCGAGATATATGCGGGGATTTGTGAGGGAAATACCTTATTCCCAAAAAAAACGTAAAACTTGCATTATTGAAACAAGATGATTGGAATTGTCAACTGCCGTCGCTGCTGCCAATCTCCGAGCTACTCTCGCGTGCATCAGCATCCCATACTGCGTCATCCTAAATTCCATCTAATGCATTTGCGATGCCAGTCTTCAAGAAGCTCTTAATAACGTCTTATCAACACCATAACTCTTACCCCTATATCCAATCGTGGAAGAGTTCAACTGATGGCCTTCTTTATTTTGTCTTCTGTCGTCAGCTTATCGTGACTAACAATACCAGATCTCGACGTGTTCTAACCTAACAATTTCTTATTTAGCGTGTGAAGCGCCAAATCATGCAAGAGTTCAACAGACGGCCTTTTTTATTTTGTCTTCCGTCAACAGCTTATCGTGGCTAACAATACCAGATCTCGACGTGCTCTAACCTAACAATTACTTATTTAGCGTGTAGAGTGCCAACAAAACAGCTTACGATCACACCCCGTATTGCTGTTTTACTGCGTCGCCACATTTGAAAACACCTTGCGGGTTTGGTTATTGGTTTCTAGTTCGTGTTTCTATTGAAGCCAGTAGTGAATATCAAATTCATTCACAATGAATTCTCGACCGGCAGGTCTTTTACCATCGTCGTCTGCGTATTTGATCAATTTGAGTTTTAATCCAGCCATATAACTTTCGCATTTTTACATAACTAAAAGATCGATTTCCACATATAATCAATCACACGTAATTAAGAAACAAAAATGGAACGAGAAGACAATGCTGGTAGGCCTACTTGTCCATAATGCAACTGACTGACAAACACCGTGAAAGAAAGGAGAGCACCGCCGCAAAAACGAACAATAACATCGCGGGCAAGACGTGTATTAAAATTACTACGATCACCTTTATGACGCACTGTTTGTTATTTGCCTCACTTTCTTTTTCTCCATTTCAAACACGTAAATAAGGCCCAGATAAAAATAGCCAAGAACACTATACGGTAAGCTATCGTCACTGAATGAATAGATGACACTACAGGAAGCACACTCGCTGCTAAACTGAGCAGAGCTCTCGATCGCTAGCGCGCCAAGCTTACGCATTCACTTAACCTTGGCCTAAGTCCAACTGGACTGACAAATACGCAAGGGCTGGCTAAAATATTGGACGGAAGAAGGTCAAAATTTGAACGTAGTAAGCGGGAGTGCGAAAACGAGCTAAAGCAATATTTTACATACAATTTAGTGCTTTGGGACTAAGACTTTCATAGTTCTAAGTAAAATCAAAACTTGTTAATATATAATGGCTCAACAGACAATACACGTTTTCTTTCGAGAACATTCTGATTTTATATTCAATGCCAAGGTAGGGATTTTATTACTTTGGAGTGGAGTTTTGACTCCCGTGATGCACTGGCTTGCTCGTAACATAGTTACACATGTAGCGAAACGTTTTGCAATGGCCTTCCCAGTGTGTACCAGCTACGCGTCTTTGTAGGTGTACCTTTACCAACTGAAGAGCCCAATTGGTACACTGGGGCGAAACGCTAGCAATTTGTTGAGTTATGCCGGACATTTTTATCGCATTTTGTGTTAATACTTTTATAATTCAACGTGATTAGCGGGAAAACGTGTTGCTGAGGAACGGGATTCCACTGTATATGTTTCGGCTCTCATTTTCAAGCCATCCTCAGCAAGAACAACAATTAACACTTTAGAGCATTTAAAAGTGTTATTTATACGAGGGATGTTATATTATTATTATTATTATTTTATTTTTATTTTCTTAATAAAAAAGACAAGGTCCAATCGGTTGAGAAATTAAAACCACAGTGAAAATTCGATGAACCTTTGTGCAGATGTGTTGCGCAGTGCCTTTAGTACGCCCGTCGATCGCGTCACAAGTTTCAGTTCTGAGTGCACAGGGAGTATGCAAACATGCTTAGAACAATCGAGTCTCCCGTTAAGTGTGAAGTGCGTGCTCTCTTTCGATTTCCTCATGCTGAGCGGTGCACTGCCGACGATATTCATCGACATATAAGTAATGTGTACGGTGAAACTTTCATGAGTGACAGCAAAGTGCGGCAATGGTGCAGGAACTTTGAAGCTGGACATTCATGAGGTGAGGAAGCGAGTGTCAACCGATCATCTTGTTCAGCGAGTGGCCCAGGTGATTCGAGAAAATCGTTGGTTCACAATGTCTGTGTTGAGTGATTCGTTACCCAAACTTTCAAGGTCTTACAAAATTGTCACAGGGGACGAGACATAGTTCCATTACAAAAATGAAACAAAATACCAATCGAAACAGTGTATGGCTACTGTTTTCTGGGACGGAAAGGGAGTTCTGTTCACACTTGGCAGGAGACTCCATTGTTCTAGGCATGTGTACGTGCCCAAAACTGACACGTGCGACGTGACGCAATCGACAGTATACTAGAGGCACTGCGCGTTACATCTGCTCAAAGGGTCATCCGATTTTACTGTGATTTTAATCTGGTGACCAATCGGACATTTAAAAAAAACCTCGTATAATTTATATAATGCACTACTATACAATACATTATAAAACACATTAACAGACATTTAAAAATTTTCCAGTAACATGTTGAAAATTGAAATTATTGCTTCTTAGTCGAAATTCATGAGCGTTTGGCTTCACGATTTGCCTGAATAGCTATGAACATTATCGTGTTGGATGCAATTTTTCAGTGTTCTTAGTAATCAAAATTAATGCTTTTCAGGTCATTTTTCAGTGTTCTTAGTAATCGAAATTAATGCTTTTCAGGCCATTTTTCAGTGTTGCCTTAGTAATCGAAATTAATGCTTTTCAAACTTCTATCACAATAATGTTCAAAATTACCTATCACGATAATGTTAAAAATTATAATTTTTTTAAAAACATTTTCTTCTTGAATATTGATGTCCATTGCTATGTTATTATCTTTTGTTGACTGGTTATTTGTGCTCCTTTGATGGTTAACGATAGTCAGAGTGCTTGATTGAAACTGGCTTAGTAGTTAAAGAAATAAACAAGAAAACAGAAAACCCACGCTAACGGACACCATAATGAGGTACGATTCAGCACATCCCGGCACTCACAAGAAAGCTACATTGTATAGCTTAATTTACAGAGCATTAATAGTGCCACTGTCACCCGAAAGAAACATCATAAAACAGTCAGCAATAAAAAACGGTTACAAAAAAAGAATAAATCGCAACCATAATCAATAAAATATAAAATGAGCAGATACAACACTCCATGAAACACTAACTGGAAATTAAAAATACATTATGTTCACGTACCGTACATAGATAGAATATCTACTTAATAATGTACCTTTTTAAAATACACAATTTTAAAATAAAACGGACCCATAAAAATCAGGAATATATATCGAATTAAAATGTAAGAAATGTGAAACAGTTTACGTGGGACGATCGGGAAGAGACATGGAAATTAGATACTGTGGCCCTGGATGCTGAGATATCATTGGGTTGGAGGCAGAGATCAAACACCATGAGATCCCATTGTGAACAAACAATGTAAAATGTTAGACATGTCCAGTAATAAAATGCGTATATGTTTACCATTTTGGTTTGGTAAATGTTGATCCGTATTGATTATGGTTAAATAATTTGTGTTATATAATCCGCCTTGTCAATTATAGTAAAAGTATTGACAAGGCGTATTATACGAGTATAACACAAATTATTTATGTACAGTAATCTCATTGTGAACAAACAACATAAAATGTTAGACATTGTTTGATTTGACCTAGTTCCAGCATGAGATTATTATCACAGCTAGTAATGAGTATGGGTAGGGTGGAGTTATGAAACTAGCCCTAAATACACATCTAAAAAGGGAAAGAAATATTCAATTCTACAACAAGTCTAGGGTTGAGATAAAACTGGGCATTCGATGTTGATTCACCCAAGATCCCTAGCCTACTCTATATTAGGGAAATAGTTGCTAAGCAAAGCTAACTGTTAGCTGTTGTTGACCCTTTCGTAGGCTAAGCCGACACAAAGTAAAATGTTGCTTGTAAGATGCCCAATTAATCCTCCTGTACCAACTAACAGCACACAGTCCTCCTTTCTAAGTACTGGCCATACCCATACCTATTATTGTGCGACTTTAGTAATCTCATAGAATCTGGTGCTACATGTGGTGTTTCTGACCTTATAAATATGTACATTATTTAAAAAGGAATTGTTTAAGTACAAATAGAAATATGTAATCTAATATCCAACAATTAATATACTCTTTGTTATTTCAGATCAAGTTTCTCCTCAGAAGAGACTTCATGGTGGAGTTAGATTTGTTGATGCCATTCCGAAAACTGCTAGTGGAAAAATATTGAGAAGAGACCTCAGGAACTTTATAAAATCAAAACTGTAATGTGCACTTCAGCATGTTTTGAGTGTAGAAGTTGCGACAGCATCACTCAAGGATATAAATATGAAGGGATTGTATATGAAAACTTAACCTGGTATGCTTCTGTCGTCAGTAAAATCTCAGCACCAGAAAATATTAGAGAAAAGTCCCTTGGCATGAGGTATTGAGGAAGGATCGTGATATTTGACATGAGGCAACTTGTATATTCTGTACATCCTATACAAAGTTTTACAGCATGTCTAGGGTTCAGTTAGGCATCACCTGTAAAGGACATTGTTTATTTACGTTTCGAGACTGGAATAGTTAGGAAACATCGTGAGATTAAGCGGTCTTTCATGTTGGTAAATGTCTGCTCCTTTACTTGAATTTGCAGATAATAGATTACCTACAATAAGTTGGGGGTATTATTCATGCTGGTATCCTTCATTCACTATCATACTTTTGTGTACTGTTCTCAAAAGAAGTTTGGTATATTCTGGATTCATGCAAGTTTTATTTTGTTGCATGTATCTAATTACAATCTGGAGGATACATACAGAAAGAAGAAAATGCATTGAATGCATGGCAGTTCAATATCATGCATAGTCTCCTCAGTCCCTGAGGCATGCTTGAACACGGCAAGGCAAGCTAAGCAGAGGGGAATCCAACTTGTCCTGTATCAATTGTCCCTGTCTTTGATAGCAGCTGAGTTAGTTCTAGAAGGGTTAGAGATGTGGCAGTTTACTCTCTGAAAGAAGATCCATCCATTTTCTTCACAGTTCTTGTCTGTAAAATATGCTTGGTACGCATTCTTTGTATACCATGTGTCGGCCTCAATGGGGATGAGTATTATTACCCACTAATTGTCAAGCTCTCGCCTATAGTGGCAGGAAAACCGGCAACATCAGGTTGGAGGATATGGTCTCTAGTCCAAACTAGTCATGTTACCATGGTTAGGAATCGGAGGCATTCTTTAACCAAACATGATCCCACCCCAAAACTGCTGATGGCATTCCAGTACATAGTTCAGTACACAGATGACTGAGTAACTACACAGAGGCTAAATTATAATACATTTAGAGTACACAAATATGCAATTGAAGTGTATTCCAAACGATGTTTTTAACACATTAAAGTTTCACGTATAATACAATTCATGAATAAGGAAAAAGTGATACAATATACTTAGAGAAAATTATAGTATAAGAAAACAAGCATTTTTTAAGATGCTTTGAAGATATAATACAATTAATAATGATATATGTAAAAATATTTGGAATAATGTGTTATCACAAGAGTAAATTATTATACATTTGGAGTCTGTAAATAGTACCTTTCCAACTTTTCACGAAATGGACCAATTTTAGAGATTATTGCTCGATCATGTGGTATATGGTTGTATACAGAGATGAGCGAGTGCCGCAGTTCATCGGCTTCAAATTTAGTCGTTCTATTGCTGACTATATGTAACATATTTTTGTCTTGTGCAGTGCATGTGAATTTCATTAATGAAAGAGAAAGAAATGTTAGTAATCATGAGACTATACAATATTTTATGAATTGACTAAAGTGGAATTGAAAGATGCAAGCAGTTTCAAAGGCAATTCCATTAACTTCAATGTACATTCTACAGCGAGGGTATAAACCATGAAATCCATGCATTGACCTCAGAGCCCTGTTTTCTAGAATCTCAAGATTATTCAAATTAGTTTGTGAAGCCCTTCCCCTGCTCAAGATGGCGGCAAGTGTGACGGTTGAGTGAAGTTGCTCTTACTACAGCCTGCTTAAATAGAAAATTAAGTTGCAGAAAGTGCTGATTCGTGTGAACTAAGTTATATTATTAGGCATCCTCTTCACTAAAAAGTAAACGCTATGTCTCTAAAGGAAGTAGCTAGGAAGATATCGGCTTTCGAAGATTCCTTGAAAGAATATCAAGCTCATCTAGATTCAGCTGTCAGTGCCACCAACCCACCAAACGTGCTCCAAGCGCTTGGCGATGAGTTCTAGGCGTTCAAGAAACAGGCCAGTGATGACATCTCCAGACTTAAAGGGGAGTTGAAGGAACTGGAAAACCGGCTTCATAAACAAGACGAGGTATTGGATGAGGCTGAACAGTACAGTCGCCGAAACTGTCTCTTGTTGCATGGGGTCCCTGAGCAGCCGTCTGAGGACGTCTGCAACAAAGCACTCGAGACACTGAAAAATAAACTATCAGTTGATATCTCACTGCTTGATGTGGATCGCTGCCACAGGCTGGGCCGCCGATATCGAACGTCTGCTGAGGTGGTCTCGCAAGGAAATCGACCGATTATCTTCAAGTTTCTTCGGTATCATGATCGAGATCGTGTGTGGCGTGCGAAGCGAGCTTTTAAGGGCAGTGGACTCATGCTAACTGAGTCACTCACAAGTGTGAGAAAAACTATCTTAAATCAGGCACGGGATATATAGGGATTGCAGAAATGTTGGACGTATTTGTGTTTTAAGGGAGGATGGAAGCAAAATTCAAATATGCACGATGATGCAGTTAAACAACATGGCAGGGAGTAGGATGAACAAGTGAACCTAGGAAAGAAATTATGTGTATAGTAAATAGCTTATATTTGTGTGTGTGTATGTGTGTGCTTGTGAAAGTCAGTGGATCTGCTCACCAGGTTGCTCAGGTAAGCTCATTTTACTTCTTACTTAATTTTATTTCCCACTGCATACTTTCAGATGTTTGTTGACCAGGACAACGGCAATACATTGACCTGCATTCCTCTCCACTAACTTCGCCCACCCCTTCTCTCCCGTCCCTACCAGCTTCAACGGGACTTGTGTTGCAAGAGCAGCTTAAGAGCCACCCGCGGTCGTTACATTGTTGCCACCTAAATGGTCAGTCATTATTAGCACATCTGGAGGAGGTAGAGGCTATTTTTGAAGTAAACAATGTACATATTATTGGAATCGGTGAAAGTTGGATGCGTAAAGACTTGCCGTCATCGGCAGCTAATCTTGATGGATACTCTATATTACACCATGACCGTATTGACAAAATAGGTGGCGGGCTTCTACTTTATTACAGAAACGACCTAAAATGTAAGATAATTTCCACTTCTGACCCAACACTTACCGTATTTGCTCGCGTATATCTCGCACCCCCATTTTTTTATTGGAAATTTCAGGGGGGAAATAGTACTCGCATATATCTCGCATTTTTTACTGACGCCATCATATAAATGACCGTAATAACCTTGAGGTAGAGACACGTTCGATTTAGCGCGCCACAACAGTCGTCATTGTCCAGGAACTTACCCGAAGCGTTACTAACAGGAAGAGCGAGCAACAACGAGTTGATCCGAACTCCGATACGAGCCGATTAGGGATCGAGGCGCCGCGTGCAAGCATACGGCGCAGCATGAGTGTTAGCACGCTGTACATCGTTAGTCTTCGGCCGCGGTTGGCTAAATTCGCCGCCTTGAGACACGTTCGAATTAGTGATTAGCGCGCCACGTAAGTTGCGCAAGTAGGCCTACTGTTGCATCGCAGAGAAACGCAGTTCAGTCTTCTCGAATCTCAATGATTTCGTCTTTACGCATTGCGTCGCATCAGAGCTCGGCCGCGTGAAAGCATACGGCGCAGCGTGAGTGTTAGCACGCTGTACATCGTTCGCCGCGTCTTCGGCCGCGGCTGGCTAAATTCCCCGCCTTGAGACACGTTCGAATTCAAGGTTACTTAAATACTAAGGTTGGGCCAAGTCGGGGAGCGCGCGGCAATTGGCTGACGGCTGTGACGTAGATACTATGTCAAGCAGCGGTTGGGAGGTAGTGAGTGAAGGGAACAGTATATGGAATGAGAGATTTCCGTGAGGTTATTTTAATTATTTATATATCACATGACAATCATATAGCACAAGGAAATCCATATACAATATAATAAAATACCACAAGTACTTGGCATCACCAACACGGATTCTACAAGGCTGATTTCGCCCATTTGAGGCGTTTGCTTGCTGCACTTCGTTTAGCCTCTCTGAGAGACTTAGGGGCGTTGAGGAAGCGCATTCTAATAATGGCCTCGTTGTTACAAACGGCCGAATAGCATTCTCATTAGTGCACGGGAACTTCTGTTGCAATACTAATGCAAGCGTATGCATTATTCGTTGACCCATTTTCAATTCATTTCCGTGAAAATTTTGAAAAATTGTCTCAAATTTTTTCGTGGGTTGGTGACCACGGGACCCCAGCTGAGTCCGGCATTGCTTCCACTTACTTGTGCCGGGCTCTTCTCCGTCTTCTTTCCTGTCGACCTCTCTTGGTCAACTCATGTTCCCTTTCGACGGTATTAGGGTATCCGAGGCCTAGAGAGTCTTTCACTTTCCCGCCTTAATTGGCCCTTGTCTCATCTTTCCCGATAACCTCATTCTTCGAGGAGTCAGCCTTCTTTTTCTTTTCCTGTTATCTCCTGCCTTCTGCACAAGGCCCTCAAGGGGGCAGGGTGTGGTTAGCCCCACCACTTCTGGTGCACACTGGATAATGCTACACCCTCAAGGGCTCACAACTGGTGAGTTTGGGAGTTGGCGACCCCGAGGGATTCCTGAGCTGGATCCGTTTTGTCCCCTTTTTCGTCTTACCTTGGGGCGGGCCCTCCCCTCTTTTCCTTTCCTATCTGCCTGTCCTTCCTTCCAAGTCCCTCATTCTTCATTGTTTGAGGGTTGTGGGCATTTCGTTTCTTCCTGTCCTTTATTTGTTTTATCCTTTATTGTTTTACCATTTCTTCTTCTAATATGTAAGTTTGTAGTTAGTATTAGTTATAGTTTTCATTCTCATCTCATTTTTCACTATCCCCCAAACCATTAGGGGCCGATAACCTAGATGTCAGGCCCCTTAAAACAACAATTATCATCATCATCATCATCATCATCAATTTTTTCACCTCATCAAACCACTCATCATTTGGTTCAATTAAACCGCCTTTTGAAATAACTTGTATACAGTCCATTGTTAACAGTACATTCTGACATATTGAGATCGGCTTAGATTGAAAGCTTAATTGGCAAAGTTTCTTACACTTGAAAGTCACATATCCAGCTACATACCTAATAGTCTTGTGTAGTTCGCGAATGAACTAGTTCGGAAGAGAGGGTCCCTCAGACGAACTACCGAACTAGTTCCCAGATCGCTCGCTTGTTAGTTCGTTCGCTCTTTTCCCGCTGACCGACTTGTAAGAGCGCGAGAGCGCGGGTCCGCCGTAGCTCGTCAGCTCGTCACATCACCACTCATTGCACAATCGCATGCGCTTTGTTTTGTTGTCAGCTCAGTTGATTGAGTGTATCTATTGATAGTGGCAAGATTGTCAAGTTTTGGCACGGCGATTGTTCAATGTTGGTTTATTATAATAACAGTATAACACACTACTAGTAGGCTTGCGCATAATAGTTCGCGGCTGGGAGCGATCAGTTTAGTTCGCAGCTCCTTGGCGAACTAACACGCTAATAGTAGTAACTACCTTATATGTGTAATGTAATACAGTGGCGGTTCATAAATATAAGTTACTGATATTTGACTGATGTAGATGTGGGGATAATTCCACAGTTTTATTTAACTTAGTCATTTTGGATTATTTGAAAATATGTCCAATTATTTAGAAAATCGGCGAACTGGATTAACATTACCATTTGAATGAACTAGTTGATATTTATTTTTCTCGATAAATGGTGATACAACTACTTTTACCTGTTTTTAAGAAATGAACATTATGACGATGCTTCAGAAAGAAAAGCGAACTTCTATGGACAAAATCTCTGAACTAAAAAACCCTATTCCTCCCATTCATGCCATAAAGATAATGTACCCAACGGTTTCAGAGCAGCCAAATAATGAATATCACGAAGTAAGAAATGAAAATTCCGGCGGGCGGGGGTACGTCTTATCATCACCTAGTGACAAGTAGGAAATGGATTCGGATGGTGACGCGCCGATACACGCGAAAAATGATGATGGTAATTGTTGTTTTAAGGGGCCTAACGTCTAGGTTATCGGCCCCACGCGAGAGAAAAAAATAAAGAGAATAATAAGTGTATGCTTCTACGAACACATCGTCCATACTGTTATTCTTTTAGGTACGGTACCGGTATTTCACTAATGATAAACAGTGGCGGATCCAAGCCTTGTGGGGCCCTGGGCGGTATGATAAGGTGAGGCCTACAACAATAGGAAATAATAAAAATCAAATCAAATGGAGACAGGGAAGGTGTGGTCCCAAGAAAGAAAAGAACAACACCGGAGACGAATGTGGAAACACTGGGCGGTAGTTAAAGCTCGGAAGAAGAGACAGTTGAACTGACGTGGTCCCTAGTTGGCCGAATCGAAGAAAGAAGAAGAAGAAAATAAAGAATAGTTACAATATTTTGAATACACTACAGTACATTTTTTTAATAATATGAAAGAAACCTTTAAGTCCCATTGAAGAAGATTATGTAAACTATGAAATATTAAAATATTACTTTGCGACTTTTTTCCCGGCTGAAGTCTTCTATCATTTCACTGAAATCTAAACTTGCTACACGGGCACGGGAGGTCATAGCTGCACTGATAAAATAATATGAATTATAAATTAGTTCGAAAGTTTGAAAAGTACAAAAAATGAATCAATTAAATTTAAAACAATCCATGGCGCGGGGCCTCCCGGACCGCGGGGACCTGGGCGGTCGCCCTCCTCGCCCTCCCCTAGATCCGCCCCTGATGATAAACAATGACGACTTTTGGCTTTATAAACAATAGAAAGAGAAGTTTTCTCAGAAGGAAAGACATGGACCCTAATTAAAAGGATGGCCAACAATAGAGTGAGATGGAAGAAGTTTGTAGCTACCCTATGTTCCTAAAAGGAATAAAAGGAAATAAGGAAGGAATAAGGAATTTCACTAATGTTTCAATACTCATATTTTTGTATTTTTTTATCTTCGAATATCAAAATGTAAAACACATTACTACACACGCAACATGTCGCTATCTAATACACGAACTGCACAGTAACTGTTACAGTAGCCTACAGTATTGCTTGAAACGAGAGCAATGTGAATGAGCAATCACTGGTGACGAGTCATCAGTGGTGACAGACTGCTATAACAAACAAAGAGCGCGTGCAGTGTCAGCAGCACGGCGAGCGAACGATCTGTCTTACAGGGAATTCGAGATGGGACCTAACGAACTAAAAGAGCGAACTAGTTCGCTAAGGAGCTGCGAACTAAACTGATCGCTCCCAGCCGCGAACTATTATGCGCAAGCCTAATACCTAAGGCCTTCAAAAGGCAAGTCCACATGTGACGAATATTCTTTGACTTCCTCTCGAAAGGTGAGATTTTCAATGCGTAAATCCCTAATTGATTCATCTTTTTCTAAAACAGGGTTATGTTCCATTTTCTCTACATTCCTTCGAGAAGCTGGAGTGTCAGGAAGCACTCATCATTATCTTCTAGTTTCTTAACAGAACTTGCACTTGAAACTTTAATAGTTCCCGCATTCACACTTATTAATAACAAACGAATTCTGTTCTTCACCTCTACTGGTAATGGGTGATCATAGACATGCCCAAGCCCATGTAGCCTAATTGAGAAAATAAATTTTCCACACAGTCCTGATTCAGCTTGGCTTTCAAGATGAAGCGAAATCTCTGTTTACTTAAATAATTATAAAGTACTTTCAAAGATCTTACACTCATAAGAAAGCCTTTCTGAAAAGGCAGCATTGTCTTTTTACCTGCCACTCGCATATGTTCCCAGAGGATCTCAGATATATCCAAATCCCGAAGCTGTTACTCCAAACGCACTACAAAAGCTGCTTTTACTCCAGGATTATCAGGTACGCCAGAGTGAAAATGTTCAGAGAATCGTTCACTATGTAGAGGAAATCATGGACCTCACTCATGTCTTGAGAAACAAAACTCAGTGCCCTAGCAGTAGTCCTTGAGACAAGTTCTGCAGCTAAGCTTACTCCCTGCTATAACGACCTCGGCAAGTTACATGCAGTTGCGTTAAATTAGGTACATTTTTTTATTTGAATCTGCCTGAATTATTTGTTCAATTATTTTCTTCTGATTTTTTTTACCAGTCGGCAAGAGAATTCCACTGTTGAGGAAGTAAATGCGCAATAATTTCAGAAGGTTTGGGAAACCGCAAATATCACATTTCAAAGATAACTGAAAATAAGTCTTGGTGTGAGAAACTCCTAACTCCTAACTCCGATCAGAGGGAGAGGTTTTTACCACGCCTGTCAGACACACCTATCTTCTGTAGATTGACGATGATATCTTTAGAAAGATCTGCTGACATGGACACATCAAAGTCATAATACACAGGTTGCTTCCATTTAGCACACAAATATCTTACCATTAAAACCTGTACATTTTTATGTGGGCCTAAAATTTCATCCGCTCCTTGGTCATAACAAAACATAGTGGCGTATTTGAGTGTATGGGGTCGAGGTCAGTTACTAGAGCTATCTTCATTCGATTGCAAACAAGGTGAAAAAATTAAGATATAACTTACCCCTTTTCTTATTTTCAAAAAAATTATCTTTGTCGCAAAAATCCCAAAATAGTTAATATCTCTTAGGCAATTATAGGAGATTTTCTAGGAACGCACACGCTCTGAACGTTTCACAGTTATATCACATTTGGTATTTTAAAATAGATTACGACTCAGGTACTTTAAAAAATTAAAGTGAGAGATGTTGTTACACTTGTCTAACCTACTTAAAAAGCATTGATTGATTGTAAACTAAAGAATACCTCAAACATTTGCTACGATCCCTCCAATTGAAATAATTGCTGCTCATTTATATTTATTTTGTTGGTCGTGGTGATTGTTTTAAGAAATGGAACATCGAGGTCATCCACCCCTATATTTTGTTGCTACTGTCAAATTGGTCAATGCAACCAAAATTCACTGCTAATAATTCACTTTGTTGTTGTTGGAAAAGCAGGTATTAATGTATATAATTTCAACCTACAATTGGGAAACCCTATTATTTTGAACCGTCTCTTCGCGAAATGGCTAGCACTCTTGGCTGTCACCGCGGAGGCCCGGGCTCGATTCCCGGCTCTGCCAAGAAATTTAATTCTGGTCTGGAGGCTGGAACGGGGTACACTGCGCCTCGTAAGACAAAACTGAGAAGAGGAGGGTTCGATTTCCACCTCAGCCATCCCGGAAGTGGTCTTCCGTGGTTTCCCACTTCTACTCCAGGCGAATGCCGGGATGGTTCCTAAATTAATTAAGGCCACGGCCGCCTCCTTCCCAATCCTCATCTGAATTACGAATACACATACTAATACAGGCATCAATATAAAACACGTTATCACTCAAATTCCACACATACCAAAGTACATGGGGCTACATTACCACAACAAATAACCTATTATTTTTCTATGCCACTGATTTCAGAATGTCGTAGTCAGATAGCGAAATCCGTCATTTCATGAAGATCCTAGGCACTTCATGAAAAGCCGGCATATGATGTAAAAAGAGATAGTTACACCATCTGACGCGTTTCTTCATGAAGTGACGGACCGATTTAGGCAGATGGTGTAAGAAATGATTTTACATTATCTGCCGAGGCACTTCATGAAGATCCGGTGTTTGTTGATTCGCCACTTCATGAAATGACTGACGCAATGAAGCCGTACATTAATTCATTTAATTGATCTATTCCAAGAAATAAATAAATGCTTGTTTATTATGGTTTTCGAAATTAATTTTCACATAACAACCTAAATCTAATCGTGAAATACCGGTTACTCTTTACTCTCTATCTCTTTTTTGTGTGTAGAAATTTTTATTTTTAAATTTTTTAATTGTACAGTATTTTTTTCTAATCTGTAATGCATACTCTCATAATTTCATTTGTAGTTTTTCTTTTTGTTCTTCAATTGTATATCTTTTTCCTCTCTTTCCTTCACTGATGCAATTTGTATTTTTGGACTTGATATGCCAAGAAGAAACATAATTGGGCTTACGTGTGTGTACATTAGCCTAATATTGTTAAATACATAAATAGCCTAAATAAAGAAATGAATACACACACACATTAGAATACTTTGATTGCATAGTGTACTGTAAAATATTTGTCGAGGGATTTCTGCTGGGTTAAAAATGGCAACAGCTTCATTTCTTTGTGTGAAGGAGGGGGGGGGGGGGGGGGGGGCGTTAGCAAGCTAGTATACACTGTCACGCAAAAAAAAGTTGAACAACCTGCAGGGTGACGTAACTTGAGGCTGCACTGTATTATTTAGAACTTCCCAAAATTAAATAAATTGTAAGTTCTTTGGATTATAACGATTGAATTAGCTCTGGAATCTCAATCAACCAAAGAGGAAATAGCTGTGGCCTATCGGCTGTATTCCTATCGGCTAATATTTATTGTGGGAGACAAGGGAAGGAGAGTTTGCATGTTATGATAATAATAGTAATTATGGGTGTTCATCACCAACAGCGGTAGCTACATTCATTAACGCAAAGCTCTAGGCCAGGCGTTCTCAACCTGGTGCTCGGGAGCTCCACATTGCTCTTTAAATGACATTTGGTACTCCCGTCATACGAGCACAATAGTGCTCGCGAGCACAACCTCCCTTGAGATCCATTCTTAATTCAAATTATGTTGCATGAACAAGAATAATAGGGTTTCCAGTAGAAGGTTTGACAGTGAAAAATTTTATCTTGTAAAATTGTATTTATTAATCCTCAGTAATCATAATTGGATATCCCTGCTTTATGAGTAACGCAAAAGATGCTGATTCGACTCGACTGTACATACGTAAATGATCTTATCTGCATGAGTCATGCAAGCAGTTGCAGCATACCTGGTGAGCCGGTGAATCACTAGATATTTTAGCACTTCAATGGGAGAGAGAGTCAGGAAAAGAAAAGAGAGGCGCATGCTTGTTGCATTATTATTATTTTGGCTTAATGGTGCTCGGGAACTTGGCATGGCATGATGGTGGTGGTAACACTCTCAAAAAAAAAAAAAATTGAGAACGCTGCTCTAGGGTATGAAACCAAGCTATATACGGACTTGTCGAGTGGTTCAAACCCCACTTACAGCGGTCAATAAAATGATGTTTCCCATTTGAAACTCTTAAGGCAAATGCTGGGACGGTACCTTCTAATAGGCCACAGACCGCTTCCTTCCATCTCTTGGTCCAATTTCATTCAATCTCTCATTAACCTTTCATTAGTTTGGCATCAGGAAGGGCATTTGGCCTAGAAACCACCTGCCACATAGAAATTGATTGAACATCATCCCCAAGCCCATTGAAACTGGAATGAGTCCCGCGACGTAGCCTTGCACGTACAAATCTTGCACCCCGGCCACAAAGGTAGCTGCAGAAAGTCGGGAGATCGTAGGTGGCAGTTTCTATCCAGAGTGTGGTTTTTCCCCGTGGATTTTCCACACGCCCTTCACCCAAATGCCGGGATAGTACCACTTCAAGTCCCGGGGCGTCTACCCCATCCCTTTCCCTAATGCAGTTCCACCCACCCCTGCAGCATACCTGCCAACTTTTACGGTTTATCCGTAAAATTTACGGAAATTGCAGCATTTTACGGTTTTACGGATGAACGGTGTCATTTTACGATTTCGCGGACAAAAATTTGAAACGATAATTAACATTCGATAATCCCTCCCACTTCCGTACAATCGATTGTTTGCGTGGGTCGAAGGCAAGTCCGCGATAGTCGATAACTCGTTCTTTGAGTTGATTTGTACTTTTGACCGTGTCATGTTTGTGTCGTCATTGTAATTGAATTTGAAGCCGGGATAACCGTTCTTCCATGTGAATCTTAGGTGTCAACACGCTCTGCTTCGCAAATTCTTTGTTCCCCTACGTTCGCTCGTTGCGATTTAAACGATATTCTTTGACCACGTGAGTTGAGTTGTTTATTGTTCGCGAAGTTGGCGTTCTTTGAATGTTTTCGTATTTTAAGGTTATGGCATATATTAATGAAGTGTTCGAGTTTTTGTGCTATATCTTCGTGCTTCGCAGTTTCCTGTATTCCTTGGACTAATTACATTCGTTCCACGTGTGTGTTTTTTTCTCTCTACCATGTGCATATTCTTTCTTTACGAGGTTGGCGTCGTGTTCATTTGACTTGTGTGCTTTGACTTGTTTTAATGAAGTGTGGGCTGTGTTTTATGCGATTTATGTTATAATTTTATGTGACGTTTAGTGATCCAGGTTCCTTTCGATGTTTTAGTAGATATCGAGAATGAACAAATACAACAAGAAACAGTACTTCCAGACATTTAAAGAATCATACTCGGTTGATTTTCCGTGCATACTAAAATCAAGAAAGGGAGAAAAATTTGCCTTTTGCACGGTATGTGCGTGTGATATTAATATTGCTCATGGTGGAAAAAACGATTTAAGTAATCATGTGAAGTGCGGTAAACACATAAGTTATGTTAAATCGAAGGAAGATAGCAAGAAAATCAACACCTTTTTTGCCAAGGCTGGTAACGTTGACAGTGACGTAATTAGGGCCGAGTGTCTGTTTACTTCCTTTTTGGTGGAACACAATGTGCCCTTAAGTGCGGCTGATCATGCTGGCGCTTTATTTAAGAAGATGTTTCCCACATCAGAAGTTGCAAAGAAATATAGTTGTGGTCGCACGAAAACGACGTGCATTGTAAATAAAATGGCAAAAAATGCATCATCTGAAGTTGTTAAGTGCCTTCAGAACGGACCATTTTCTTTGGCAACGGATGGAAGCAATGATACGAATGCCAAGTTGTATCCTATTGTTGTTACATTCTATGATGTTCGGCAGGAAAAAGTAGTGAGCACTGTGCTATCCATACCAGCGTTGGACGGGGACTCAACAGGGCGAAACATAGGTAACCTGATGTTATCACAGCTGAGTTCTCATAATATACCAATTGAAAACTGTGTGGCTTTCTGCTCCGACAATGCTCCTGTTATGATAGGACACAAAAATGGGGTTTCAGCAGTTCTGAAGGAAGTTCAACCAGGTATTGCCATCATAGGGTGCATTTGCCACCTGATTAATCTAGCAGCTGAAAAAGGTGCTGGAAGATTACCAGTTAAAGTGGATGAGATCCTTGTAGATATATTTTATTTCTTAGAGAAGAGTGTAAAGAGAAAAGAACGCCTTCAGAAATTTCAGAACTTGCACAATAAGGAAGCAAAGAAAATTCTGAAGCATGTATGTACTAGGTGGTTATCTTTAGGCAGATGTTTGGATAGACTACTGGACCAGTGGGATCCTCTTCTTTCTTTCTTCAAGGAGGAAGTAATATTATGTACCCAAAACATTTCCACAAGCTTGACATCTTTCAGAATACCTAAAGTTGAACAAAGTGGATCCAAAGAGTATCAGAAGAAGAGAATTCTTGATTCTGCTACTACACATGCCCCTAAAAGAATAGCATATTCTTCCAAATGTGACAAACCCATCCTAAAAAATAAGACTTCTGCTACAACTCGTGAGGAAAAATTGTTTATGTTCCTGTCCTCAAACTTGAACAAGGCCTTTTGCACTTTTCTTCATGTGACTATTCCTGTATTTGACAAATTGAATGTTGCCCTTCAGACTTCTTCCCCACAAGTTCACTTGTTATTAGAACTTCTAATGGATTTGCTAAAGCAGCTGTTCACCAAGTTTGTTAAGCCCAAAATTGTCAAAAGCTCCTCATTGCTTGAAGTTGAGTACAACTTGATTCAAAATCAAAGAAGTGATGATGAGTTAGTTATTGGCATTCAAACTTCGAACATAGTGAATGATCTCCAGGATACAGATAAATCCCTTTTCTTTTCATCAGTGAGAAACTACTTTTGTACTGCCTGTGACTACATCATCAACAAGTTTCCACTCAAGGATGACGTGCTAAAGAATGCTCAAGTTGCTAGGTTAGACAAAATTGAAGATGCACAGTTTTCTTCCGTTCGTTTTTTCTTGGAAAAGTTTCCTATCATGTTATGCAAGGAAGAGAATGAAACTACCGATGAGGTGGTGAATGAGCTTCAGAGGCAGTTTACAGCTCTTCAGGTAGATGACACTTTGGCTGCACATCAAGATGCTGCAAGTGATTCCAGTTGGGCACAAATATCAAGAATTCGTGGAGCCGATGGACTTCTTAAGTATAACCGAATTTCTAGAGTAATGCTCTCTATTCTCACCATACCCCATAGCAATGCAGAATGTGAACGTGTTTTCAGCCTTGTGAAGAAAAATAGAACACAGTTCAGGTCATCCATGTCCAATGAATCTCTGGAGTCTATTTCTATTTTGAAGACCAGGAGTTCTGGTCCCTGTTATGACAAAGCATTTTCTCAAGACTTTTTGCTGGAAGCTAAAAAGGCCACAACCATGACTTTAAAGTCGAACTAGCATGTGATTTGCAGTGTGTATTATATTATTTCTTGCCTGTGTTACGTTAAACAAGTTTTATTGTGTAAAACCTTTTTCAAATATCGTATATCGGCTTAATTTATCAAGGAAGTCCTGTTATGTATGCTCCAAACCAATATTCACCACGCCTGCTGCTGATTAACATCGATTTCTTCTTGATTGTTATGTTCATCTACAAATCATGTAAGTAGATATGATTTCATTGAAATATCCTGTTTAAAGCATGAATTATTGTATTTTGTTGCCCAGAAGTATTATTATTTTCGTCAAGCCGGGGTATGTCGAAAATCGTTAAATTTTTTGTCGCGCGTGAGTTTTACTGATAGCCCTTTTCAAAAGTTGGCAGGTATGCTGCAGTCATCATATAAGTTCAATTCACACCCAATCACATGGGGCTGATGATTGAGGTGACCCAAGTCCCCCAAATGAATTAACAACAAAACTGGAACGATAACAGGTAAGATACACACAATGAAGAAAAATGCAGAATCGTTCTTTCAAATATTTCTGTCTATAATAAATAAGCTGAAATTCGAGATTTTCTCGAAGGTGAACCCTCCAGTAAATCAACCAAATGTAAAGCTTTTGTGTATGCCCCTCTTAATTCTCGCGAAAATGTCACGCGGAGAGACAATAGCCGAAATATGACGCTGTTGTTTCATTTGAGGTACTTCAACATCGTGGTCATTCAGCCCTGTGTACTTGGGAGTGTGTAGAATCTGTCTGATAATCAGTATTATTATGGTATTTGTAGTAGTGTGTGTATTTGTAGTTCAGGAAGGAGGCGGCCTTGGCTTAAGTTAGGAACCAACCTGGCATTTGCGTATAGGAGAAGGGGGAAACCACGGAAAACCAATTCCAGGATGGCTAAGGTAGGAATGGAACTCTTCTCAGTTTTGCCTCCGAGGTTGAGTGTACCCCAATTCAACCCTCAGACCATAATTATGTTCCTATACGTGGTAACCATAGTTGATTTCATAAGTCTACTTAACGAGTAGGCCTATATGCTAGTTAGCATCCCGTCGCTAACTGTGGCGTTTTCCCCTAGATCTTTCCACACACCCTCTCGGCAAATGCCGGGATGGTACTTCATTTCAAGTCAGGGGGCGTGGTGGCTCAGCGGTCTCACCAAGGCGGTCCGGGTTCGATTCCCGGTCAATGCATGTGAGATTTTCGAAGTGAAATGCCATGTCCTGTGGTTCGGATTCCACGTAAAAAGGAGGTCCCGTGGCTCATAATCACAAGATTCAAGGTCACGTAAATCTACAATCTTCCTTCATTTCAAGTCTTGAGACACCTTCCCAAATTCTTTACCAACACACTACTTCAGTCATCACGCAAACAGAGGTTATCAGAAAACAACCACCCCAAAACACTGGGCTGATGTCCCTAGCCCTTAATAAAATATACAAGAAAACGACTATAACACAAGGCAACAACTAAACTATATTAAAATGTGTAGTTGAACAAAAAATACTGAAATAGTTACTTGGCAAAAATATCGTCTTTTAGTGGGGTTCGAACTCACCACGAAGTGTTCCGGAAGCTAACATCATACCCCGAGACCACAACTGCACTAGGAGAGTCGGCTGCTCAGAGCTGTACAAGATCTCTTTATTGCGCGTCCGTAACTGAGTTGGTTCTTGTTGTTTTAAAAGGTGGTAAGAGCGAAACCAAGTCATATTATACTATCGGTTATCTATCTTCATGTTTTAAAAACAAAATGGATCTGAACGACGTTCTTCCATTCACAGTACGGCAGCATAATATTCCTTCTAGGCGCAAGGCCAAGCAAGATGCTGGGGAGGGAATATATTCGAGGATAAATGAGGTCCAAACCATTAGACATTTGTACCATATGTCACAGTGTTCACTTTCTGAGGAAATAACAGCCCTTTAGTGTTCACATTTTTATCCAATTCTTGGAAATCTCACTTCCCTCACACGTGATCACCGCTGCCGCTACTTCATGAAGTGACGAAATGCTCATCTTCATTTTTATTCTTATCTGAAAAAGCGGTGGAGACCCATCATTCTAATTATCAGGGCTGTTCTGAATGTCCGAGTAGGGCTCTTGAACACTGGCGAAGATGAAGAGAAGGCATAGCATCCGTCGTGAGACGTCTTTCATTCATTCAATTCATACTCTAAATCACAATAGTAAACATCGCTCGTAAAATGGACGGAGCAAACTTTTGCATTGACTAGGATATATTTACTTTATCCCCTCGTTTACATTTTGCCAGCCAAGCTTTCACAAGAGTTGTATCTTTTGGGAAGCAATTATACACAATATTGTTTTTGATTTCCTCCAATAGTTCCGGAATTTGGCAATAGCACATTCCATTGTAAGGGAACGTACATGAGTTTATTCTGCTTCAACTAGTGCACAGACGATTCTACATACTGAAGGGAAGTACGTTCAATTCACAATATACCACCTATAAAACACGTAAATGAAACTAGGAACAAGACAAAGGTCACACACAAGAAATAAAGCACTTGTTTCGCTACGGCTACTGACATTCACTGTGGCTAGCTTGTATCTACCACGACACTTGCCCTACTAACTACGTCACGGCTTCACGTGACCCAAGAGCGGCTAGGCAGAGGACCACCCGCATTGGCACCCCCCTGGTTCGAATTAGCGCGCCACGTCAGTTGCGGAAGTAGGCCTACTGTTACATCGCAGAGAAACGCAGTTCAGTCTCCTCGAATCACAATGATTTGTCTTTACGCATTGCGTCGCATCAGAGCTCGGCCGCGTGCAAGCATACGGCGCAGCGTGAGTGTTAGCACGCTGTACATCGTTCGCCGCGGCTGGCTAAATTCGCCGCCTTGTGACACGTTCGAATTAGCGCGTCACGTCAGTTGCGGAAGTAGGCCTACTGTTACATCGCAGAGAAACGCAGTTCAGTCTCCTCGAATCTCAATGATTTCGTCTTTACGCATTGCGTCGCATCAGAGCTCGGCCGCGTGCAAACATACGGCGCAGCGTGAGTGTTAGCACGCTGTACATCGTTCGCCGCGGTTGGCTAAATTCACCGCCTTGAAACACGTTCGAATTAGCGATTAGCGCGCCACAACAGTTGCGCAAGTAGGCCTACTGTTACATCGCAAATTTTGTGTTTTTTTTCGGGAATACGGTCATTCCCCGCGTATATCTCGCACCGAAAATTTTCACACATATTTTCGGTCAAAAAAGTGCGAGATATACGCGAGCAAATACAGTATACTGCGACCAGAATTTATGTTTGTAGAATTATACTGCCATAAAAAGATATTAATAGGGATTGTATACAAGCCACCTAAAATAAGACAGACTGCTGATTTTGAAGATACATTAGCAGGTCTTGCCTCGGCATACGACGACATTATAATCATGGGTGATTTTAACACTGACCTTTTAAGGCAGACTGGTGAAGCTAACAGCCTACTGAATTTATTTCTCGCCACAAACATGACGGTTTTACCCCTGAACGCTACTAATCATGTTCATTACTCTGACCATACGAGCCATACCTTAATTGATCTTCTTGTGATAAATCAACCTCAAAGTAATTAAACACGGACAGATCCCTGCTCCTGGCATCTCTTCACATGATCTATTGTACGTATGTTATTCTATACGAATACCTAAGTATAAACCACGCTACATTACAATACGAGACTTACGACATATTGACCAGAATTAACTACGCTATGATGCATATAACTTGCCTTGGGATAATATACGTAATTCTCAGAACATAAACTCTAAAGTAAATACATTCAATTTAATGATACTAGAAATATTTGACAAACATGCACCAAAGAAACGGGTAAGAATTACCCGCTCTTCATCTGCGTGGCTAACGGCTTAGGTAAGATCTGCTATGGCCCGTCGTGACAGACAATACAGACTGACACATGATGCAGTTGATTTTAAGAGATATAGAATTCTGAGAAACAGAACCAAGCAGCTAATTAGAAATTCTAAATATAAATACTTTCAGGAACTGATGAAAACCAACAGCCCTAGATAAAAATGGAGTAAATTACGTGCGTTAGGGATAGGTAAGACAGTTGAACAACATGTACCAAGCATATCGCTAGAGGCTCTAAATGATCACTTCGCACGGCCAAAAGTAGCCTCTACCTCCTATCCTAAAAGTTCAGTACCGGTACCCTTGTTACAACAGCAGTCTGGTTTTGAGCAATTCTCTTTTAGAAATGTCAGCTCGAATGAAGTTAAAGGTGTGATATACTCTATTTCATCCAATGCCACAGGTAATGATGACATTCCTATATCACTGATTAAGGATGTCTTGGGAGCTGTTCTGCCAATACTAACTCATATATTTAACTACTGCCTGACAAACGGAGTGTTATACCTATCCCGAAGAGCTCCAAGTTTGATTCTCCTTCAGATTATCGTCCAGTATCCATCCTATCACCATTATCCAAGGTACTTGAACGTCTAGTTCATACACAAGTTACTGAATACCTTACAAAGCATTCCCTACTCAACCCCTTCCAATCCGGATTCAGAAAGGGGCATAGCACTGCGACAGCCTTACTACGAGTGACAGATGATATCAGATGTGCAATGGACCAACGGGACGTGACTGTACTGACATTATTAGATCTCAGTAGTGCCTTTGACACCGTCAACCCTCAGTTGCTACTGCAGAAACTTCGAGAACTAAATTTTAATAGTGTGTCACTCCGGTTCTTTTCCTCTTACCTCGAAAATCGTCGGCAACGTGTGATAGTGGGAAATGCGAGTTTGGGATGGCAAAGTAAGACCCTCGGTGTCCCTCAGGGTTCGGTTCTTGGGCCACTGTTATTTATCATCCAAATAAATGACATATCAAAAGCCCTTAATTTCTGCAAATTGCAAGTGTATGCAGATGATGTACAGATCTACTATCATTCAAAACCGAGTGATATCAATAATGCAATTATTAAAATAAATTCTGACCTACAACAGCTTAGTGGCTATGCTTATAAAAACAGTTTATTAATAAACCCAAATAAAACTCAAGTGATTATTATCGGTACCAGTAAAAACTTATATTCCCTCAAGCAACGTGCATACTTGCCAACCCTTCCGATTTATTCGGAAACTTTCCGAATTTTCACCTCGTCTTCCGATCTTCTTAATTACTATTATTTCTTCCGAATTTCGGGCCCCAGTGATATATTGTAAAAGAAAAAGGAACTGCAAATAATTTCCGTTCTCAACAGGGTGTCTACCGGTAACGAATTTTACAAATGGGTAACGAAAGTAACGAATTTTACATACGGGTAACGAAATTTTTTTGAAGGCGGATTGAATCGTTTAAACTCGCGCCTCTAGGCTCAGAGATTGCGATGGAGCGAGTTTCACGCAAGCGGCGTCGTTTGCATAAGCTATATTTCCCCGTGCCTGAGCTCAAGGAAATGCATACTGCGAATACCTTGAGTGTTATACATCGTTCAGCGTATATTTTCGGCATCAATAAGACGTTTTAGTTTTGTGTGAAATATTTATATGTGTTACTAGTAAACCTGACTTTTCGCGAGACGTTTATTCGCGAAAACTTCTGAAACTAATCAGAAACCTCGCATTTATTTGGAGACTATGTCAAATTGAAGTCCAGAAATTACGCAAAATAATTTAATGTCACAATCTTGCGAAATGTTACCGTTTCGAAAAAGGATTTTGAAAAAGCTTCGAAATACATAGGCTATAACTTATTTTAAACATATGTCGTAAATTTGCGACATCCAGTATGGTTAATTCGAAATTCCGTTATATGTCGATTTTTCCTTCGAACTTTGGTTCCATCGGATATATTATAATCTAACCGGTTATTTCGAAAACTTGTATAATTCGTGATTCGCATTCGAAAGAAAACGTGTCCTCTAGTCGTATTATTCGTGCAATCCTCTCAGAATAATTCTTAATATTTGATATCTATTTCGAACATTCATACTCAAGACGGCCGGCTGACCGCACGACTTGTCTGCGGGAATCTCGTAAAATGGACCGAAATCGACGTCAGTTACGTAAAATCATAAAACCCGTACCCTAGCGTGAACTTGTGACCACGAGGACTGCGGGAATCCCGTCAAAGGTGATCGGGCACCAATCACGAAACATTCCGAAACCTAATCGCTACTTTCCCCATGTCCGTATACTCAAAAGCGTACGGGGGGCGAGAAGTGCATTAACCCACTTAGATATGACAGCCTACGTAGCGTCGCGATACTAATTTCTCCTCGTGATCCACCCTGAACTGATGAACTCCCAACCACAGCATAGGAACAGCGGGAATCACGGCGCCGGCCATACAACTTGTCCATAACTACTCGTGAATTTTAACCATGTCCAACCTTGAGTTTGCCTCCACCATTCTGTCAGGACGAATAGACAATCGTTCAACGGCCGGGTGCGGCGCGGTATGCACAATATTGCGAGGACAACGTGAATCTCGTAAAACGGCCGAGAGCGGCAGCGTTTGCGGTACATCGCGATATTTATCCGCATTCAATGACGAGGACAACTGGATTATTGTCAAACGGACAGCAAGTGGCGCCGATTGGGTAATAATGCTATAGCCTATTTTCTCGTGCCCGACCTCAAGGACAATGGAAATCTCGTCGAAAGACTAAAAGTGACACCGATTATCTAAATCGCGATATTTATCCGTGTTCTATCGCGAAAACTACGGGAATCTCGACAAACGGGTGAGACCAGCGCCGATCGTGTAACATCTCGAAATTTCTCCGTACCTGACTGCGAAGACAGAATTCGGTTACAATCACGTAACGTCCCATAAATTTCTTCGTGATCTACCGCGGCGACAAAGGAAATCTCGCCAAACGGTCAAGAGCAGAGCAACCTCTTGGCAATTATAAAAACGCCTTGTGCACAAGACGACATATTATCTGAAACAACTCATTTGATAATAAATATCTAGTATTTATTTATTATTTTTAAATTTGTTATAACTCCCTAAGTGAATTGTATTTACGGTACCGCTTTAAACCCAGTTCATTGCTGTCTTTCTTCACCGTGTGATGAGCCCCTTTGCTTGCAGACCGCAGACGTATCTTGAATTCAAAAGTAACTAAAATTAACTAAAAGGTAGCTAAAAAGTAACTAATTTTTACTTCATCCTTACAGTAGACACCCTGCAAGGAGATTCTCTCGTAAGTCGTAATTTATTTTGTGATTTGCGTAACCTTGTTTTTTGTGCAAGTTTGTGTAAGCTCCTCGCTTGGCTGTGAGCTCCATAGCTGCGATTTCGGAATGGTGAGTCAGCTGATCGCCGTACCGCATACTGATTGGTGGTATATTACGGACAAACAGTTGCCAAGCCTGCGTGAATATGTGGTAATAAACCAATATAGTACAATATATTTCCGTTTGGTATTGATTGACGGAAATATTATATTGGTTTATAATCTCTTGTCAATACGGACCATGGCGGAATCTAAAGTAGAATGAATATGTGGTAGCGAATTCGACGTGTAATGCATACGAATGATTGTATGCATTTTCTTTAAAAACACAATTATGTTCTCTTACGTTTAAATATTGGCCAAACATACTAATTGATGATTGTTTACTTTTTTGTGAAATTTATGCTGAATTCATACTTTGCCAATGAAGACACGCAGGTCTTTCGTGTACCCTCATTCACCCTCGCCACGGTATACAGCGCATGATGAAATCTATAATTTAAAAAATCTTCCTATTTTTGACTTCCGAAGGTTGGCAGGTATGAACGTGACATCTCGCCAATAATTTTAAACAATAAAATCATACCCTACTCTACTTCAGTGACAAACTTAGGAATTATTATGACTGAGACCTTAAATTGGACTAAACAGGTGATAAGCACATGTAATAAAGTACATAAATGCTTATATCCTCTGAAACGGTTCGGTAATGTATTCTCTGTTCGACTTAACGTACAACTAATTCGCTCTCTGATACTTCCTATATTTGACTACTGTGACACTGTGTTGACTGAAATAACCTGCGACAGTAACAAGAAACTGGACCGGTGCCTCAACAACTGTGTAAGATATATCTTTGGCCTGCGATATGATGTTCATATATCACCTATTATAAGGAGCTGTCGTGGCTTCGAGTGCACCAGCGTCGTGAACTCCACATGTTATGACTACTGCAGAAAATACTTTCCACTAATTCCCCTAACTATCTTGTTTCACCGTTTTCTTACCTCTCGTCCTATCATGACCACAATACGAGATCTGGCTCCTCTCTTGCCATACCTATAAACCGTACTGCTGTTTACAAACGCTCGTTCATAATCTCTGCGTCCAGGTCATGGAATTTGCTACCTGCGAACATTAGAGACAATCCCTCTCATCGCAAGTTTGAAGTGGCTTGCTGCGAGTATTTGCTGGGTGGAGCCCGCTGACTTCCTGGATAAATGTTGAATGAATGAATGATCGGATTACTGTAGTTACGTCATTTAAGGGTACTTTACTTTGTGTATTTTTGAAATCAATGATTCTACCATTATTCATATTATCCCTATTCTTATTGCTATTAATATTATTTGTGCTATTGGTATTTGTAATTATAAGTCATGTAGATGTATACTCTTCTAGTGGTTAAGTGTAAGAGAGGGCCTTGAGCCCTAACTTCGCCACCAATAAAGGCATTATCTATCTATCTATCTATCTATCTGATAAAACATAGGTATTGAGTCGAGATTGAATCATTGCAAAATATATTACACCAGGTGTCTATGTTGTTACATAACACTTGATGTTACCAAAGTTTCCAACTTAAGCTGAGATTTTTTAAAATACTCGTTATATGTGAGGTGTTAAACCTCCTTTACCCACTAAGTCGGGTCATGCCAAATGAGATATTTGTTGTTGCATTTAAATCATATTCACATTTATGGAACATCATTCAGGCAGTTTTTGAGTACCGGTAATTAAGTGTTAACGGATTCATCCTTAGCCATTCATCCAAGATATAAGTCAAGCTGGATATCAGATATAATCTCCTTATCAGATTTAACAAAGTAAAAGTGTGAAGTATCCTCAGCTGAGAGATATAATCTACCCTTAAAAGGGCATAAGATTATGTCAGTTATATATATAAAGGGTGTCGAGCGATACGGGAATTATGCGGGAATTTTAGTGACCCGGGAAAAATACGGGAAACTCGCACCTGATACGGGAAATCTTCAAAAGTTTCATAATTCCTGACTTCTTAGCCCCCGAACGCTCGGTAGGGTCCTCCCGCTCAGTCTTCTATTTCGCCTGCAGACCGCGCTGCCACTCGCAATTTGCGCCACTGATAGAGAGCTAAGCGGGATGAGAACCCAGCCAACGTCGAATGCATGCTTTACCTGGCCGACCGCCGGCTGTACCCTCTCCGCGCAGGGCTACGCGCGCCGCGCTCGTTGCTGACAGTGACATACAGGAATCAGTCCGCATTGTTATTCACAGAGGAGACCTGGGTTTCTCGACAAGAGCAGTCCTTAAAGAAGCTAACAACTCAAGATCTCAGAAAATTCCAGACGCGGATGTGCTGCAATTTCGCACCAACTGCCGAAAATTGTACATTCGTATCCTATGGCTGAACAAATCAAAGAGATGTCACCTCTTGCTCACAAGATGACCCATGCTATTTCCTGCCTAGACCCTATAGGGGTCTCTGAGACTCCTAAGTTGGAAGAAGTTAGGATCGTCAATGCCCTGGAAATTCTTTGCAATCAGAAGAGTTTGCTTTCTGGCGCAATGGCTGACCGCATCAAGAGCAGCTACTCCGCACTTCTGAGACTGCCCTTCGTCACTGCGCGTTTGAAGCAGTTCGACGGAAAAGAGCCACGGCTCGACGTGTTATGGTCTGAATTATTGGCTTCAGCACCTTCCACAGTTCCTGCCAAAAACGATCTCACATGCTTCGTTAAAATGATACTGATTTTTTTTTATCACAACAAGGCAGCTCTAGACAGGTTTCTCCCAGAACAAGGAGTGCATGATCGTCAATCACGAAGAAGCAAGTCTGATTGGAATGCATACTGTTCAGGACGCTGTGATGGCAGCTGGTGGAGTAGAGAAGATAACCGTGAGCAAGAGTCCATACTGCACGAAACTCCTACGCTGTGTTCAAGGAAGCAAAACAGGTGCGAAGCGACGGCTAAGGTGGCAGTCGAAAGAAAAGCCACGAAAGATCTCCAGGAATTGGAAGGAAAGAAAACGACGATGAAGATATTGAACGACGCCCGTTCTGAAGCAGAGAAAATTGAAGAGAAGAGGAGTTCCCTAGTGAAGCGTTAAATTAATAAATCCTTGATTATTGTTTGTTTTATCTTATTTTGTGTGACTCAAGTTCCTAACCACAATCTAGTATTAACAAAGTGACGTATTTTATTTTGTGTATGACTAGCCTACAGTTCCTATTCAGAAATTAGTACTGTCAAAAGAACTTAATTTTGTGCTGTGTATAACTGAAGTTGCTAGTATCAATCTTGTATCTGTCAAAGTGACATATTTTATTTCATTTTGCATAATTTTATTTTCTATTATCTGCTTTGATAAAATAAATCTAAATTAAAAAGTATTCGCGGCGTGTCGCGTGTGGAATTTTACTGTTTTTAGCCTTTCCATGGTCTTCTTTCGCAGGGGAGATGCACATACCAAATTGTTTTAAAGTCCGTGCAAACACTCAATGCAAATGCGTCACACATGCTTAAATTTCAAAAACTACAAACAATGTCTCACAGTTCTCGACATTTTACTATCTAACACCCGTCACCTGCATGTGGCTACAAAATACACCACATTAGTGGCAGAATTCTTCTCGTATGGCCAGGCATTGTTTCAGTCGCTTGTTAAACACTGTCTGTGTCGGATTTCCTTTCATTTGCATGGTTTCGTTACTTTTATTTCGCCGAAGTTTGACCCGAGGACTGGACACATCCCGTACAGCATGTACGGAAAGAAACACTGAAGGCGGTCTGGATATCGCGGTGGATGAAATGATTATTAACCTTGGCAATTCATCAAGCTCTGACGAAGACAATGATGGTGGTGATGATGATGGGACAGTGAAGGGATGGAGGGTGTCAAAGAAACCCTTGCCAAGTGACTGAGAATTATTTATTTATTGGTGTCAGTTCCCTTGCGTCAATCGATAATAGAGCACAGGCTATTGTTTCCCGTTATAGTGTTCAAAATACCGTCTGTCAGTCAGTCAATAGCCTACAACTCGACAATATAAAACCACGGCAATAATATCGCCACAGAGCGGCTTGTTTGAGTGCTCAGTGCAAAATATGTCTACCTTAACTTTACTTTTGTGTTACCACGAAAGCTAATATTAACCGTAGGGAGTCGCGATTCAGTGAGTGAGCTTGCTGTTACATGTCGACTACTGTAGTAAGCTGTGAACGACCTCCACTCAGACTCTTGTTTCATGTTAAAAGATAATCATTGCATGGTGAGTGTTTCTGTATTCATTAGCTGTAGAGTGTATTGAATACCGATCATAGCTTCGGTGTGTAATTTATTTATTCATCAAAAAATATCGTATTTCTCTGTTTGAATGTCCTCGGGGTTGACTCAGGATGTTTTTTTTAATATATTACGTATAATTGTACAGAAATAATGGCTGAAGTGTAGCGCTGTTTATTATTCGAATCAGTTGATTTACTACAACACTAAGAACTTAGTAACACAGCTCAGCTGTTCCAAGCTCCCGACATATCCTTCGCGTTGTTTCCTTCGAAATACAGGGTGTAGGTGAGAAGCATGCTCAGAATTCTTGCCGTGTGGCGGTTGGACGTAGAGTCTTGTTATGTGGCGACCGTGGGTTGCGGAGAGGAAAAGCGGGGCAATGTGACAGGAAGGCTGTCAGTATTGAATACGCGGGGTTAGCAATACTGTATTTGTCCCATAATTTACGCGTGTAATAGCGGACACACCTCCAATTTTACTATAAAAGTTGTGATCTAAAAAGGGATAGTGGGTGGGTAACATCTATTACTACATGACCCCCAACATTATTATTCATTATTACAAAGGGTATTTTGACTATTTTCAGTAGTGTAGAAAATTGTATCACCTTGTTCCGGGCTTCTATAGAGCTTACATTTTCTTTCGATCTTTCATTTGCCATAGGACGCGCCACCGGCGTATGGTTATGCATTACCAGCTTCTGGTTTAGGAGTCAGGTAATGGAAACAATGGGAATTGTTACTACAATTTTCCTTGCATGTAACTAAGCAAATTATTGTTGTTAAGAGAACGTAAAATGCACCAAGAATGATATGTATGATCTTCAGCTGTGTGCAGTGAGAACGCTCTGCATGTGTTCATTCCTTATGTATTAATAATGCGAAATGTCAGCTAACGTTGTGCCACTTACAACACTCGTAGTCGCTAAATGTTGCACATTTTCCCGTAAATTACAGCAGTTTATGTTTGAATTGCTTATAAGATCATGCCAAAGAAAGTGTTTCTCCAATTGGATGATTGTCTTTAACTGTATGCACGTCGTATAATCTTGGAAGTGTTTTTTTTTTTCTTTTTTTTTTTTTTTTTCACGGAGCAACTTAACACCGTAGTAGGCACGCAGATTTTTGTACTTATTTTTCTGGCATCTTGTTTTAAATTATTGACTAACATATTTCTAAATGCAGACAATCCATTCCTCCATTAGGATTCGGGTTCCATAATTAATGCAAAATGAGGTTCGTTCGTTTGTGAAATTGAGGCCATAACCCCCCTACCCTTTCAGTGATTACCGTATGGTACTTTACGTAGACTAGGGTGAAGATGTAAGTGAGCATTTAAAAAAAATGTCGCCATTTGTTTGGTTTATTAACTTACGGTAATATTTTTCGATAGGTACTGAAAACTAGGCACGTTTGGATTTTAAGGTGGAACCGCATGTGCTATCAAATATAGCTTTCTTGCAATACCTGGAATATGTATAGAATTATAAAATGATCATTGGTTAAATAAGTGTTAATAGATAGGCTATTATAATTACAATGATTAAATAAATATTAAAGAAGAAACTATGCGTTGTTAGTAAATATTAGGCCTACCGGTACGGCGAATAGCCTATAACTCGTAGCTTCCGTCACAATTTAGCATTTAAACGGGTCACGTTAATGCATAATATACTAATATAACAACCTGGATAGCAAATTATAATAATATTCTCAAATATAACATATTTAATTTGCACCAAGTTAATTATTGTAGTCTACGATATGTTAGACCACTGCCGTTTTAAATGTGCAAATCGCGTACTTTGTAGGCAAGCTGTTTATTATGGTCGTCTCTGATGCGAAGTGTTCCTAATTATTCTTTTAGGAGACACTTGTCTTTGGAATATTCATGAAAGGCCAACCCTCTAGTTCTTATTTCATAAGTTGAACGCATAAAAACAAAACCGCAATCTGAAATAATAAAGAAGATAATCACGAACGATTCACTGCCAATGAAAATCAAATGGAGATTTGCGGACCAGAAATTCACTATGCATAAGCTTCGGTGCCATTTTGTTATTGTTAGTGTTACGGTGCCATTTTAACTCGTGGAAGCTCTATACGGTTACGGTACCAAACGATTCAGTTACTTCCCATAAACATTTATTATGTGACACTCCTATTCTCTACTCTCTCAACCCTCCTCAGTAAAACAGTCATTTATATCAGCTCTCCTCGGGTAAACGGTATTTTATTTGTGTTCGTAGCATCTCATCCCATCTGCGAGAGAGTTCACTCGCGCGCGTGCGCTTTGCTCACGCTACGGATTAGGCCTAAATCTCGCCATCACCCGTGGGCTGCGGAAGTATCTCCAAAAACGCAGTTACACTTTTGCCAGAAAATCTTGATTCGCGCTTTAAGATTCATTTTTCAGCCATTCGGTATGCGGACTCTAGTCTTAGAGAGTTCTAAAATATACGGGAATTTGGTGGATTTTCATACGGGAATTTGAAAAAAGGTCATCGCTCGACACCCTGATATATGAGAAGAGAATAGGGCCTAGAATAGAACCCTCGGGTACACCGTACAACAAATTTCGACATGTGCTACTGTATCAGCATGCATTGCTTAGTGACCATCGGCCAGTTTCTACAGACACTTTAAGTTCACTATCACACAGACTTTCTAAACCAAAAATAGGATATACAAAGTAATCCTGCCGTAAACTAAACATCGTCCGTATAAAATATAATGTCGAAATCTCTGATAAAATCATACAAACAAATGGAGTGCTACAAGAGTAGTGGGATGATGAGAGAGCTGTCTCACTTTTTATTGAGCCACCCTCGTAGTTGCCCCGAACCTGATATCTCGCTAACAAATCATGGGATTTAAACATACAGGGTGTCCTAGCATTGGTAGAAATGCCCCCTACTTTCCTATAGCCTCTTTATTTAATTAAAAGGCCAAAACTAAAAGGTCATTCGCGAGTAGTGGGGTAGTGTTGGTTTTCTCAAGTCGCGCTCGTGCTTGAATATGTATGGCTATGTTGGGAAAGGGTTAGGTGGTGGGAAAGGAGTAGGGTCGAGTGAGAGGTCGTTTAGATGGTATTTTTTCCGCTCTAGGTGATGGTGAGGTTATTTTTTAAAATGGATGGAATTTGGAAAGGCCATTTGGGGTAAACATGTTTTTTAACATTTTGGCGATGAATGTTTTTTTATACGCATGCGCACTTGAGGAGTTTTGTAAAAGGGCGGGCTTTTTAAATGATGATTTATTAATGAGTGTTTTTAATATGTATTGAAATAAACCATAAAAACTAATAGGTCATCGGCTTTTGACTATTTCGCTAACCAATAATCGGATTTAAACCTATGAGGTGTCGTAGGACTCGTGGTGAACTCTTTTTTTCTATCGAAGGGGTATATTTACTCTAAAATAAAAACTACCCTTACCCGGGGGGGTGAAATAGATTTTTTTGTATGTGCGCGCACGGACGGCTTTTGTCAAAAGGACCTAACTACACGTTTGTTAATATTTTCTGAACCCCTCATGGGATTTTGCCATAGGCAGTATTCTAACCCTGGGGGTGACGCCCCGTTTTTGAATGTAGGATTCATTCTTGTTAAAAGGACCTAACGACACTTTTGTTCATATCTCGCGAACCAATCATGCTAGGGACTTGTATGAGGGGTCCTAGCACTTGGGGCAACATTCCCTGTTTGGGGGTGAAACTACCCCCTAAAATTGAAAAATCCATATCTAGGAAACGAAGAATTCTAAAATTAGGTGTGATAGCTCAAAAAATAGGGGATGTTATGGGCTTTTACCTCGATTGATCATTTCACCCCTAAAACAGTAAATAGTTATGTTATGGGGGAAAAAACGTGTTAAACACCTAAAAATGATAAATGAACCTAAGATCTTTTGTTTTTGATGAAAAATAGCAGGGGGGTGAAACTACCCCCCAAAATTGAAAAATCCCTATCTCGGAAACGAAGAATCCTAAAATTAGGTGTGATAGCTTAAAAAATAGGGGATGATATGGGCTTTTACCTCGATGGATCATTTCACCCCTAAAACAGTAAATAGTCATGTTAAGGGGGAAAAAACGTGTTAAACACCTAAAAATGATAAATGAACCTAAGATCTTTTGTTTTTGATGAAAAATAGCAGGGGGGTGAAACTACCCCCCAAAATTGAAAAATCCCTATCTCGGAAACGAAGAAGCCTAAAATTAGGTGTGATAGCTTAAAAAATAGGGGATGATATGGGCTTTTACCTCGATGGATCATTTCACCCCTAAAACAGTAAATAGTTATGTTATGGGGGAAAAAACGTGCTAAACACCTAAAAATGATAAATGAACCTAAGATCTTTTGTTTTTGATGAAAAATAGCAGGGGGGTGAAACTACCCCCCAAAATTGAAAAATCCATATCTTGGAAACGAAGAATCCTAAAATTAGGTGTGATAGCTTAAAAAATAGGGGATGATATGGGCTTTTACCTCGATGGATCATTTCACCCCTAAAACAGTAAATAGTCATGCTATGAGGAAAAAACGTGTTAAACACCTAAAAATGATAAATGAACCTAAGATCTTTTGTTTTGATGAAAAATAGCAGGGGGGTGAAACTACCCCCCAAAATTGAAAAAACCCTATCTCGGAAACGAAGAACCCTAAAATTAGGTGTGATAGCTTAAAAAATAGGGGATGATATGGGCTTTTACCTCGATTGGTCATTTCACCCCTAAAACAGTAAATAGTTATGTTATGGGGGGAAAAACGTGTTAAACACCTAAAAATGATAAATGAACCTAAGATCTTTTGTTTTTGATGAAAAATAGCAGGGGGATGCAAACAACCCCCAAATTGAAAAATCCATATCTAGGAAACGAAGAATCCTAAAATTAGGTGTGATAGCTTAAAAAATAGGGGATGATTAGGGCTTTTACCTCAATTGATCATTTCACCTCTAAAACAGTAAATAGTCATGTTATGAGGAAAAATGTGTTATACACCTAAAAGCATAAGCATCTTTGTGAAACCATGCTTTAATGGACATGTGTATGGAGGATGATTGTTATTATTATTATTATTATTAGGTAATTATGGATTAATGTGTGTATAGATAACTAACCTGTGGGGAGCGTGATGGCGCAGGTGCTTAGCTGCTCGTTTTTACCCGGACGGCTGGGGTTCAAATCCCGGTGCCAGCGGGGGTTAGAATTTTCACTTGAAAAATCACGTGGCGTCAGGAAGGGCATTCGGCCTTAAATCCCCGGCCAAAATCAAAATGAGCCTGGTTGGCTCCGGCGACTCAAACTAATAGGGAAAAGCCGAAGAAAGAAAAAATGGTAACTCACCAGTAATAGTAAACATTGGTTGGAGGTGTTGAAGAAGTCAGGATGGCCAACCCTTGCCATGGTTCACGAATGCACCCCAAAAAGTTTTACCTGTCAAGACTCAGTCTACCCTGTTGCAGCCTTTAGAAAAAAAAATCGAACCGGGGCCTCTGTAGTGACAGTGGAGCTATATTCATGATGATTTTTAAACAAACATAGGCTTGCCTACTACCACTGGGTTGAATCTGCACAGAGACACTGGCTTTGGTGATAACAGCACAGCGACCTTGTCAGGAAGTTTCATATTACTCATTTGCTTGATAGCGGACATGCTCTGCACATGACTAGATCGTTGTTAGGTTTGACAAAGGCTTAGTGAAGCTTATGGCAACCTTGAAATGAATGTCATGGTATAGTCGGGGTTGGAAGGCAAGACCTTAGGGTTGACAACCAAGTAGGTTAACCACTACACGGTGAGATGGTCAAATAATAATGTAACAGAACATATAGAAACGTTTTCTATAGTTTAACGAATTGGCATACCATGAGAGGTGTAGGTAATGGAAATTGAATCCTTAGCTGATGATCTATAGCCATGCCCACGTATAAGCTATCATGGTAGAAAAAGAATGGTATGGCTTGTTTTAAACGGAGAATAATAATTGTGTTTACTGTGAAACACAAATCTGAATTTAAAATAATTAATTTAAAATAATTAATTTAAAATAATTAATTTAAAATTAGTTTAGTACGCTGAAGTTAAAATGAATAATGATCACGTTACAGACAGCCAGTTTCAAAGCCATGAGAACTAAGTGAACAAAGAATAAAATTCATGAACCAGTGAGGAATTCAGCATGCTGTCCTTTGGACAAGAGAGAAGCGTTCTACAGCGACCCTCAATGGTTTGGGTCATCGTAAAGATGAAAATTAAATCTAAGCTACTACACGCTTATATACTAGAAGAAGAAATGGAAAACAATAGGTCAAATAAAGAACAGAAGGAATAAAAAATGGCCCTCAACCCTCAAGCATGTGGATTGAGGGAGTTGGAAGGAAGGAGAGCCATGAAAGGCAGATAAAAAGTATACTAGGAGTGGCTTTGCCCCAGAGGTAATGGAGGAAAACTGGACTCAGCTCAGAAATCCCTTGGGGTCGCCAACTTCCAAACTGATCAGCCCTTGAGGGTGTAGCCATAGGCAGAGTGCATCGCAAGTCGTGGGGCTAAATACACCCTACCTTCTTGAGGGGGGGGCATGAGCAAAAGACAGGAAATAACATGAAAATAAAAAAGCAAGGCTGCCTCCTCAGGATATCAGAAAAAATAAATAAACCAGGGCCAATGAAGTTTCAAAAGGAAGAGACTCCCTAGGGCTCGGATACCCTAATCATGTTGGGGTCGGTAGAGAACACGAGTTGAGCAAGTGTGGTCGACAGGAAATAAGACAGAGAGGAGCCTAGCACAAGTTAGTGGAAGCAATGACGGTCTCAGCTGGGACTCCGTGATCGTCAACCTACATGACACTAGATATGACGCCCAGGGGTGGAATTAAAGACCTCTTTTGTTTTATATTACATGGCATGTCTTATAATGCAATACTGGTCCTAGGGTATGCAAAAAGGTATTAGAAACTCAGCTAATAATAGTGTGCTTGCCCATGATTATTTTCCCAAGTATAGTACATGGGACTGATAACCATGATTTCCAAGCCCCTAAGTAAGACAAAAAACAAATGATTTTCATTTTTCCAATGAGTTGGGGTGAGGTGAGGTGAGTTTTCTATACACCAAACTGATGTGGTTTCCCACTTCTACTCCAGGCAAATGCACATTTGATGTTATGAATAGTCAAATGGTTTGCAACTGCCCAATGCTAGGACCTGATTAGTGGCTTTTAAAAAATGGAATGGAATGGAGTACACTTTCCCCAAAACCAACAAGAGGAGTGTTCGATCCCTCACAACAACCATCCTTAAAGTCAATATAAATGACTATGCACTTCAGCTCATGACGGTCTCCTCTATTGTATGGCTTGTTTTAAACGGAGAATAATTGTGTTTACTGTGAAACACAAATCTGAATTTAAAAAAAGTCCTCTCGGCACGCCGGAAGGCGGAGGTAGATTTCACCGGACAAACTTGGGGATAGGCGAAAATAGGCAGAATATGCAGGTTTTCGTAGAAGGATCAGACCCCATTTATTGCGAGAAGGTATTTTATAATTGGAGCTTAATTAACTTTGTTTTTCGTCATTTTATGCTTATTTTAAAAATTTTATTGTCTTATGTGGAACGGTAACCTTTTTGTCATTTGGGGTCCATTTTTATACTTGTGGTCACACTGTCCTTATGCAAGGTTTCGACACTGATGTGTAACTATGTAACGGTCTGTTACTTTTTCAACGCAAAATTATATCTCCCGCAGAGATTTTGGTTGGTTCCTCAGTTTAGGGGCTGCGACAACACGGTCATGTAACCCTGTGTACTTATGAATGGCTGTATTAGTCTGTAATTCAGGTAAGGACTGCAGACGGTCAATTTCAGGCAGTAGTTCCTAATGTTGCTACCAGGTACTACCGTCAACGACACCTACCTGTGAACTTGGCTACTAGATGCCACCACAACCAGCAACTCGCAACGAACGTTGGAACTTCCCCTCCAAAGGAAAGCATACTGAGGGAGATTTTTAGCGCTCTTAGAAAATCCGACGACTTCGGCCGGCTTTGAACTCGCAACCTTGGGCATTGACATTCAGCATGCTTGCTACCAGTTACGTCACCGAAGCCGCTTCCCACTTAGTCAGATGTCAAAGTCAACCCCTGGCACCATTCAGCCCATGACGGGCTAAGGCCGACCAAGTGACCGCTGCCCAGCCATTTGGCCTGCAGATATTGGGGTGAAGCGTGATCAGCGCGTCGGGTCCCCTCGGCTGTTAATCTTGGTATTCGTGATCGGGGTGCTGTCTCACTGTCAGACAGCTACTCAATTGTCCTCACGAGGCTGAGTGCACCCCGTTCCAACCCTCACGTCAGTTATAAAATCCCTGACGGAGCCGGGGATCGAACCCGGGGCCTCCGAGTGAGAGGCAGGCGCGCTACCCCAACACCACGGGGCCGGCTTAGTCAGATGGAAATACTGAATCTGATCTCATGCAAGTGCGATGTCATGGCTACGTCAGATGTCTTATCCCTCATCAATTTAGTAGTGTTGCCATGGCAACCTCTGATAGCTCTTGGCATTTTCTTATAATTCCGAAATCATTTTTCTCATTCCTTGGCGTAATGACGGGTCATATCAAAAATTCTTTCAGACAAAAGTTTTAGGTAATTATTAGGGGAATATTGTCCATTTTGTACGGTTTTGATATTGTGCCTATTAAGAGAGATATGATTAATGTTTCCCGAAAAACCCACTTTTTCCCACCCCTTTGGTCAATGGTTGGTGCTATAAAAAAACTCTTCAAACATCAATTTAATATATGCTATTTGCTAATAGGATTCGACACTGGAATTATTTTACAAGTAGTTATTTTAATGACCAACAGAGTTTAATGTTAACAAGGCACAGCTCTATTTGAAATTTTGAATAACATGTTGCATGTCATACATCATATGCAACTACTGTAAGGCTTGTGATTTATTTAATGCCTTTAACCCTATATTAAACACGCAGTTTGCAATACTGATAACTGCAATGTTAGTGAAAAAAAATTGAAACAAAACAAAAATCAGCATTGAAAAACCAAAAAGTGGTTGAGCATATAAACAGTGGGGAAAGAAAAGTTTTGTAAACTCTAATGTCCAACAAGACTAATTAAATCAGTAACTGTCAGGGTGGTCGAGTGGTTAAGGCGTTTGACTTAAGATCAAATTTCCAAATATATAAGGAAGCAAGGGTTCAAATCCCTTCCCTGACATAACTATTGCTTGAACATGCAAGAAAACAAGACATATACACAAACTATGTTTATCAATTTAATCAATTTATTTTTTACAAGAGATAGACACACAGAATACAGCTCTTTTGGTTTATCAGTTCTTTTAAACATAACACTTGTTGAAAATTATTTTTTAGGGGATGGGGGTGTTGCTACGTTGACCCATTACACAATAATAGCAGCTTTACGAAGTTCATTTTCTATATTTAAATAGCTCTTTCTCATAACCAATATGGCCAAGCTGTTTACAGGCATGCAAGAGCTGTAGACGTTCGACTAATATATTAGGATCGTTCCATTTACTATTTTTTATGAATGGTTTCAGAATCTCGGAAGCAGTTCATCATTATCACCATCATTATGATTATCATCCTCATTATTATAATCATTTTCATAATGATGATCATTATCATCGTTATCATTACCATGATAATTTCCACCTGTGTCCACAGTCTGTTCAATGGTTTGAGTTGTCTTTGATAGTGTTGAAAGCTTCTTTTTATATGTGCTAGAATGCTTTAACATTGTTATGTTATTATTACCACTATTACCTTTCCCCACTAACTTTCTGATGGGGTATATTGTCTCTGATAGGGTTGAGGGCTTTTGAGATGTGGGTGCATGTCTGAACATGGGTTTCACTGGAGGTGTTAAAGGTTTCTCATTAAACAACTCGCTAACAGCATGAGTGCGTTGTAGTGTATTAAACTTGAGGTTAATATTATCTTGAGTAGTACTATCTTTCTCTCGGACTTGGTTTCTTGCTTTGGTTTGGGTTTTCCTTACATTTAGACTAGCATGATTATTAAGTTTACATTCATGATTGTTTGAAGAAAGTACGTCCAATTCTTTTGTTTTAAGCATTCCTCGACACTGTTTCGATCGTTGCTTTGAACATCGCCAAATAACAGTTCCATTTTTATTGCTTCGTTTCATAATATATGAATATCCTTTATAGTATGCATAAGGCTTACCATACCTAGTCACTGATACTTCCATATCAACTGTCAAGCACAAACTAATCTCTAGTAAAGACAACTTGGTAATAACAACAATAGTTTAATGTGGGAGCATATATACATGCAAAAAGTGGGAGCAAAGGTGGGGGTAAAATGTGGGAGCAAAAGTGAGAGCAAATGTGGGAGAAAAACATAACTGTGAGCAAAAAGTGGGAGCAAATATGGGATAAAATGTGGGAGCAAAGCAAATATATAAAAAAGTGGGAGCAAATATGCTAACAAATATGTCAACAAATATACCAGCAAAAGTAAATACACAAGTCAATATAGATTCAAGTGCAAAGAAAATATGTAAGCAAATATGAGAGCAAAAATATTGTTTTTCTAAAACAACTAGACATAACAAACTTAGTCATAACCTAACCTAACCTAACCTCACCTAACCTCACCTAACCTAACCTAACCTCACCTCACCTAACCTCACCTCACCTAACTTCACCTAACCTAACCTAACCTAACTTAACTTCACCTAATCTAACTTGACTGAACTTTACCTAACCTAACCCATCATAACTTCACCTAACCTAACCCATCATAACTTCACCTAACCTAACTTTACCTAATCTAACTTCACCTAACCTAACTTTCAACTCACAGATCAAAATTAAATTCTAGGCATAGTTGAGTTGGAACCCAAGACTTCAGGGATAACACACAAGTATACTAGCCACTACACCGCAAAATGGGCAAATTATCATGCAACACAACATAAAGTAAAAGTTTCCTGTAGTGTAACTCATTGGCTGTCAACCATAGTTTGGGAATTCAAACCCAAGACCTCAGGACTTTTGTTTTGAACATTATCAGAAATATTATTCCATTTACATTTTGCTGCTGCTGCTTATAGTTATAAGAGTTGGCATTAATATGGAAAGCAAAAAAAAAAAAAGTGGGAGCAAAAAGTGGGTGGAAAACGTGTAAGCAGAAGTGGGAGCAAACAAGTGTGAGCAAATATGGGAGCAGAAAGTGGGAGCAAATGTGAAAGCAAAAGTGGGAGCAAAAAGAGCGAGCAAAAGTGAGTGTACAAAGTAGGAGCAAAATGTGTGAGTAAAAAGTGGGGGCAAATGTGGTGTTTTACTAAAACAATCTCCCCTAACCTAACCTAAACTAACTTCACCCAACCTAATTTCACCTAACCTAACTTTACTTAACCTAACCTTCCAACTCTCAGATCAAAAATTAAATTCTGGCCATAGTCGAGTTGGAACCCAAAACCTCTGGGATAACACCCAAGTATACTAGCCACTACATCGCGAAATGGGCAAATTATCATGCAACACAACACAAAAATAAAAAGTTTTCTGTAGTGTAACTCATTGGCTGACATTCATAGTTGAGAATTCAAACCCAAGACCTCAGGACTTTTGTTTTGAACATTATCAGAAATATTATTCCATTTACATTTTGCTGTTGCTTATAGTTATAAGAGTTGGCATTAATATGGGAGCAAAAGTGAAAGCAAAAAGTGGGTGCAAGCATGGCTGGTTGTAGAGACTTTCATATCAACAAATACACATTAATTAAATTTTAGTAAAGTGACTTGGCTAATAATAATAATAATATTAACAGTTTAAAAAAAAAATTCAAGGGGATTGATATTTTTCAGGGTGTAATTTCCAAAGTACTGTCAAGAATAATAATTACATGAACAGATTCCAAGAACTCTAGAGTGCTTTTAAGGTTAATGATTGGCTAGGAGTGAGATAGAGCTAGCTAACCTAAGTTAACCTCAGCTCAGTAAACCTAACCTTGTCGCATGGCATGTTCTACAAGTATAGACTTGCTTTGAGACTGGCTATGACGTCACAGATGAATGGCGGTGGGAGGCTGGACATGACGTTTTTATTACCCAAAAACATTTTCCTTTTTTGCCAGCCTCCCACCGCCATTCATCTGTGACGTCATAGCCAGTCTCAAAGCAAGTCTATACTTGTAGAACATGCCATGCGACAAGGTTAGGTTTACTGAGCTGAGGTTAACTTAGGTTAGCTAGCTCTATCTCACTCCTAGCCAATCATTAACCTTAAAAGCACTCTAGAGTTCTTGGAATCTGTTCATGTAATTATTATTCTTGACAGTACTTTGGAAATTACACCCTGAAAAATATCAATCCCCTTGAATTTTTTTTTAAACTGTTAATATTATTATTATTATTAGCCAAGTCACTTTACTAAAATTTAATTAATGTGTATTTGTTGATATGAAAGTCTCTACAACCAGCCATGCTTGCACCCACTTTTTGCTTTCACTTTTGCTCCCATATTAATGCCAACTCTTATAACTATAAGCAACAGCAAAATGTAAATGGAATAATATTTCTGATAATGTTCAAAACAAAAGTCCTGAGGTCTTGGGTTTGAATTCTCAACTATGAATGTCAGCCAATGAGTTACACTACAGAAAACTTTTTATTTTTGTGTTGTGTTGCATGATAATTTGCCCATTTCGCGATGTAGTGGCTAGTATACTTGGGTGTTATCCCAGAGGTTTTGGGTTCCAACTCGACTATGGCCAGAATTTAATTTTTGATCTGAGAGTTGGAAGGTTAGGTTAAGTAAAGTTAGGTTAGGTGAAATTAGGTTGGGTGAAGTTAGTTTAGGTTAGGTTAGGGGAGATTGTTTTAGTAAAACACCACATTTGCCCCCACTTTTTACTCACACATTTTGCTCCTACTTTGTACACTCACTTTTGCTCGCTCTTTTTGCTCCCACTTTTGCTTTCACATTTGCTCCCACTTTCTGCTCCCATATTTGCTCACACTTGTTTGCTCCCACTTCTGCTTACACGTTTTCCACCCACTTTTTGCTCCCACATTTTTTTTTTGCTTTCCATATTAATGCCAACTCTTATAACTATAAGCAGCAGCAGCAAAATGTAAATGGAATAATATTTCTGATAATGTTCAAAACAAAAGTCCTGAGGTCTTGGGTTTGAATTCCCAAACTATGGTTGACAGCCAATGAGTTACACTACAGGAAACTTTTACTTTATGTTGTGTTGCATGATAATTTGCCCATTTTGCGGTGTAGTGGCTAGTATACTTGTGTGTTATCCCTGAAGTCTTGGGTTCCAACTCAACTATGCCTAGAATTTAATTTTGATCTGTGAGTTGAAAGTTAGGTTAGGTGAAGTTAGATTAGGTAAAGTTAGGTTAGGTGAAGTTATGATGGGTTAGGTTAGGTGAAGTTATGATGGGTTAGGTTAGGTAAAGTTCAGTCAAGTTAGATTAGGTGAAGTTAAGTTAGGTTAGGTTAGGTTAGGTGAAGTTAGGTGAGGTGAGGTTAGGTGAGGTGAGGTTAGGTTAGGTTAGGTGAGGTTAGGTGAGGTTAGGTTAGGTTAGGTTATGACTAAGTTTGTTATGTCTAGTTGTTTTAGAAAAACAATATTTTTGCTCTCATATTTGCTTACATATTTTCTTTGCACTTGAATCTATATTGACTTGTGTATTTACTTTTGCTGGTATATTTGTTGACATATTTGTTAGCATATTTGCTCCCACTTTTTTATATATTTGCTTTGCTCCCACATTTTATCCCATATTTGCTCCCACTTTTTGCTCACAGTTATGTTTTTCTCCCACATTTGCTCTCACTTTTGCTCCCACATTTTACCCCCACCTTTGCTCCCACTTTTTGCATGTATATATGCTCCCACATTAAACTATTGTTGTTATTACCAAGTTGTCTTTACTAGAGATTAGTTTGTGCTTGACAGTTGATATGGAAGTATCAGTGACTAGGTATGGTAAGCCTTATGCATACTATAAAGGATATTCATATATTATGAAACGAAGCAATAAAAATGGAACTGTTATTTGGCGATGTTCAAAGCAACGATCGAAACAGTGTCGAGGAATGCTTAAAACAAAAGAATTGGACGTACTTTCTTCAAACAATCATGAATGTAAACTTAATAATCATGCTAGTCTAAATGTAAGGAAAACCCAAACCAAAGCAAGAAACCAAGTCCGAGAGAAAGATAGTACTACTCAAGATAATATTAACCTCAAGTTTAATACACTACAACGCACTCATGCTGTTAGCGAGTTGTTTAATGAGAAACCTTTAACACCTCCAGTGAAACCCATGTTCAGACATGCACCCACATCTCAAAAGCCCTCAACCCTATCAGAGACAATATACCCCATCAGAAAGTTAGTGGGGAAAGGTAATAGTGGTAATAATAACATAACAATGTTAAAGCATTCTAGCACATATAAAAAGAAGCTTTCAACACTATCAAAGACAACTCAAACCATTGAACAGACTGTGGACACAGGTGGAAATTATCATGGTAATGATAACGATGATAATGATCATCATTATGAAAATGATTATAATAATGAGGATGATAATCATACTGATGGTGATAATGATGAACTGCTTCCCGAGATTCTGAAACCATTCATAAAAAATAGTAAATGGAACGATCCTAATATATTAGTCGAACGTCTACAGCTCTTGCATGCCTGTAAACAGCTTGGCCATATTGGTTATGAGAAAGAGCTATTAAATATAGAAAATGAACTTCGTAAAGCTGCTATTATTGTGTAATGGGTCAACGTAGCAACACCCCCATCCCCTAAAAAATAATTTTCAACAAGTGTTATGTTTAAAAGAACTGATAAACCAAAAGAGCTGTATTCTGTGTGTCTATCTCTTGTAAAAAATAAATTGATTAAATTGATAAACATAGTTTGTGTATATTTCTTGTTTTCTTGCATGTTCAAGCAATAGTTATGTCAGGGAAGGGATTTGAACCCTTGCTTCCTTATATATTTGGAAATTTGATCTTAAGTCAAACGCCTTAACCACTCGACCACCCTGACAGTTACTGATTTAATTAGTCTTGTTGGACATTAGAGTTTACAAAACTTTTCTTTTCCCCACTGTTTATATGCTCAACCACTTTTTGGTTTTTCAATGCTGATTTTTGTTTTGTTTCAATTTTTTTTCACTAACATTGCAGTTATCAGTATTGCAAACTGCGTGTTTAATATAGGGTTAAAGGCATTAAATAAATCACAAGCCTTACAGTAGTTGCATATGATGTATGACATGCAACATGTTATTCAAAATTTCAAATAGAGCTGTGCCTTGTTAACATTAAACTCTGTTGGTCATTAAAATAACTACTTGTAAAATAATTCCAGTGTCGAATCCTATTAGCAAATAGCATATATTAAATTGATGTTTGAAGAGTTTTTTTATAGCACCAACCATTGACCAAAGGGGTGGGAAAAAGTGGGTTTTTCGGGAAACATTAATCATATCTCTCTTAATAGGCACAATATCAAAACCGTACAAAATGGACAATATTCCCCTAATAATTACCTAAAACTTTTGTCTGAAAGAATTTTTGATATGACCCGTCATTACGCCAAGGAATGAGAAAAATGATTTCGGAATTATAAGAAAATGCCAAGAGCTATCAGAGGTTGCCATGGCAACACTACTAAATTGATGAGGGATAAGACATCTGACGTAGCCATGACATCGCACTTGCATGAGATCAGATTCAGTATTTCCATCTGACTAAGCCGGCCCCGTGGTGTTGGGGTAGCGCGCCTGCCTCTCACTCGGAGGCCCCGGGTTCGATCCCCGGCTCCGTCAGGGATTTTATAACTGACGTGAGGGTTGGAACGGGGTGCACTCAGCCTCGTGAGGACAATTGAGTAGCTGTCTGACAGTGAGACAGCACCCCGATCACGAATACCAAGATTAACAGCCGAGGGGACCCGACGCGCTGATCACGCTTCACCCCAATATCTGCAGGCCAAATGGCTGGGCAGCGGTCACTTGGTCGGCCTTAGCCCGTCATGGGCTGAATGGTGCCAGGGGTTGACTTTGACATCTGACTAAGTGGGAAGCGGCTTCGGTGACGTAACTGGTAGCAAGCATGCTGAATGTCAATGCCCAAGGTTGCGAGTTCAAAGCCGGCCGAAGTCGTCGGATTTTCTAAGAGCGCTAAAAATCCCTCAGTATGCTTTCCTTTGGAGGGGAAGTTCCAACGTTCGTTGCGAGTTGCTGGTTGTGGTGGCATCTAGTAGCCAAGTTCACAGGTAGGTGTCGTTGACGGTAGTACCTGGTAGCAACATTAGGAACTACTGCCTGAAATTGACCGTCTGCAGTCCTTACCTGAATTACAGACTAATACAGCCATTCATAAGTACACAGGGTTACATGACCGTGTTGTCGCAGCCCCTAAACTGAGGAACCAACCAAAATCTCTGCGGGAGATATAATTTTGCGTGAAAAAGTAACAGACCGTTACATAGTTACACATCAGTGTCGAAACCTTGCATAAGGACAGTGTGACCACAAGTATAAAAATGGACCCCAAATGACAAAAAGGTTACCGTTCCACATAAGACAATAAAATTTTTAAAATAAGCATAAAATGACGAAAAACAAAGTTAATTAAGCTCCAATTATAAAATACCTTCTCGCAATAAATGGGGTCTGATCCTTCTACGAAAACCTGCATATTCTGCCTATTTTCGCCTATCCCCAAGTTTGTCCGGTGAAATCTACCTCCGCCTTCCGGCGTGCCGAGAGGACTTTTTTTAAATTCAGATTTGTGTTTCACAGTAAACACAATTATTCTCCGTTTAAAACAAGCCATACAATAGAGGAGACCGTCATGAGCTGAAGTGCATAGTCATTTATATTGACTTTAAGGATGGTTGTTGTGAGGGATCGAACACTCCTCTTGTTGGTTTTGGGGAAAGTGTACTCCATTCCATTCCATTTTTTAAAAGCCACTAATCAGGTCCTAGCATTGGGCAGTTGCAAACCATTTGACTATTCATAACATCAAATGTGCATTTGCCTGGAGTAGAAGTGGGAAACCACATCAGTTTGGTGTATAGAAAACTCACCTCACCTCACCCCAACTCATTGGAAAAATGAAAATCATTTGTTTTTTGTCTTACTTAGGGGCTTGGAAATCATGGTTATCAGTCCCATGTACTATACTTGGGAAAATAATCATGGGCAAGCACACTATTATTAGCTGAGTTTCTAATACCTTTTTGCATACCCTAGGACCAGTATTGCATTATAAGACATGCCATGTAATATAAAACAAAAGAGGTCTTTAATTCCACCCCTGGGCGTCATATCTAGTGTCATGTAGGTTGACGATCACGGAGTCCCAGCTGAGACCGTCATTGCTTCCACTAACTTGTGCTAGGCTCCTCTCTGTCTTATTTCCTGTCGACCACACTTGCTCAACTCGTGTTCTCTACCGACCCCAACATGATTAGGGTATCCGAGCCCTAGGGAGTCTCTTCCTTTTGAAACTTCATTGGCCCTGGTTTATTTATTTTTTCTGATATCCTGAGGAGGCAGCCTTGCTTTTTTATTTTCATGTTATTTCCTGTCTTTTGCTCATGCCCCCCCCTCAAGAAGGTAGGGTGTATTTAGCCCCACGACTTGCGATGCACTCTGCCTATGGCTACACCCTCAAGGGCTGATCAGTTTGGAAGTTGGCGACCCCAAGGGATTTCTGAGCTGAGTCCAGTTTTCCTCCATTACCTCTGGGGCAAAGCCACTCCTAGTATACTTTTTATCTGCCTTTCATGGCTCTCCTTCCTTCCAACTCCCTCAATCCACATGCTTGAGGGTTGAGGGCCATTTTTTATTCCTTCTGTTCTTTATTTGACCTATTGTTTTCCATTTCTTCTTCTAGTATATAAGCGTGTAGTAGCTTAGATTTAATTTTCATCTTTACGATGACCCAAACCATTGAGGGTCGCTGTAGAACGCTTCTCTCTTGTCCAAAGGACAGCATGCTGAATTCCTCACTGGTTCATGAATTTTATTCTTTGTTCACTTAGTTCTCATGGCTTTGAAACTGGCTGTCTGTAACGTGATCATTATTCATTTTAACTTCAGCGTACTAAACTAATTTTAAATTAATTATTTTAAATTAATTATTTTAAATTAATTATTTTAAATTCAGATTTGTGTTTCACAGTAAACACAATTATTATTCTCCGTTTAAAACAAGCCATACCATTCTTTTTCTACCATGATAGCTTATACGTGGGCATGGCTATAGATCATCAGCTAAGGATTCAATTTCCATTACCTACACCTCTCATGGTATGCCAATTCGTTAAACTATAGAAAACGTTTCTATATGTTCTGTTACATTATTATTTGACCATCTCACCGTGTAGTGGTTAACCTACTTGGTTGTCAACCCTAAGGTCTTGCCTTCCAACCCCGACTATACCATGACATTCATTTCAAGGTTGCCATAAGCTTCACTAAGCCTTTGTCAAACCTAACAACGATCTAGTCATGTGCAGAGCATGTCCGCTATCAAGCAAATGAGTAATATGAAACTTCCTGACAAGGTCGCTGTGCTGTTATCACCAAAGCCAGTGTCTCTGTGCAGATTCAACCCAGTGGTAGTAGGCAAGCCTATGTTTGTTTAAAAATCATCATGAATATAGCTCCACTGTCACTACAGAGGCCCCGGTTCGATTTTTTTTTCTAAAGGCTGCAACAGGGTAGACTGAGTCTTGACAGGTAAAACTTTTTGGGGTGCATTCGTGAACCATGGCAAGGGTTGGCCATCCTGACTTCTTCAACACCTTCAACCAATGTTTACTATTACTGGTGAGTTACCATTTTTTCTTTCTTCGGCTTTTCCCTATTAGTTTGAGTCGCCGGAGCCAACCAGGCTCATTTTGATTTTGGCCGGGGATTTAAGGCCGAATGCCCTTCCTGACGCCACGTGATTTTTCAAGTGAAAATTCTAACCCCCGCTGGCACCGGGATTTGAACCCCAGCCGTCCGGGTAAAAACGAGCAGCTAAGCACCTGCGCCATCACGCTCCCCACAGGTTAGTTATCTATACACACATTAATCCATAATTACCTAATAATAATAATAATAATAACAATCATCCTCCATACACATGTCCATTAAAGCATGGTTTCACAAAGATGCTTATGCTTTTAGGTGTATAACACATTTTTCCTCATAACATGACTATTTACTGTTTTAGAGGTGAAATGATCAATTGAGGTAAAAGCCCTAATCATCCCCTATTTTTTAAGCTATCACACCTAATTTTAGGATTCTTCGTTTCCTAGATATGGATTTTTCAATTTGGGGGTTGTTTGCATCCCCCTGCTATTTTTCATCAAAAACAAAAGATCTTAGGTTCATTTATCATTTTTAGGTGTTTAACACGTTTTTCCCCCATAACATAACTATTTACTGTTTTAGGGGTGAAATGACCAATCGAGGTAAAAGCCCATATCATCCCCTATTTTTTAAGCTATCACACCTAATTTTAGGGTTCTTCGTTTCCGAGATAGGGTTTTTTCAATTTTGGGGGGTAGTTTCACCCCCCTGCTATTTTTCATCAAAAACAAAAGATCTTAGGTTCATTTATCATTTTTAGGTGTTTAACACGTTTTTTCCTCATAGCATGACTATTTACTGTTTTAGGGGTGAAATGATCCATCGAGGTAAAAGCCCATATCATCCCCTATTTTTTAAGCTATCACACCTAATTTTAGGATTCTTCGTTTCCAAGATATGGATTTTTCAATTTTGGGGGGTAGTTTCACCCCCCTGCTATTTTTCATCAAAAACAAAAGATCTTAGGTTCATTTATCATTTTTAGGTGTTTAGCACGTTTTTTCCCCCATAACATAACTATTTACTGTTTTAGGGGTGAAATGATCCATCGAGGTAAAAGCCCATATCATCCCCTATTTTTTAAGCTATCACACCTAATTTTAGGCTTCTTCGTTTCCGAGATAGGGATTTTTCAATTTTGGGGGGTAGTTTCACCCCCCTGCTATTTTTCATCAAAAACAAAAGATCTTAGGTTCATTTATCATTTTTAGGTGTTTAACACGTTTTTTCCCCCTTAACATGACTATTTACTGTTTTAGGGGTGAAATGATCCATCGAGGTAAAAGCCCATATCATCCCCTATTTTTTAAGCTATCACACCTAATTTTAGGATTCTTCGTTTCCGAGATAGGGATTTTTCAATTTTGGGGGGTAGTTTCACCCCCCTGCTATTTTTCATCAAAAACAAAAGATCTTAGGTTCATTTATCATTTTTAGGTGTTTAACACGTTTTTTCCCCCATAACATAACTATTTACTGTTTTAGGGGTGAAATGATCAATCGAGGTAAAAGCCCATAACATCCCCTATTTTTTGAGCTATCACACCTAATTTTAGAATTCTTCGTTTCCTAGATATGGATTTTTCAATTTTAGGGGGTAGTTTCACCCCCAAACAGGGAATGTTGCCCCAAGTGCTAGGACCCCTCATACAAGTCCCTAGCATGATTGGTTCGCGAGATATGAACAAAAGTGTCGTTAGGTCCTTTTAACAAGAATGAATCCTACATTCAAAAACGGGGCGTCACCCCCAGGGTTAGAATACTGCCTATGGCAAAATCCCATGAGGGGTTCAGAAAATATTAACAAACGTGTAGTTAGGTCCTTTTGACAAAAGCCGTCCGTGCGCGCACATACAAAAAAATCTATTTCACCCCCCCGGGTAAGGGTAGTTTTTATTTTAGAGTAAATATACCCCTTCGATAGAAAAAAAGAGTTCACCACGAGTCCTACGACACCTCATAGGTTTAAATCCGATTATTGGTTAGCGAAATAGTCAAAAGCCGATGACCTATTAGTTTTTATGGTTTATTTCAATACATATTAAAAACACTCATTAATAAATCATCATTTAAAAAGCCCGCCCTTTTACAAAACTCCTCAAGTGCGCATGCGTATAAAAAAACATTCATCGCCAAAATGTTAAAAAACAACATGTTTACCCCAAATGGCCTTTCCAAATTCCATCCATTTTAAAAAATAACCTCACCATCACCTAGAGCGGAAAAAATACCATCTAAACGACCTCTCACTCGACCCTACTCCTTTCCCACCACCTAACCCTTTCCCAACATAGCCATACATATTCAAGCACGAGCGCGACTTGAGAAAACCAACACTACCCCACTACTCGCGAATGACCTTTTAGTTTTGGCCTTTTAATTAAATAAAGAGGCTATAGGAAAGTAGGGGGCATTTCTACCAATGCTAGGACACCCTGTATGTTTAAATCCCATGATTTGTTAGCGAGATATCAGGTTCGGGGCAACTACGAGGGTGGCTCAATAAAAAGTGAGACAGCTCTCTCATCATCCCACTACTTACAAGGCAACCCTTCAAGACCCTTTGAGCCCCACGCTGTTGAACATCTACACAGCTGATGTAACAAGCATCCTAGAAGAAAATTCAACAATAGATATAAATCTATATGCAGATGATATGGTGATAAGATCGCACAGTGGGTCAAAATTGAATTCTAGGAGGACAAAATTATTATCTTCATAATTAAAACATCAAAATTTATTACTTCTACAGCATTCTCATATAATTGCCGCTCACTATTCTGGGATATAAACGTATCTTAGTGTAAATCTGTCACCACTATTCGAGCAGTCTGAATTGGAGGTTGAATGTAAGTGGCTGTGGTTTGGTTGTCTTTGTGGTTAGTGTGATGCTTTAAGATGGCACATGCAGCTGAAGGTATGATCTTTGTACCGTGTTTCAGTTATTAATGGGCGTAATTTTAGCTATATTTGCATTATATAATATTTAACTATTTTTGTTTTTAATTTATATTTTCACTTAGATTTTTAGTATGTCGCGTCACTCTGCGTCACTTTCTACTTAATGTTAAAATGTAGATAAAGTCTTGTTGTTTACGCATGTTATAAGATTTTTTGCAACTTACTTAGTTATTTTACGTTTTAGAAGTTGCCGCGCAACCCGTTCTCACACGTTTACAACTGTTTGAAGCACTGGGTTCGACGATTATGTCAAAAGTGGAACTTTGTAACTTTGTTAAAAGTAAATTTGGGGTAGAAAATTGTTCTGAAGAGATAACTGAATGCTCTATCCAACTCCTAGACATAGACAATTTTTTGCATGTGTAGACGTAGCTTAAAAAAGGTCTTAACTGACGTTTATTATGAAGTAAAAAAATTATATACGTTGCTTTCACTCTAAATTCATGATTAAAACTTAAAAATAATTTTGTCCCCATAGATTTCGATTTTGACCCACTGTGGATCGAAGAGAATAGAGGATGTTCAAGATGCACTATACATATTAGAGATTTGGGCAAGAATAAAAGACATGGACATAAATAAAGGGAAGACAGTACAAATGACATTTCGGAATGGTGGAAAAACAACGGCTAAAAACGTTCTAACTCTATTCAATGGGACTCTTCGGGTCGTAGGACACTATAAATACCTAGGAGTTACGGTACAGACAATTATAACTTCTTCAGTATGCACATCCAGGAAAGAGCAGCAGCATAACAAATTTATCGACGAACACAGCGATGCAGTTATTAAAAACTGTAGTGGCGCCAGTTGTTACATATGGCATTGCATTAGTTTGGGGAAAACTCAAGATAGGCGACTTGAAAAGAATTGAAAAAGTCAAGACATTGTTCATGAAACGAGTATTAGGAGTCTCAAAAAACAGCGTCATCACGACTAGTTTATGAACTAATGGAGGTGACCTACTTCATAGAGGTTGTTAGACTACACCACTGGCTGCCATCTATAGGACCCTACCAGGATCTGGTTAACATTCAAGAAAAAAAAGGAAATGGAGTTTTACACCACCTCAGCAATGGTGGATGACGGATGGAAGGAATGAATGCCAGTCCCAGAGACATGTTTTCACAAGAACTGCAATTCACGGATTCCATCACAAGATATGCAATATCAAAAAATACCATAAACCGACTGAAGATTGTCAATGTGTGCTGTGCGAGCAGACCTGTCACAAATATCACATATTGACATGCTTAAAGAGGACAAAATCGCTTACAGAATATAGCAAAGAATAATCTGTTCTTTTAGATGTGCTTTTATATGTGTAAATTAATGTTCCACTTGAGTGCACTTTTCTTGTTAATAGTAATAAAGTAATACTGAGGTGTACTTAACAGAGGATTCATGCACAAAAAGTATGGAGCTTGTATTTTCCATGCATCTTAAACTTTTTAGCTGTTGCTACTCGATGGCTTATTAGTTCGAAACATACTTCCCGTTTGATTGGATGCATCTTGTAATAGCTTACACCTATACAACAGATGGACTAGTGTAACCCTCCCTAGAACTGGATAAGTGATCAATTATTTTAAATAACTCCCGAGAAATATTGTGACTTCTCATCAAGCTGCCAGTGTTTCACCCCAGTGTTCCATTGGGCTCACCAATTGCTATGGCACACCTCACCAGTACATAAATAACTAGTCACTGATTACCTTGATTTTAATATCACAACCCGCACCCTGGCCCTGTTTGTTCTTTGTGATAAAATGATTCACTAAAGCATTCGAGAGAATTCCTGCTTTTACTTTTGAAAATAAGGAAGGATACTGTTACAGAAATGTTAAACCTTCAGAAATGCCACCAAGGACAACAGTTCATCAAATGAAACTAAGAGTAATAAAGTTACCTCTGATTTTAAAAAACAAATCCCCTTCAAGTGCAATAATGTTCACTGTGAAATTGCTGTCATAAAATCTTTTCTAGGCCACCTGCAACTTGCGTGCAGTAGGCATGGGCCGTATAGGCTGCACCACATTCCCGACCGATCATAACATTTAAAGCCACGTTAAATTACTTGCTTGAGGATAATTACTTACCGCCATGTTCTGATAGAGCTTCGAAAACCGTGAGCATATCGTATTTGTTCCTCTTAATTTAATAATTAACTTAAGAAACCTACAATTACTTGGGGACATCTAAAAGCACATATTTTCATTATTGCTGCTCAAGCAATCTTGGCTGGTGGCATCACAAAGCTTGCTTCGTCATGAGACAATTCTACACACTTCATAGTTTAACGAGTTGGTGTTCTTACCTGCAATAAAAGTTGTTTCTTAGCTCGTCGAATCAGGTAACTAGGACGTGTGGTATAACGCCTGCAACTTATTGACTTCGTGAAGTGTGGTACTATACTACAGAAGCCACGAATTCTATAAGAAATAAAAGGACAAGCTCATGATAAATAACATTTAAAAATTAGTACTTTAGTTGGATTTTTTTTTCTTACTGCTATTTTTCTAGGAGTTTCACTGAACCACTGAACACTGTGCTGGCTCCATGTCTGCTTTATAATAGAGAGTATTTTCACATCTCTTGAATAATTTAATTCTTAGACATGACAAACATACCCGCACAAAGGTGGGCAGGCTAATAGTATAACTTGTCACAACTCAGGTGTGACTGGCTGCATGGCTCAGTGGTAACTATCTCGCCTGCTGTTCTCAAGGTCGCAGGATCGAAACCTGGCGCAGCCAGTTGGCAGTTGAAGATGCGAAAATGTGAGGGAGCCATGTCAGTAGATTTACTGGATCCCCTCTGGGCCAAAATTCCGGCACCCCAGCATCTCTAGAAGCCGCAGTGGTTAAATGGGACATAAAACCAATAACATTATTATTAACGCTGGTGTGTTGCCCAAGTGCCATAAATAACATAACCCCTGGCACTACAGCCCGTGAAGGGCCTGGGCTTACCAAGCGACCACTGCCCAGCCATTTGGCCTGCAGATATTGGGGTGACGAGTGATCAGCGCATCGGGTCCCCTCGGCCGTTAATCGTGGTTTCTAAAATCCCTGATGGAGCCCGGAATCGAACCCGGGGTTCCCTGGTGAGAGGCAGGCGCGCTACCCCAACACCACGGTAGCTTTCAATCATCCTAGAAAAGGCATGTATTAGAGTCAATTTCAAATTCCCGCACTGTTTTTGTGAATTGGCTCTCCGTGTATCTAAATTACCTTAAGCAAATTTTTTTAATCTATACTGCATTTTGTAGGTATTTTCAACCTATGTTGCATGTTGTTAGTAGTTTTTGATCTAAATTGCATTTTGCAAGTATTTTCAACCTCAATTGCATTTTGTAAGGATTGACAATCTAAATTGCTTTTTAGTAAGTCTTTGAATGTAGGTGGAGGCACTTCTGTGAGTATTTTGAATTTCGATTGCATTTTGTAAGTATTTTCAACCTAAACAACATTTTGCAAGTACAGTAGAGTCTCGCAAACTTGGCCTAATGTGGACCGAAGGGTGGCAGAGTTTGCGAAAATGCCGGGTTATCGGGAAATGTGTTAAAAAGAAGAAATAAGCCGTTTGTTTTGGTTTAAAAGTAATGCAATGCAGTACATTTATTTGTTTTTAACAGAAACACAAGTTTTAAAGCGATTAAGCCACTACAATTACAGTACTTGAAGATATGGTTGAGTACTGTACTACTGTACTCATAAAAATCAAGGGAAACAAATTATTTATAGAAAAATTAGAAAAACTAGGCCTATAAATTATTTTTATAATATGTTCAAAACAATTCCTGTACGCAAATACCATAGTTCTTTCACTTCATGAAAATTTCCATTTACTTTTTTGCAAAAAAGTAAGCAATGTTCTTTTGCTTTTCGCTTTGAAACCTGCTTCTTGAAGCCTCGTCACAAAGACGGCGAAAAAACAGAATGTCCATAGCAGAGAAGACGAAAGAAAACATAACGCTCTGTGCGGAAACACAAAAACAAACAAAATCATGATTTTTTCCTCCTGTCAGGGTGGCCGAGAAATCCGGAGTGCCGGGTTACCGAGTGCCGAGTTTGCGCAACTCTAATGTACTGTATTTTCACTAAATTGCATTTTGTTTGGTGGGCATTTTTCAAGTATTTTGATTCTCAGTTGCATTTTGTGAGTATTTTGAATATAAATTGCATTTTGTAAGTATTTTCAATCTAAATTGCATTTTGAATGTATTGTCAATCCAAATGATTATTTTGAATCTAAATTGCATTTTGTAATTATTTTCAATTTCAATTGCATTTTGTAAGTATTTGGAATTTCAATTGCACTTTGTGAGTATTTTGAATCTGAAATAGCCTTTTTCAATCTAAACTGCATTGTGTATTTTCAATTTCAATTGCATTTTGTAAGGATTTTGAACCACAATTGTATTTTCAATCTCAATTGCATTTTGTAAGTATTTCGAATTTGAATTGTATTTTGTAAGTATTTCAAATCTACATTGCATTTTGTAGAAATTTTGAGAGTAAACTACATTTTTGTGTATTTTTCTATCTATTCCTTTTGTGAGTATTTTCCTTCTAAATTACCTTTTGTAAGTATTTCCACTCTACATTTTGTGAGTCATTCCAATCTGAGTTCCATTTTGTAAGTATTTTCAGTCTCACTTAATTTTCGTTATGGTTTCCATCTCATTGTCATTTTCTCTATCGCCGATATCCTAGATGTTAGGCCCCTTAAAACAACAATTATCATCATCAACTACCTCCAAATACCCTTGAGAAGATGAGATATTGGACAGGGAGACAGAATGCACATACATTCAGAAGCTAAGAGGTCTAATATATTGAAGATTCTGGCCCGTTTTCAAGTTCTGAAAGTTGGTTTCACCAACCTGGTGTTAAAACACTAGCAATGATAAATTAACCTCTCAATCTGGAAATATCATACTTGCAGACAATAATAATAATATCCCCATAAAGTAGAGAGTATCATGAGCAACAAATTGATGAATCTCTTTGTTCAGTTAATAATTAGCATTAATGGTAAGCACTTGCCAATTAGGCCTACAACATTTTACCTGTAAGAATAAGGGTATCTGATAACGTTAATATGAATTTAGTCACCAAATTTGTTACTGAAAATACTCCAGCTTTCTAGGGATGATATACACTGGATTTTGCGTGACCGTTAATCTCGCATCTGAAAAATCTCACTATGTACACTCGCAGTCTGCTTGGTGTAATGATTCCTTCACTCTTGTCCATTTACAATGGACACTTAATTTGAAAGACAAGCCAGCATAACTGTTAAAATGTATTACTAACATTACAATTTACACATACGATTATTGATACTCATTGTTGAACACCTGATACATATTACATCACACTTAGAACACTTGCTCTCGATGGCATTTGGAGCAACACTCTCTGACGTCACTTCCGAGTGAGAGTGTGCAAGAGTGTACACTTTGGATATTTGGGATACAGCCAGTAAACCCTGTACTCTATGTTTAATTGCGGTATTATCTGGGAAATTTTTAGTTTGCTGTAACTGTGTGCATTTTGCTTACACAACGCAACAAGTTCAGGTGTCTACCAGGGATTTAGCGGAAAGTTATTATTCTCATGCTGAGCAGTTCTAACTGTATTTCCTATGTGTTAATATGGCGACATCATGGAGCCTTCATCATCATCTTCTTGCACAGTTTCCAGCCACTGGCCGGGTCTGTTTGGAACACAAGCCTCACCAACGTCTTCTGTCTTCCCACCAACTCTCAGCCTCCACCCTTGTCCAGTCTTCTCCTCTCTTCTTCACGCTTTCTTCCACCCCCTTCAGCCACCTATCTCTCGGTCTCTTTCCTTCCCACTTCGTCTCGTGTATCCTCCTGGGTATCCTTTTCTCCTCCATTCGTTTTACATGTCCATACCATCTAAGTCTAGATTTCTCTATACCATCCTGTAATGGTTCCTCCTTCATTAATTCTCTGGTCCTCTCATTTCTTATTCTGTCCATCTTTGTAGCTCCAATACTGCTTCTCAAGAACCTCATCTCACTGGCCTGTATTTTGCTCTTCTCCCTTCCTTTCATAACCCAGGTCTCCGTGGCATACGTCAGGATAGGGACATAGTATGTCCGATATATGATCTTTTTGCTGTTCTGAGGGACATCCTTGCTCCATAACATGCTTCTCACATACCTCCGGAATGCTTCTGCCTGTCTCCCCCACTCATTTATTTCTCTATAGTTTCTTCCATTATCTTGTATCAGGCTTCCCAAATACTTGAAACTCTCCACTTTCTTCAGCTGTTCCCCACCAATTGTTATTCCCGTTGTGGGTCTTTCCTTCTTCCTTGTTGTGAGCACCATCTCACTCTTATTTATGCTAAATTTCATCCCTTATCCTTGTATTATTCCTTCCCACACATCCAACTGTTCCTGTACCTCCTCCTCCTTGTTTCCCCAAATCATCTGCAAACACCATTGCTTTCATCTTTCCTTCCCCAATTACTTGTGCCACTTGGGTCATTATGCAAACTTCCCTTTTGTCCTTCCAAACATGGAGAAGGACTACATGTTTCCGAAGAAACACATTTTCACCTCTTGTCAGCATTTTCGATGATGCTTTCAATACTTGGGGAATTCCTCTATTCACCCGAAAAGTCCCACACACTGTAATTTTCCTTTGGAGAAAGTTTTTTAGTAGTTAACATCAGACAAGGTAAGGATCCAAAACCAAAAATATGGTTTTCTCTAACCTCTTACCTTCCCCAGTATAATTCTCCATATTACAAACATATCCGCTAGTGGCCTCACATACCATCCACACTAATATACCATATCTGGTAAGTTTTGCTGGATTGTAAGTCCTAAATCTAAGCCTGCCATGCCGCGGGACCATGGATTCGTCAAGGGAAAGCTGCTGCATAGGTTTATAAAGAGATGAAAACTTAGTCAGTAATTGGTCCAAAGTAGACCTTATTTTATAGTCTGTCCGAATCATGATCATTAGGGCCCGGATGTTGATGAGAAGTCATATTTTTACTGAGCTGTCTGAAAAAATGCTGAAGTACATAGAAACTCCGGACAAGCTCAAATATGTCATTTTCAATTTGCATCTTTTAGCATTTTTTCTATTTTTCCATTTTAAGAGTTTTTTTTTAAAATTTGATAGATTTTATTGGTCTTATTTTAGAGAAATCGGCCTTTGAGGTCATTTTTTTTCCAATTTAGTCATGGAAAAGCAAGCGAGACAAAGAAAAATATTTATGTGATATATGTGAGTGTGTCTGGTAGCAGTTGCATTGTTTATTAGTTATAGTTCATTGTTTCAGTAGACTGTGATGTGTGATTGCATGTGAGTGTGTCTGGTGACAGACTGTTTTAGTGGTAGTATTTGTTGTTGGTGGAACTTAAGTATTTTTTCGTTAGTAGAATGTTGGTATTTAATTGTTAGTACGGTAGAAGGTTAGTATTTTTGTTAGTAGAATTGCTCTTTACTTATTCTGAAAGGGAGTAGCAGCCTTTCAGAATAAATCAATTCTTTACTAGTCTTATAGACAGTTAAGATATTGATAATATAAGCCAAATAATGGCTACACTGCGTCCTGCTGCACGGCTGAAAGCAACGGGAAACTACAGCCGTATGCTATTCCCGAGGATATGCACCTCTCTATGCATAAATACATGTGATGATGGCCTCCTCCCTTGTAAAATTTCAATCCGGAGGTAAACTAGTCCCCCGTTCGGATCTCCGGGTGGGGACTACTCGAGAGGGGGTTAACATCACAGAAGTGACAAAGAGGAAATCTGACATTCTACGGATCGGAGCGTGGAATGTTAGAAGTCTGCTAGGAAATGGAAGGTTAGAAAACTTAGAAAGGGAAATGGATAGGTTGAGGTTGGATTTGGTTGGGATTAGTGAAATGCGCTGGCAGGAAGAACAGGACTTTTGGTCAGGAGATTATAGGGTCATTAGCACTAAATCAAACAATGGTCAAGCAGGGGTTGGCCTCATATTGAGTAGGAAACTTGGACAGCGGGTGGAATATTATGAGCAATATAGTGAACGGATTATTGTAGCAAAAATAAATACTAAACCTACCTGCACCACAGTGGTACAAGTCTATATGCCTACCAGTCAAGCTGATGATGAGGATGTTGAAAAGGTCTACGAAGAAATAGACGAAATTCTGAGGTATATCAAGGGTGATGAAATGTTATAGTAATGGGAGATTGGAATGCTGTGGTAGGAAAAGGGAGAGAAGGGTAGATAGTAGGAGATTTCGGATTAGGTGAAAGGAATGATCGAGGAAGCAGGCTGGTAGAATTCTGCACTGAGCATGAGTTGGTCATAGCTAACACCTTATTCAATAACCACAATAGAAGAATATACACATGGATGAGACCAGGAGATACAGGGCGTTACCAAATCGACTTCCATTATGGTAAAGCAGAGGTTTCGAAACCAGATTTTGGATTGTAAAACATATCCTGGTGCTGACATAAACTCTGACCACAATCTGGTTATAATGAAATGCAGATTAAAGTTGAAGAAACTGAAGAAAAGTCAAAAGCCAAAAAGGTGGGCAATAGACAGGCTGAAAGAGAAGGATGTAAACGAAAGATTCAAGAAGAGTATAAAGGAAAGACTAATGAAAAACCCTAAACAAACTTCAATTGCAGACGAATGGGCACTTTTGAAGAATGAAATAACAAAATCCGCAGAAGAAAACATTGGTAGGAAAGAGAGAATAGGTAGAAAACCGTGGATCACTCAGGATATACTCGAATTGATGGATGAAAGGCGGAAGCACAAGCATGTAAGAGATGAAAAGGGGAAAGTAGAATACAGACGTCTGAGAAATGAGGTTAACAAGAAGTGCAAGGAAGCGAAAGAAGAATGGTTGAAAGAGAAATGTGCTGGTATAGAAAATTGTCTGAAATTAGGAAAAGTAGACACAGCTTATCGAAGGATTAAGAATACTTTTGGGGAAAAGAAGACTAAGTGCTGTAATATTAAGGACACAAATGGAAAGCCTCTAACAGATAGGGAAGAAAACGTTGAGAGATGGAAAGCTTACATAGAGAGTTTGTATAAGGGAAAGGAGATTGAGAATCATGTAATGGAAAGGGAGGAGGAAATTGATGAGGATGCGAAAGGAGATTTAATATTGAGATCAGAATTTGATAGAGCTTTGGAAGACTTAAGCAGGAACAAAGCACCAGGCATAGATGATATACCGATTGAGTTGCTACGCTGCATAGGAGATGAAGGTCTGATCAGGTTATTTCACTTGGTGTGTAGGATTTATGAGACAGGTGAGGTACCCCCTGATTTCAAGAAGAATGTAATCATCCCTATACCAAAGAAAGTGGGAGCTGACAGATGTGAAGATTACCGTACAATCAGCTTGATAACTCATGCTTCAAAGATCCTGTCTAGAATAATTTACAAAAGGATTGAGAGCTAGATAGAAACGGAGTTGGGTGAAGACCAGTTTGGTTTCAGGAGAAATGTAGGAACAAGGGAAGCTGTACTAAGTCTTAGGCTGATTTTGGAAGGTAGAATAAGGAAAGATAAGAGAACGTTCATGGCTTTTGTAGACTTAGAAAAGGCTTTTGAAAACGTTGATTGGACTAAATTGTTTGACATTTTGAAATCGATTGGAATCAAGTACAGGGATAGGAGGGTGATATACAATCTATACAGAAACCAGACAGCAGTCATTCGAGTTGAAGGACATGAGAGAGAAGCTGGTATTCAGAAAGGTGTAAGGCAAGGCTGCAACTTATCACCCATACTTTTCAATCTTTACATTGAACAAGCAATGAAGGAAATTGGAGAAAAATTTAAAGTGGGAGTGAAGATTCAAGGAGAAATAATTTCAACTCTGAGATTTGCTGATGACATCGTCATCTTCGCCGACAAGCCTGAAGATTTGAATCAGTTTTTGAATGGTATGGACTCCGTCTTACGGAAAGAATTCATGATGAAAATTAATAAATGTAAAACAAAAATACTGGAATGCAGCCGAAATAAATCAGAAACCTCTATGGAGATCAAATTGGCAGGTGAAAAGCTGAAGGAAGTAGGAGACTTCTGTTACTTAGGAAGCAGAATAACCAGTGATGGACGAAGCAAAGAGGATATAAAAAGTAGGTTGGCTCAGGCAAGAAAAGCATTTCTACAAAAAAGGAACCTGCTGACATCGAATATAGATTTAGGTATTAGGAAGTCATTTTTGAAAGCCTTTGTCTGGAGCGTGGCGCTCTATGGAAGTGAAACTTGGACTATTGGTGCAGCAGAAAAGAGGAGAATTGAAGCATTTGAAATGTGGTGTTACAGGAGAATGATGAAGATCAGATGGGTAAATAGGATTACAAACGAAGAGGTATTAAGGCGAGTGGGAGAGGAGAGATGTTTCTGGCGACTGCTAATGAAGAGAAGAGGTAGGTTGGTAGGACACATACTAAGACACTCAGGAATAGCAAGCTTAGTTATGGAAGGAAGGGTCGAGGACAAGAACTGTAGGGGCAGACCAAGGTTAGAATATGTTAAACAGATTGCCTCGGATGTAGGGTGTGGTAGCTATGTAGAGATGAAACGATTAGCTCAGGACAGGGAGGCATGGAGAGCTGCATCAAACCAGTCAAAAGACTGAAGACTCAAACAACATAGTCATGGCACAGCTTTATATGAGGGAGTTGCGTCTCTCAGAATTAAGAAGTTGGTAGCTGATACAAGATAATTTGAAATATTGATTCCATTTCCTTAATCAACCAGATGGAAATTAGTCTTAGCAACAATCGTGGCGAAATTGCTGCGGGTATTGCATAAAAAGTGAAAAAATTGTCGGACAAAACCGCCGGGTATAAAATATTATACAAAATCTCCGACATTCTTTCTGGTGAAAACTACCGCACGGATGGGATTGAGGAGGATTCAGCAGTAAACGACCTTCCTCACTTCAAGTACACTCCGATCACATCAGTTGACGTTGAACGCAGCTTTTCGAGATATAATAAACATTTTAAAATACGAGCCTTACAGTAGTCGCATATGATGTGTAACATCTGACATAGACGAAACCTCACATGAAATTGTTGATACACCGGTTTTGTATGTCTACCCCTTATTATTCCCGTTTTCCTACGGGGTCGGGGATGAGTTGCGATGGAAGTACGGTGGCGGATGGTTTTCCTGACGCCAATCTAATGAGAGGAGTTAATCAGAGATGAAATGCATGATGGTGAATGAAACTGGGTAAGGATGTGGAAGGAAGTAGCCGTGGCCTGTCAGAAGGTACCGTCCCAGCATTTGCCTGGAGTTGAAAATGGGAAACCACGGAAAACCATTTAAAGGACGGCAAATTGTTGATACACCGGTATTTTATAATATTTTTGGCACAAATATTAATCTATTGTAAAAGGGAGTGTTTTACAGATATTGTGGTTTATAATACGAAACTTATTTTATTAGAGGTTTTGTAGCTTCCACCAGTACTAGCCTAAATAAAAAATACGATATGGATCAACTAGATTAATAGACGCGGCACCGCTCATAACCTTAAATTTCCTATAAATAGGCCAACTTGCGAGTAAATGCAATGTTCTCAGCAGTAGATCATGAAAGGCTTGCCCAATTCCCGGTCCTCTTGATTCACAGACCAACACGTAATTTCATACGGATTCTGTTATAATGAGTCATATTGATATGATAAATATCGTTTAAAATAATCTGGTAGCAAAAATATCTAACCCGTCCGGGATTCGAACCCGAGATCTCTAGTTTCACAGTCAATGACGCTAACCCCACGGCTATTTCGACCACACGAATATTAGGTACAAGATGGTGTCTTATTTTCACGTATCAATAATACTGCATCACGGAATTAAGTTTCATTTATATTTTGCTTGTTTCGATAATGTTCCTTCTGAAATTGAGTTTAAAATGCCTTATGAATAGGCCCTCTTGTGAGTAAAGAGAATGTATTCAGCAATAGTTCATGAAGGCTTGCTCAGTTCTCGTATAAACACAACGATTATATTATATTGATGACTGCATTACCGTTATGTGGGTTAATATTTGAATAGCCATTGTGCAGAAACATAATGCCGGCTACTTACATGTTTGATATTAAAGCATATTGTCATTTAAATACTGATACGAAGACTTCGAACATATGCCATGTGCTTTGTTTCAATCACTTGACACCAGAGTTTGCATGAGCGTTTACCGTCAGAATTAAAGTGTTCAGCAATGCGATCCAGCTGGCTGTGCGTCTTACATACTTCCGTCCGATCCACCCTGCCAGCTGGATCGTCCGATCCACTTCCGTCCCATTTTTCAAAATCACTCCCACAAATATCCAGCAACAGAGTGGAAAGTTACACATCAAAAACTTGTTGGCTGATAACCGCAGATCATTTACATTTGACATCAGAATGACATTCGTAGTGCAGTGCAACTCGGACTAAAGTGAACATAAACCCTTTGTTAAGTGCTAGAAATCTATTTTGATTGACTTTTCAGTTTGAGCAAGATGTCATTTTTGAAATTGGTGAGTTTATTATTATAAGATCATATTCTCCATTTTATACTGCATTTTTCGAATTTTTAAAATATTGGTGATTTTATTATAAGATCATTTTGTCCATTTTATAGTGCATCTTTCAAATTTTTAGAACATTTATTGCATTTTTTAAACTTTTTATGGCATCAACATCCGGGCCCTAATGATCACCAATCAGGTATCACTGAGATGCAAAGGGTTCCAGATCTGTTCAAACCGATTTCGGCTCATAACTTCAGCAAAACCAGGCGTTCGCATCAATTGATTTGTTCTCCAAACGTCCTGTGCAGTGTCCTTCATAACTTGGTCCATTGAAATTATGAGCCAAGAACGTCTTCATTTCCTGCACATTTATATTTTTCCATTTGAAGGATTTGGGAGAGGTTTCATGTATCCCGAAATTTTGTTCTTAATATTGATTGATTGTTCCACAAGAAGCTGGAACAAGTCATCACCAAGGAAACGATCTGCAACCTGCGGGATACTCGCTGGATTATTGGCCATGTAAGTGAGGCCAGTAAACCTGTAAATGGTTGTAGGTTACTATTTTCATCCTTGTCCATCCATTAACCGCATTGTCCCTATACTGGTAGTCCCCTCAAGACACACTTTCCTGCTTGTTTTTGGAGTAAAATATTTTCCAGCGCATGTTGCTATGCTGACATGATTACTTTTCATAATTTCCTTTGTATTACTCTCTGAATAAATGTTTCATTTTTATATTAATTGTGAGCGTTACCAAACTGTGCTTTTCGTATCAGTCACGATTTATGGGCATCACGACAGTTTTTAATGGTATTTGAAACAAAAGGCAGAGTAATTTAGTATGGATATTACATTACATTATATATTTTGTTTGGTATAAACCTTGTTTGAGTTCATAACATTGAAACAAATATCAGCCGAACAGCTCAAGCTCAAAGAGAGAGGAAATGTGCGGAGGGGTATTTTCCTCAGGTTTGACCTGATGTTGGTACTATCACTACTATCATTGTCATTTACACTCGTATTATTATCGTCAACAGATTCAAATGAACTGATTATCACACTGACAGTTCCACTCCTATATTTTGATGTTGACAGTCCCCTATCTTTGCAATCACTAACATTTACACTCTCACAATCACTTGGCACATCAGATAAACTATCGGCATGCAATTCCCCCAATATTCCATCATCGTTCAACGTGTCTTTGCTACCTCGCGCCTTACTGACAATACTGAATTTATGAAACCTCACTTCCTGTACCGAAAGCTTTATCGAGGCAACAATATAAGGTAAATCCGGTAGTGTTGCCACACTCTTTATATCTTTGGGTATATCAGTTGAAGTACTTAGAAGGTTGTTGCAATAGAGCTTAATTTGAAATGTTTGCAATAGATCACATATCAGTAAAGCATTCGTAATTGAAAATAAATCTGCGAGAAGGAGTTGTTGTATCAGCTGCGTCTCTCCCTGGAACCCGGTTTAGATGCCGACCTAGCTTGGGAGAGATGCTGCAACAAAAATAAACAAAATCAAATTCATGCTAATTTCTTCACCTCTAATACAATTGGGAACATTAGAACATTGTTAGCTGTCTCGTGGAAACCTGCGGGAGATGGCTATTGAGTAATGTTTGGAAGTGTGATATCAAAAATTATGCCATAGTGAAATGGCATGAGAAAACGCTGAATCAATTTAGAATCTAATTCATTTTAAAAAGTTTGACTGATGGTAAAACAATGTGGGTATAATAACTTGTTGATATTGTTGTTATGCAATCACCTAGTTTACATCTCTACCGTTCTGTAAATCTCGAGCATCTTTGAATGAACTGCCATAGCATTAACCTCTGTAGCCTACTTCCCCCATAGTAACAACTAAACTAGTAATTTCGTCGTGTTAATCTGTTTCTTTAAATCTGCAGGTGTAGCTTAGGTTTAGCATATGCGGCTCAAGAACTGAGCAATGCATCTGATGGATTCCAGTCTTGGATGTAGGTGTTAGAAATAACTAAATGACCATCTTTACTTCCATACTTCACTGGGTGAATAAAAGTTTTGTTTTATCGGGTAATTCATTCGGGAAGAAGGACAGGAATGATCACTTCTCTTATGATAGGCTAATGAATTTTTGTTCAATGGAGCCACTAAATATTTTGCTTTTAACCTGTATCTACAATTAGAAGAATACCGGTATCTTTCCTTGTTAGGCCTACTTGTTTCACAGCAAAATACCTTTACAATTTTAAGGACCATTTTAATAATTGAATCGATGTCCTTACCAGATTACTGATCACTTTGAAGTTGTTTGTACGTTGTTTATGCGAGTGTGAATGGACACACTAGATAGGTAAATCAATGAGTCACCTTGTGAGCGAGGGGCCTTCTCTCTGCTGTAGACTTCACCATTGCACTTTTCAGGATTTACATAATATTATACATAAAGTTCTGTTGAATACAGAAACTAATAATGATCTTCATCTTTATGGCTTTGAGAACACTATGAATCAAAATAAAAGTAAAAATCGTTCAGGACAAGCCAGATGCAAACCCCCTGCACGAGTTCTCATAAAATTATCCAGCTTCCATGCTACCGTGCTACAGTGAGTCTTGAACAAATGTGGTTGGTGCTTTGCTGGATGTCTGAACCATATTTTCTATGCATTGACAGTACTTAATAGAAATTTATGCAATTTACTATCAGTTTCACAGTGTCCTTTCATGAACACACAATTCTTCTTTAAGCTATATTGATCAGAACAATAGATAGCTAGTGCTTCATAAATTTTACTGTACAGGGCTTGACGAATACTGTTGAATACTGACTGTTTTACGTGCACCAACTAATCTGACCAAATACAGTGCAATCCCTAGTTAGTGTTTGCCTGATGACCAAATCTTTGTACCTTTATATAAAAATATTAAAAAGATACTCCTTTTGTGCTGCAGGGACCATGAGATACATTCTTCAAATACAGGAAAACCTAAATGGAGGTTTCTTAGTATTTATTTAGACAAATTTCCATTTTAGATGTTATACCTTACAGTGTTCAGTGCAGCGGTGAGCATTACAGCCTTATTTAATTCTACATGTCGTAACCCAGAAATCATTCTGTATCATATTATTGTTCATCACACTGGGGTTTCACAGCAGAAATATAGGGTTAAAATCTTGCTGGTTTGGTGTTTGTTACCTACAACAGAGAACATAGGTATGGTGTTAACTATTGAAAATAGCTCATCTGAAGGTGACATTCAGCATATTATGTACTAGTGACACTCATTTAATGGAGCTGATGAAAAATACTTTAAGATTAAAATGAAATATGCTCTATTTATTAGAAGTCTGGTGTAGAGAACCACAATTTGGAAATGTTCTTAATATTCAACATTACTGGAAGTATGTAACAAACATAATTACAATACCTTGTGGCACTGGGATTCTAATTCTAGATGTTTGCTGTGAAGGCCTAGGATCATTAACCATTTCACTACAAGACTGCACTGGCATATTGAACTACCAATAAAGAAAGCTTACAAGGGGAGGATACGATTCATGGGTCACCGATTCGAACCATCTTTAGTACACGTGTAGGACATGACCAGGAGTATACCAGGTGCAAGTAGTAAGATGCGCTTCTCAGCTTTTTCCGAGTAATGAATTAATTGCAATTACAGTGCGGTGTCTATGTGCGTTGTACGCTAGTAAGAATCCAACGAGCGCGTGGTGCAGCGGTAAGATCCCTGCTTCGTAAGCACGGGATCGCTGGTTCGAATCCAGCCGATGAGCTTTTGCAGTGTGTCCTGTCTTTTTTTTTTTTTTTTTTTTGTAACCATTGTCAATTTCCAACCAATACCCATAGCAAGAGTCAGTGCTTACGGGGTGGTCTGATGGTTTACAGACGTGCAATGAACGGAATAGACTGGGCCTTCAACGTATAAATGTATACATATGATAGAACACACCTGACCGTGTATAGTACCAATGTATTTGCAATGCCGATACTGTACAGAATGTAATGTCAGAAACGTTGACCCCCATACGATGATTTCAGAATCCCTTTTCCCGCTCACAAAACACTTTATTACAATTGACTGCAAAATGAACATTATTCAGGACACCTACAGTTGTACGAATTGCCTATGTAAAAAAAGGCTCACCGGTAGGATTCGATCCAGTGATCCCACGCTTACGAAGCAGGCCTCTTACCGCTGCACCACTCGCTCCTTGGTTTCATGTTAACGTACAGCGCACATGAACGCCGTAAAGCAATTACGAATAATTTATAATTAATTTCTCGGAATCGGCTGAAAAGCGCACCTTACTACTTGCACCTGGTATACGCCTGGTCATGCCCTACATGTGTACTAAAGATGGTTCGAATCGGTGACCCATGCATCGTATGCTCCCCTTGTTAGAAGCAATATTTTGTTGCTGTGTAGGCTGCTTTTCTGTTGGCCTATGGAAAATATTAATATTTAACAAGCACAAATAAGAAATAGAATACAGTCAATTTGACCCAGTTATGTGAAGTGAACTAGGCTGTATACTGTACTTGTTACATAGCAAGTCAATAGGACATATGAATACCAAAGAATATATTTTACTACCTCAGTCAAGGCAAATGGAACTGCTTAGCACTTTTTCCTTATTCTGTAAATATAAACGATCGTCCCTTAGCCAAACAACAAGTATGCTTATCTTCTAATCTGTATAAATAGACATTCAAAATATTTACTGTGCTAATGCACATACCGTATTTTTAAGTGCTATTATTTATGACTTCTTGTGCAGTATTTTATTTTATATTTGTTTGCTCAAAATTAATATATTTGCTTAAGATAATTTAGCTCTTGTTAGCGATACACTACATGATGTTAGTAACCAAAATGGCACACTACTTGGGCATTTTGCCTTCAGGAACAATATGGTGATCAAAAACACATGTTTCCCTCACAAACGAATACATCTAGGTACTTGGAAGGCTCCTGGTTCTGCAACCGTGAATCAAATAGACCATGCGTTAATCAATGCAAGATACTCTTCGTCAATTATAGATGTGCGGAGTTGTAGAGGACCAAATTGTGATTCAGATCACTATCTAGTCAAAGCAATACTTAGAGAAAAGCTGGCTAAAACGAAATCTGAAACCTGGAAGAACAGTATAAAAGTTGAAAGGCCAGGAGATGAAAGAATTAAGGAGGAATATCAGAGAGAAATACAAAAGAAATTAGAAGAAGAAAAAGAGAGAGATGATCTCAATGTAGAGGGTAAGGAAATAGAGGAAGTAGTTAAACTATCTGCAGAAGAAATAATGGGAAAGAGGCAGCAAACCCAGAATGAATGGTTTGATCAAGAGTGTAGGGGAGCAATAGAAGAGAAAAATAGAGCAAGAGAAGAGATGATCTTGAGAGAAACAAGAAGCAACTGTAAACAATATAGGCAGCTAAGGTATGTAGAAGAAAGAAAAAGGTACAAAAAGAAACAATTTATAGAAATAGAAGAATCAAACCAGGGAAGTGAAGTAAGAAAATTCTATGCGGCAATTGGTAAAATGGGGAAAGGTTTCCAACCGAGGGAAAGAAGATGCAAAGATAAACAAGGGATGATACTGAATGATGAGAACAAAGTGTTAGATAGATGGTCTGAGTACTTCAAGGAACTTCTAAGTAAAAGTGTAGAGATAGAAATTGAACAACATAGGCAACAAAATGAGAGACAAGAAGTAATTAGATCAGAATCAGAGAATGAGAATGCAAGTATTAAAAGTACAAGATTTGAAGTGGCAAATGTAATGAAGAAGATGAAAAACAACAAATCACCAGGGGAAGACAGTATAGTAGGAAAAATGATAAATGATGCAGGAGTGGCATTGGAAGATACAGTAGAATACATAAACTATTGGAAAGAATATAGGAAGAAGAGAACATGCCCGATAGATGGAGGGGAGGAAATATGTCCTATATTTAAGGAATGAGATAAACTAGCATATGAGAATTACAGAGGAATCACTCTATTGAATGTTATTTACAAGACCCTATCAGGTATCTTGAAAGAAAGAATGAAGATATTTTCAGAAAAAAATCTCAGTGAATATCAGTGTGGTTTTCGACCTAACCGGAGTACAACGGATCAAATCTTTGTAATTAGGCAGATGATGGAAACGTTTTATGAACATGAGATTGACCTCCACATGCTCTTTATAGATTTTAAACAAGCTTTTGATAGTGTATGTAGAGAAAGACTATAAATTACTAGGAGAAATGAGGATACCTGGAAAGATAATCCGGCTGATAAGGATGACACTAGATAACACATGGGCACGAGTGAAAAAATGAAGTTGAGTAAACCCTTTACAATTAATATGGGTGTAAATCAAGGAGATGTATTGTCTGCCGTACTCTTTAACCTTGCACTGCATAAAGCATTTAGTAAAGTAGACCAGGGAGACACTTTTTTTAACAAATCAAGTCAGATCTGTGATTATGCAGATGATGTAGTGATCATAGCAAGAGAGAAGTGTACACTGAAAAGAGTATATTTAGAATTAGAGGAAGAAGCTACAAATATTGGGTTAATAGTGAATGAGAGTAAAACTAAGAACATGGTAATGTCCACATCTAACACAAGAAGAGCCCCGCAGGATATTAAAATAGGCGATAAGACATTTGAGAGTTTGACACAATTTAAGTATCTAGGAGTACTTATTAACAGCCAGTGTGATATGACAAACTGTATTAAAGATCGATTACAGGCTGGAAACAGAGCATACTATGCAAACATGAAGATGCTCAGGAATCAACTTATATCACGAACAACTAAAATGAAGATATATAAGACAAGCAAACTGTGCTTAATAGTACTATTCTGCAAAATCACATGAATCATTCCATTAATGATTTCTATTTTTTTAATACGATAGTTATAAGGTTACATTACTTAGATTTAGCTTTTTCTCTCTCTTGCTTTAAATGAAATAAAAGAAAGAGCAAAGCCTATATTTGGTGTCTTCCTTGATAGGAAGCAAACACAAAATAGGAATAGGGTAAGTAAGTTTTTATTTTTGCCACTAGGACCGTGAATATTATGCACAACTCATGAAAGCAGTAAATGAGGATATTCCTGTAAACCTGTATGTTTGTGCCTTATGAATGTGAGCTTAAAGATAAAGGAAGGAAGGAAGCTTGTAGTTTAACGTGACCGTTAATCTTGAGATCATGAGCCACGGGACCTCCTTTTTACGCGGAATCCGAACCACAGGACATGGCATTTCACTTCGAAAATCTCACATGCATTGACCGGGAATCGAACCCGGACCGCCTTGGTGAAAGGCATACAGCTAGACCGCTGAGCCACCACGCCCCCTGCTTAAAGATAAATAATACTACAAACCTGGAAGTAATAATAAATAATAATAATAATAATAATAATATCGTATGGCCTCGGGTGCCTGGTGCAAGCTTTGCTATTTGACACCCAGAGGGTAGCTTGCATGTCGAATTTCGTAGTTCCTTGACTATGAAAGTCAAGGAGGTTAGATGTTAGATATCTAATCTCCTTGAACACAATACCTGGAAGTAATATGTGTAGACAGAGGGCATATTGGTATTGACTGTATTCTATTTCTTAATTGTGCTTGTTAAATATTAATATTTTCCATAGGCCTACAGAAAAGCAGCCTACACAGCAACAAAATACTGCATAGGAATGTTAATAAAAAATACTCAATCTGAGATTGAACTCTAATAGAAGACATTTGTGAAAAAGGAACAAGTATTTTATCCACTTTTCTCAGGAATCTTTCTTTAGCAAATTTCAGTTCGCCAGTGACTGAAACACTTTTTATTTTTAGACAAACTGGGACCAGTTGTGCAAATACTGATTCTTTTAAAATTGCATATTATGGAAATGTTAAAACAATGTTGTGTATAGGTGTTCATTCTTTGCTGTTGCTGAAAGTCCAAAATGTATTAAAATTAGTTTTGTTAATGTGACTGATCATTTTCCTTCTCTTTATCCTTGCATGTGCCAGAAGTAGGGATGATGAGATTCGGAATGTCACCAATTCTGACATTGATGTTCATTTCAGTAAACCAATTTTTCTGTATTGATAAAATTGTTCAGAATTTCTTTGCTCATACAACAACCCATGAGGTCTTGACAACTTCTTAGCCTATCTGAAAAGCGCTCAAACAGCAGTTGCTTGTCTCACTTATATCCATCTATTGCAGTCTTTATGGCACTGAAATAAAAAAAAATATTAAGCTGCACTTTTTCAATTCTGTATATACCTGTATATGAGTGCGCGTACAACAGTACCCAGCTTTTAGTTCTGGAGGTAGCCTATTTCAGTTTAAACATGATGGTGTCAATTTTTTATTTTTGCTTTCTCTTGACTAAGTATGAAGGTGACAGGTAAGCAGCAACATACAGAAAATTGGGTAAAATGCCTAGTTCTTGCAACTTCAGCTCTCCCTAACTATAAAAATGCAGGGTATAACAGAGCATCAATTTAGTCAATCTGAGGCAAGTTAAGTGCTGACACCTATAGAGATCTTGATTGGCATAAGGGAAATTTCGAATATCATACCAGTGAAACACTCACCTCCACGCTGGAGTTGATTTAACTTTAACTACCCCTTGAAAACAAACGTACAGAATTTACTGCCTTCAAATGCAGGCCACAAGTGCATTTATCATTAATTTCCCGACTTTAAATGGGCGCCAAGGTTGATCTTACGGATCTTCCTAAATAAAATAAATAACTGTTTCCCGACATTGAGACCCCCTATCCCAGACGTAGGGCATAATGCATGCATTCGCTGACGTTACCAGGATAATGCAAAACAGGAATAAACACTGATATCTTAGAAAACCACCATATATTCTGGCTGTACTGACTTTTACATAATTATATATACACTTTACACGCATGTTATCGACCCTTTTAGATGCACTTGTAATAATGTTTTTGTACAGTACCTTATATTCACAGATTCTACGCTCTTAGAGCAACAAACATTTACGGTCATTACAGACCTAGGCATGACAGCCTCCTATACATTTTTCACTTGTAGTACACTTTGTACACAAAATATACACACGTTAAGACTGGTTTACTTCAATTTCTATCTCCTCGAACTGTTGTTTCACTTCACTCTTCTCCCCATGACTTCACGATGAAATGTTAATGAAAGATGATCATCCTTTTGAGCGTGGTAAAGCATTACCGACAGCCTATGGTAATTGGACCTAATCATAAAATACAATGTAGCTTACCAATAGCCTATGAGAGCTCCGTGGTTTGATAAAAGTTACTGCTATTCGTTTTACGGTACCATGATCTATAACAACGACCCTGGGCGCAAGTAGACATGACGATGAAATGTTTATGATTATCCTTCTGGCGTGATAAGAGTTTTACCAACTGCCAATGGTGTTTGGACCGAACCATGGAATAAAATGTAGCTTACCAATAGCCCGTAAGAACTCAGTGCTTTGCTAAAAGTCTCTGCTCGTTCGTTTTACGGTACCATGACCTGTAATGACAGTAATTTGCAAGTAGACATGGACTGTCGCTGTGAAAGCAAGAAGCACAGCACAATATAGGCAAGAAGACGTTTTATGAACACCAAACGCGCCATTTTAAACACTGGCGAACGAATATCCATACACCTAAAGCTGGGCTTCGTTTTGCGGGAACTACTGTATTTGGTGCGCGCCCTGCTCCAAGAGGATATACGTGGCAACACATGAACATTTGACAGTCGTAATTCACTCTGACGTCACTAAGAACTCTTACTCTCGCCGGTTCATGGGATTCACGCTATTAATAGCCTAGGTATTCACTGACTTGACACAACAAGTTGAATTATCGCTATACTTTTCCGGGTGTGTCAATTTTCAGGCCTCGAAATTCAGATTCTTTTGTACCTAGAAGTACAGCCAGCAATTGAAAACTTTAACATTACTAGATGAAAATAATCTAATTAACCCCAAACCAAAATTAAATAATTCTTCTACTCGAGCAATAATAGTCTCTATATCCCTGTTCCCAAAAACGTTATAAATCGCAATAACCCCGTATTTTATAATATCGAATATCCAAAAACCGATAATAAACAACGAATCTACTCGGCCCGGAATATCCGAAAAGGAATCCGCCCACAATAATACACAAGAAAATCACCGCTCCTTCCCCGACTTTAACCCAATATAATAAAATAGGAATCAAATACCCCAAACAAACTGCACAAGGCAAAGACCCGAGGGTGAGCTTATGTAACTGAATAAATTCGGTTACACCAGAGGTCTTCATCGGACGAGTATTGCCAGGTCAGTTAAAATTTCCGCCAGCGAATGAACAACGCTAGCAGCTGTGACTGAGTATTACTTAGGTTACACTAAGGTTCCATTATAATCAGTGTCCCTTCAGACTGGCCGTGTAACCTGTTCTCCCATTGAATCAGGTGGTGTCCGCAAGCAAAAAAAAAAGCTACCCTTAAGTCTGTCCAAGTAAGTTGTGCTCCACCCAGGTCACCTACACAAAAAGTATCATACATTTATGTTTGTGATTCAAATCGAGCTTACCCGAATTTATATTCTCATTGTGAACAAATAAGATATAGTTTTCCGAATGTAAGCACGTATCTCAAGCACTCCAGAGAACAGGGATCTGATTACTCAAAAATTGTGTAAGGCCACGAAATAATTGACTTGCTGCAAACTCCAGCTGGCTTAAAGCACAAAATGCTAAACTTCAGGTCAATAGATGGATTCCCAACCTTTCCATTGAAATGATAGCACAGTAGTCAAGCTGCTTGCCTCCCACTGACATGGACTGGGTACGATACCTGCTAAATACATGTGGGATTTTAGAGATGAAATGTCTTAACCTGTGATTCGGATTTCTCGTAAAAAAAAGGACGTCCCACGACCAATCACAAGATTGATGGTCATGCATACCTGCCAAATGTTACGGGTTTTCCGTAAATTTTACGGAAAGACAGTGTGTTTCACGGATGAACTATAATATTTTACGAATTTACGTACTGGACCCGTATTACCTTTACCTACCAATACCTGTTGAAATCCCTCGATGACAGCTGGATCGTAGAACCTGAAAATCCCCGGCTAGAAAAACTCCCAAATTCTACCAACAAATAAAGGGATAATAGGGTCACTTGAATTCCTAACAGGTTGTATTAAGAATGACCAAGGCTCGAAGAAAGAACTAGCTCAAAACACAAGAGTCCTTCTAGAAGAAGAAAAAATCTCAAAGGTGTGGTTACCCTAAAATACCTAACGATGGCCTTCTTAATACGACCTTCCTTCGCCTCTATAAAGCATCATGCAATAATTAAAATCAAATGAAAAATACGTTTATTGATAGAATAAACATGAAAAAGAAATATTAAATTTGTCGTTAAAACAACCAATCAAAATTTTAGAATAAATATCCTGGATTGCCTTCCAGACATGGGATATATGAATTAATTCCTGACCTTCAGTTTCTTCAATAATAAATTTCGATCACATAGACACAATAAAAGAAATGTTGGATTCACTTAATGAACACCTTGTTAGATATCACTTAGATATAATCTTGAATCACATTTCAAACAGTATTATATTATCATATTAATCAACGATGAAATTATTATGCAATATTTACAGAATATACAATTTATACATAATTTTAGAATAATTTCGATTATTCTTTGCACTGACCTGTTATCACGACATTCACTTCTGTTTAAATTCATTTAATCATTTTATTTCTTATTATTCCAATATAATTCTGCCGAACGATTAAGTTAAGCAAAATGGTTATCATTGATTCGGCATTAAATAGTTATTGGTCATATTTGTTATACATATATGCTATGGCATAGTAAATCATAATTTACTGGAAATATTAGATTGAATATCCACTCAATAGTGCTTAGAGAAAATAATAATCTTTACGCAGGTCTTATTTCCAATATATTAACAGCGATTATGTCACCTAGGACATATTATAATAAACACACTAGGTTAAATACAACACCTATCTGGGGTGAGACTTCTTTCAGTCTATTCTTTATTAGCACACATGGCTCAATCTTCGACAAGAAAAATTGCTTCGCAAAGCACAATATCCAAAATGCTTATTATCATGGTCATTATTCACAATACATGCCTGATACCTTAAATACTTATATGCACCCATAATTGGTGTCTTACTGCTTTAATCCACTGTTACAAAGATCAGCTGTTTATCAGAAATGCCTATACTCGTGCTTAGAAAACGAATTTAACTCTGTAGCACGTTATTGAAATTATTGTGGATTCCAGAAATATTCCACATAATTTAGAAACTTGCCTTACATTAATGTGTTACAATATTTATAGTCACTAATACGTATGACTTATAGTAAGTCTTCTCTGGGATTTCTTCGCAAACTTGGATGTTTTTCAAATACCTTCTTAATATAGAAAACTATTGCACCAATGGCAATAATATAAATGTAATCCAGTGTTCATTCCATAAGAGAAAAATATTATAACTATCAAAACCTCCCAAAAATGAGGTTATGAAAATATTAAGATTGATCCTTCCTCAAAGCAAGATCTTCCCTGAACCTGAAAATGGCGATGGATAATTCCTACACCATGAATCTAGGTTAACTACAGAGGTTAAGCGACTATTGATTCATTAGGAAAATCTGTCTCGAAAATCATGCTCAGAAAAGGCAAGTTAAATCTGTTAATAATTGAGAAAAAGAATCAAAGTGACTTACAGAATAACTGGATCCGAAAACTTCCTAATATCGAAGTGATAATTAGACAAGAAAAGATTCTCCTCTGCGAATAAGTTAATTCAAACGTAAGTGCACTAGAAAATAGAAAAAATCAGTCAGAGTTCTCAACGCTGCTGGAAAAATACGTTTCTAAAATATTCTTACACAACATTCCGGAGATCTTCCCATATACGGTCTTCAAGACAATGAGAATATGCATATCACTTAAAATACTATAAATGATTACTGAAATTTAAATTTATCAATCTAAAATTACTAAAAGGTTTCACTCATTTAACTAAGTCAAAATCCTGGTTTAATAGAAGGTCAGCTCCGAAATAGACATCGAACCTGTGCCCTCTACTCAACCATTTAAGCTACAAAAATCAAAATATGGCAATTTGCGGTTGTTTCAAATGCCCTTGCTACACTACTGCAACGAACTGAAGCTCCAGTACCTTTTCGGCGATTCTAGATGAGGTGCAAAAAGGATATTGTTGGCCATGGTAGTCTCCAGATTAACACATGGCATGGAAGACTCCAACTCGATCACCACTGCTCGAACCGACGGTATTCTCATGCTTTTAATTAGCTACACGCTTTTAATACCGTTCTATAGACAGTGAGAAGTTGCCAAATGTTGTACAATTGCAATCTTCGCGGGATTTTCGATGTCAGGCTTTGTCTATCTAAGACAGCTAATCTTGCAAAACGAAGCAGCATTTCTTGTGCATGTTAACTGAGAATGAACTCTCACACCGTGGGATTCTTATTGAACTAAATACTGTCTATAGAAAACTTAGCTCGTTCCACCGCTGGACTTTATTTACCCAATTCAACAGTTATGATTGTTCTGGAATTTTCTACGCCAAACAATTCATCCACAAGCTAAACCTAGTATTTTCCACTCACATAAGGGAATACTTTTCCTAACCAAGGAATTTTCTTTATGAACAGCTAATCAACACCTAATTTGTCTTCCTTCGTGGAAATTCGTCCGCTGCATTCAACTATAACCTACAAATTTTTCAACGCAATAGACTCTCTCAAACCAAAATGCAACTAGTTCTTTTACACCACCGCAATAACTTTCCTTTCTATAAACTTTCTGTGCTACAATAGTGAACTTTTCAACCACGTCAATAGACTATAGTGAAACCAATGCTCGTTCAACTTCTCATCCGCGCCGTGCTCGTCCGAGAAAAATAAATAAAGCCAAGAACGTTCTCCACAAAGTTCCTATTTCCTCTTCCTCAACCACTCTTTACTAACAAATTAGGTTAATCCTTAAATTTATGTCTTTTTCAATGAGGCCTCGCCAAACCATAGGCGCCCTCCCAACTTTTCTCCATTTATAACTTATTCACTCTGTTTAAATATCAGCAGTTAGAAACTGCATATTAATCTATTTTCTTTTCTTGCTAGTACAGGAATTGTTTATGTTCTAAGTACTCAACTTTTCATTAATCTCGTTGATCCAGGTTTCACGAAAGGGTAACTTGCCCTATTTTTCCTCGTGATCCTGTTTAAACATAGAAGTTCTAGAAACTTCTTCTCAATTTTTCTCTTCAGGTTTCACAATAAGTGACCTGCCCTATTTGTATAAATTAAAATCGTAATTACTGCATTAATATAAGAAGTTATAGAAACTTCTATTTAATTTCTCTCTCTTTTTTGTTGTTATAATTTCGAAGCTGTTATTTGTTCATACTTTTTAGATGCCCATATAGGAATTCTTAAAGTACACACATTGTACCTGACCTATTGTTTAACTTTGATTACGTTAATTATCTTTAAATTTTCAATTTGTTAATCTTAGCACCATTTTAAAATCTTATGCAGATTTTAGTGCTTATGAAAGGTTCCAAACCAAAAAAAATGTTAATTGCGTAGTGCAAACTTTAAATAATTTAGGAGGTCTGAGACCTCATTGGTTCAAAAAATCAAATTATACATTAGTTAAATTGATCATATTCTACGCATTGTTAAATAAATCAAACTATATCCTTTTGCTTCATCATTTTCTATAAAATAACGATTAGGCAAGATCCTGTCTTCCCCGACTCTTCCTATAGGCTTACATTTAAAAAACTCACAAATCAAATTAATAACGGTTCCACTATTTGTTGCATTTGAGCAAGAACTCTTAGTCACAAACTTATTAAAGCCTCTCTTAGCTTTGATAGCTAATTCTAAGTAGCCAGTGAGGCAAGTATAGCTAGCTCCGTCAGCTTCCTGCTTGTTGAGACTTTCTCTATAACTTTTTTTCCAAATTTAAGTTTTTCTCATTGTCTAAACTTTTAGTCGGCGCATGCTGGGTAAAAGCTTAGCCATTCTTAAATGCAACTATTGGTGCTCTTACCAAAATTATTCCCAATGGTATAATTGCCTCATCACTACCCTTCTTGGAAACATTCGGTCGCTCCTTAGAAATTCTACCATTTCAAAAACTAAAACATCACGGCTAATTCAAATTATTTGCATTCTTCAAAATATTGTTTAAAACAAACTCCTTTGAAGGGATACAAAGTAAACTAATCATTTCCTTCTTTGCCAGACCACCACTCTTCCACATAGTAGCCGAATCTTGGCTTGGAAGGGAAGGTATTATCAAATCTCGCCGGCAAATACCCCAAGCTCCAGCCGCATTTCCCGTTAGCTACGGCATGGTCCATACCTACTTTAGGTGTTTCACGGGCTTTGTGGTGACACTCGTCTCTAAACATTGTCTTTGTTTGGTGTTGGACTCTCGTCCTATTATCCACACTTGTTCCTTAGTCTGAAACCCACTTCCCTTTACTTCTCTCTTCATCTTCCCTTGTGGGTAAGGTTAATTCCTAGCAAAAAACTACCCACCGTTCCCTTGTAAGTGCCGTTGTTCTCGTTGCTATTTGCTTGCAGTAGTCATCTTTTTCAAAGGTATAATAATATCTATCAGATTAGTTCACTTGTAGAGTATTTGGTTAAGACGTACACTCCTGACGAAGTCGTAATTATCAAGAGCCTCGATTCCTCTCTCATCTTTCCCTCTCCAACAATAAAGTTAGCGTCACCTTTCAGAACATGGGTCTGATTGGTTCCTTATTAGCGATGATGATGATGATGATAATCCTTAATTAAACATTTAATTAGCCACAATGTTAATAAATACTTCTTATTTATTATTTAACACCCTCTATGATGTTATGAAGTGTTAAAATCATGCTGGTAATTAGCTAAGCTAATTGCACTATCTGCTCTTATCTAAGTAAGGCCGCTTCTTATTGGTTGCGTTCGACACGCGCCAGGCTCCCCCTCCTCCTAGCCTGCGGTCACGATTCGCGTGCGCCTGTCGGTTCGTCGAAAGTCCTCGGGTATCTCCGTGCATTCGTTGTGCCATAGTTTCTTTGTGCCGCGCTCCCTTTGTGGCTTGTCGATCATGTGGCTGCTAATAATTTCCTCTTTGGACGGCTCGGTTAACTGGCTAACTGTGCGAGATGTATAAACCAGTTTCGTGGCTTGTTTCCAGTGTCGACTTTATTTAGCATTGGCTAGTTAGAAAACTTTGAGGACATGAATATTTCCAAGTTCATATATACGCGTACGGTACCAAGATCTTCTTTCTTAAATTCGCGCCAGAACAAGCTTTCGCATGCCGCCGATACATGCTGTATGACCAGTGCTCATTCGATACATGTCTCTGAACTATATTCACCAGATCGTTAGACTTCAACTGGGAATACGAGATGCGTCCTGATTTGCCTGAATCCTAATCGATCGATATCGATTTGTTTGTGTTCAATAAAAGACCTGGGATAACCGTGTGCTTGTTCTTTAATGCGTTCATTAGTTCGATAACCTTTACCGTTCTGTGTAAAAAATTAGTTCTTTTCTTCTTCACCACGAATTACAGAACGTAGGTCGTGTTGTAGTTACGGATTAACATGTGAATTATCATAGTGTCTACCGGTAACTAAAAGTAGCTAATTTTTGTCTGGATATTTGTAGGCAACGAAAATTCGCTGAGGTCGGTTTAAATCAGGCCACGCCAACGCGAGGCGCGCCCCCCGGTGCTGCACCGAGCAGCACCGCTGCTTTTCCCCTCCCTCCCATCTTTCAGGGCGAGGACATGAAACAATTCTTGTTCCTCAACGCCTTTATAAAAAGAACTCCTCACCATTGTAATGGTAATAGTGGTCTGTCAAAATTGAATCGCACTGTAGATTTATCAGCTCAACTTGAAGACTTGATGAGGCATCCTCTGGGTCCACCGAAGAAGGCATCATAAAGACTTTGAGTGCCGGTTTACTTCCTTTATTTCTTCAAACCTATCTTCAAATTCTTTATGCAATGACTGTGACGCATTTGTGTAGGCCTACTCACTGATGTGAAATTTGTTGCTATGTTCGGAACAACCAGTGCCCGATTAAGACTCTCAGTGGCCCTAGGCAAATGTTAATTTGAGGCTCCTTTTCCCTTTCCAACCCCCCCCCCCTTTCATAAACAAGTCAATCATAACTTTGAAAGAGATTTTATTTACAAATTTACAATGAATAATGAATACAATTTAGATCATATGTACATTTTCAGAAAAACTTTTATCTGCATTTTGTTTCGCAGATAGTTTCAATAACATCATCGAAGTTGATTTTCCTTCAAATGTCTGATTTTATGCAGAGAAGACTTAATATGTCCAGTCGTTCTTGTCGCATAGTAGCTCTTCGAGACGCTTTAATTCGTTTCAACTGCGAAAAAGAAGGTTCCGCAGTACAGTTCGTTATCATTAAAGTAAAAAAAAAAATCGGAGAGCTATTTCTACATTCGGAAATACATTTGCCAATTGGTCTTTCATTAAAATCGTGTACAACTGACTATCAGATTCTTCGGCAGCGGTGTATCTGTTGTTTATATAAGAATGAAAATGTTTCATTTCACCTGAAAATTCTTCCAAATCTTTAACATAAAAGCCAACCAAATTGTTTACCACTTCACAGAGTTTTTCATCGCTCATTGAAAAATTATTCAAAAATGCAAATTTCTTGGAAACATCCATATAAACCTTTGTCCTTATTTATTTCGACGTTGAGTTTATCGACGATTTCGAGAAAACCTGTTATTCTGAAATTCTCACGAGGTGAAATTTCGACTTCAGGATCGCCTCCGTCGTTCGGTTGTTTTTTTCCTCAACACGACGATTTTTTAGGATACGGTACATCAGGTAACAATTTCTTAGCTTTTTCCTTGAATATATCGGACTTATCACGAAACTTGCCTAACTAAGTTTTATACAAGGCAGCACACGTTTGTAAGTTGATCTGTTCAGCTTGTAATGATTTACTAGTTGCACGCATAGAAGTCAAAATTGAGTCCCACAAAATTAACGTGAACCCGAATTCGAATTTTTGCATTCTGTTTGCGATGCACCCCGTTTTCATGCCGAGTGTCATTATTTTACGACTCGTCATCTTCAATGCTTTCCAAAGCCTCGACAATTTTATGAAACGAATCATAAACCGCTTTCGTTGCATTTGCATGTGCTTCCCAGCGCGTATCTTACAATGATTTCAAAGTTTTTGCGTTTTTGATATAATTTTTGAACACGCCCCAACGGTGAGGGTTTGCAGTAAAGAAGTTATACAATGATTGCATTATCGAAAAATCAACTGCTTAAAAACAGCATTTAACAGCAGATTGTCCAACTAAAACGAGGGAATGGTGTACCGCAAGGAACATAAATCGCATATTTATTCAGTTCTAATATTTTGGCTTGCAGACCCTGATACCTTCCAGACATGTTTGGTGCGTTGTCATAGGACTGTCCTCTACAATCTTGAATTTCCAAACCGCAATCTTCAGTGACGAAGTTCACAGTTTGAGTTTTCAAACTTTCACCAGTATGACCTTCTGTTTCAAGAAAAGATATAAACTTTTCAACTGGTTTGTGATATTTTGGTGAAACATACCGGAGCACAACTGACAATTGATCCATATGCGATACATCGGGAGTTGAATCAACGAAAAGGCTGTAATATAGAGATAGAGACACCTCTTCTAAAATATATTATTGTTACGGCTGTGAGTTTGTGTCATCGCTCGCCGCTTGAGTCACAACTGCCCCAGGGGCTGGGCTGTGGCATGCCTCCTGTATTGCGTGTGCCTTATGCAACAGGGCTACTAAGACAAAGAGATAGTCCAGAAGATTCGTGACTGGACCAGCGATGGAAGCCTCGAGAAGCCGTGGACCCTGGATGGATCTAGAACCATTTATTGAGTCACCGGCCTGCTATATAAGAGTGACCCGTGAAGCAGTTGTTGTTGTGTTTTACGAGCTAGTGTGAGCGATTATCGTGAGCGACAGAAGTGTGGTGACTTGCGAAACCCCTAGTGTAGCGGCGAAGTGAGGAACATACAGGGGACTGCCGTGTTCTGAGTAAGTGTGCTTTCACTGAGTGTCAGATATTGTGGTGTCGAAATCCTGTGACATTGTTTCTCCCAGCTTGTGAACAGCGTACTTCAAGTGCTCGTAAGTAACTGTATTTGTTTTACCTGAGGAAGAGGGGCAGGTAGCTTCTGCCAAGGCCACCGGACTCATTAGGACGGATTAACTTCTGTGGTCTGTGACAAGTGAAAGGGGAAGTATTCTCGGCTTGAGGAAACTGGAGTAAGCAAATAATTGCTATTTGCTGTTGAGTAGTGTATATTTCTGGCCACAATAAAGTTAATTATTTCTTAAAGCAGTAATTGGTGTAGTGCTTCCTACCCACCGTAATCCAGTTAACAAAAGTGCCACTAAGGGTGGCACGTAACAACTGGTGTCAGAAGCCGGATTACGAACTCAAGCACAACACCTGACGGTCCTGGTTTCAAAACCCGAGCAAGTCATTTTCTCTAATTTTCCTGTGAGTGCATGCCCTTTACAAGACAAACAACTAAAATGGAGGAGAAATTGGCAGCACTGCTAGAAAAGTTAAATGGCATGGAAACCAAGATGGAAGACGGCCAGAAGAAGATAGAGGATGGCCAGAAGAAGATGGAGGATGGCCAGAAGAAGATGGGGGTTGGCCAGAAGAAGTTAGCAGAGGACCTGAAGGACAGCCAAAATAAGTTAGCAGAGGACCTAACCACCAAATTTCTGGATGGCCAGAAAAATCTGGAAGAGTGTCTGCTGACGAAATTAGAGGAGAGCCAAAGGAAATTAGAACAGGGCCTACGTGAGGAAGTCGCAGCAGTGGAAAAGAAGTTCGACGCCTTACAAGTGGAAGTCGCCGAGCTGCGCCAACGCCCGCTGATGGGGGTGGAGGAGAAATTCAACGCCTTACAAGTGGAAGTTGCCGAGCTGTGCCAACGTCCACTGATGGGGGTGGAGGAGAAATTCAACGCCTTACAAAAGGAAGTTGCCGAGCTGCGCCAACGCCCACTGACGGGGGTGAAAGAGGAATTCAACGCTCTACGAGAGGAAGTTGCCGAGCTGCGCCAACGCCCGCCCACCGTTACACCGGGAATATCAGGAACGGGACATAGCAGAGTGACGCCCCCAACCTTCGACGGAAAGGTCCCGTGGAGCACCTACTTACGTCAGTTCGAGGCAGCCTGTTCCATAAATAACTGGAACAACACAGAAAAGGCTACAGCTCTCATTGTAGCGCTGAGAGGCGACGCCCTTAACGTCCTTCAGGCCATCCCGACTGGATCCCAGGACTACGCTGCACTGATCGCCCATATGGAGTCCCGATATGGAGATAGCCATCTTCAGCAGGCCTACCAGATGCAGCTCCGGACCCGGGTACAGAAGAACGCGGAAACCCTGCAGGAATTCGAGATGGACATCGCACGCCTCGTAAGGCTTGCCTACCCAACAGCGCCGGCCGACTTTCTGGAGCAGATAGCGACGCAGACCTTCACCGACGGGCTACGGGACTCGGACACTCAACAGGCGCTGCGACTCGCGCGCAATAAGACCCTGGCAGATGCGCTGAGCCACGCACTTGAATTCGAGACGGCAAAACAGGCATCTAGAATGCACGCGCGGGTGCGTCAAGTGGACGTCGACGAACCAGCAAAAACCAACGAGACCAAGCCCCTGGCCGACGAATTGATGAAGGCGCTAAGCCGTTTCTTCAAGAATCGCAGTACCACCAACATAAACGTAGCCGAAGGACATCCGGAGAGGCGGCCCGGAAGAGGACTACCGACCTGCTGGACCTGCCGTAAGAGAGGCCACCTGAGCAAGGACTGCGGTGATCGCCGCCGCCAGTCGGGACAGTCAGTCGTAGGGAAACCGCGCGGCCCAGGAAAGCAAGTATCAGCCAGCCTAGGGGAGCAAAGGTTGGCTTGTGGCAGTCGTCAAGCCCCGGCAGTCCAAGTTCGTGTGACGCAGTTACGGAGGGATAATAGCAGCCTGATGGTCGACGGAGTCATCAACGGAGTGAGCTGGCCCATGCTGATCGACACGGGAGCATCGAGGACCATCGTCAATCCCACTGTGATCCCGAAGTGGAGAGTGCAACCCACACAAAGGAACCTCCAGCTAATAACCGCGACCGGAGAGACCGCACCGGTACATGGCGAAGCATCACTGGAGTTCGTCATTGGTCGACGGGTGATAAAGCATCCAGTGCTTGTGGCTGACGTATCAAACGAAGTGATCATCGGACTGGACTTCCTGGACCAGAACAACATCATCTTGGACCTGAGTACCAACACTCTGCACTTCGGAGGTGAGGAACTTGCTTTGCAACCAGCACACGAGGCCGTCACCGCACGACGAGTAAGGCTGAGAGAGGACGTCATCGTTCCTGCCAGGACGGAGGTCAGCGCCGCCGTAATTGTCGACGGAACTGCTGAGGGAGTGGCGGCTGTCATCGAGCCAAAATATGAGGACATCCAGACAAAAGGATTGCTAGTTGCCAAGACACTCATCAACACGACGTACCGGCCGTACGTCCGCCTGTCCAACCTGAACGACTACGACATTACGGTTCACCGGGACACCAACCTAGGAGTCTGCGAGCCCGTTACCTGGATTGCCCGCATCACCGACACGACGGACGGACACCTGCAGACGGACAACCGAAGAAGACGCACACTGCCAGAAGAACTACAGAAGCTGTACCAAGGATCCCAGGACCATTTAGACGAGGAACAATCACGCCAACTTCAGGACCTGCTACGCGATTTCCAGGATGTCTTCTCCGTGGGGAGCAAAGACTTCGGCAGGACAAGCTTGGTCCAGCACAGAATCGACGTTGGGGACAGCGCACCGATTAGGGCCCCATTCCGACGTGTCCCGCTCGCCAAGCAAGCCGAAGTCGACCGGATGGTAGAAGAGATGAAGGAGCAAGGGGTGATCGAGCCATCACATAGTCCTTGGAGTTCTCCGGTCGTGCTTGTGAAGAAGAAGGACGGTTCCACCAGGTTCTGCGTGGACTACAGGCGGGTGAACGACGTCACGAATAAGGACAGCTACCCTCTACCCCGGATCGACGACACGCTGGACACCATATCAGGGTCAAGATGGTTCTCCACCTTGGATTTGAAGAGTGGCTACTGGCAGGTGGAGGTCCACCCTAAGGACCGCGAGAAAACGGCGTTCTCTGTGGGCAGCGGGCTCTGGCAGTTCACCGTCATGCCATTCGGTCTGTGCAACGCCCCTGCGACCTTCGAAAGGCTAATGGAGTCCATTCTGAGGGGACTACACTGGAAGACCTGCCTGGTCTACCTAGACGACGTCATCGTTCTGGGGAGAAGCTTCGAGGAGCACTACAGCAACCTGAAGGAGATCTTGTTGAAGCTACGGGCTGCCCAGCTGAAGTTGAGCCCCAAGAAGTGTCAACTCTTCCAGAAGCGGGTCCAGTACCTTGGGCATATCGTCTCCGAGGAGGGGGTGCGCACCGACCCAGAGAAGACCGCAGCTGTGAGGGAGTGGCCAGTTCCGAAGGACAAGTCCCAACTACGAAGCTTCCTGGGACTCTGCACTTATTACCGTCGCTTCGTGAGAGGATTCGCCGACATCGCCAAACCTTTACATCGACTGACTGAGAAGGACCAACTCTTCACGTGGACAGCAGAATGCCACAGTGCTTTCGAACAACTCAAGCAGGCTCTGTGCACCGCACCTATTCTGGCCTACCCCAGACCTGGAACAAGGTTCATCGTCGATACCGATGCCAGCGACTTTGGCATAGGGGGAATCCTGTCGCAAGTAGTGGACGGCGAGGAGAGAGTAGTGGCCTACTTCAGCAAAGCCTTGTCAAAGCCTGAAAGGAACTACTGCGTCACCAGGAAGGAGCTGCTCGCCATCGTGAAGACCATTGAACACTTCCACAAGTACCTGTACGGGCAAGAATTTCTCATCAGGACCGACCATGCATCCCTGCGGTGGCTCCTGAACTTCAAGCAGCCCGAGGGTCAACTCGCGCGGTGGTTAGAGAGGCTTCAACAGTACAACTTTGAGATTCAGCACAGGAAAGGCCAACTGCATTCTAACGCCGACGCCCTGTCACGAAGACCGTGCCCCGAAGACTGCACCTTCTGTACTAGGAGGGAGGAGAACACCGGGATACAGTGCCGGAGGACTACTGTGGAACTTCAAGGGAACTGGAGCCGCGAATCTTTCACGCGGGCACAAGCAGAAGATGATGACCTGGGACTGATAGCCGAATGGAAGCGGGCCTGTGTCCCCAGACCCGGGTGGAACATTGTTAGTGACTGCAGCCCAAAGTTTAAGTCCTACTGGGCGCAGTGGGACTCGCTGATTGTAAGGGATGGCCTCATCTGCCGCGCCTGGGAGAGCACCGACGGGAAGACGTCTCGGGAACAAGTCGTCGTTCCAAAGGCTATGACGGAGGAAGTCCTGAAGGAAGTCCATGGAGGATCATCTGGTGGACACCTAGGGATAAAGAAGACCCTGGAGAAGCTGAGAGAGCGGTTCTACTGGATCGGATGCCGAACAGACGTGGAGAACCACTGCGCGAGGTGCCACGATTGCGCAGCCAGCAAGGGCCCAGGACGAAGACGACGGGGTCCACTGAAGACCTACAACGTGGGCGGCCCCATGGAGAGAGTGGCCATCGATGTTGCTGGGCCATTCCCGTTAAGCGAGGCAGGGAACCGCTACATATTAGTCGTCAGCGACTAATTTACAAAATGGCCGGAGGCGTATGCGCTCCCTAACCAAGAAGCCGCGACGATCGCAGAGACCCTGGTGAAGGAATTCGTCAGCCGGTACGGAGTACCCCTGGAGCTGCACTCCGACCAAGGGAGGAACTTCGAGTCGCAGGTGTTCCAGAACCTATGCCAGCTGCTGGGAATCCGGAAGACAAGGACAACGCCGCTACACCCTCAGTCCGACGGGATGGTAGAGCGATTCAATCGCACCATCGAGAACCATCTCCGAATAGTTGTCAGCGAGCACCAGAGGGATTGGGACAAACATCTTCCACTATTTCTCCTGGCCTACCGCGCCGCCGTGCATGAAGCCACCGGTTGCACACCGGCCCGGGCCATGTTTGGGAGGGAGCTCCGTCTACCTGTCGATCTTGCCTTCGGCCGACCTGGGAATGATCCGATCCCGGTAAGCCAGTATTGTCAAGAACTGGTCGACCAACTGGAGGACGTGCACGCGTTCGCGAGGAAGAAACTGCGGATCGAGACCGACCGAATGAAGACCCGATACGACCAGCAGACGGATGCCGGCGGTTTCCACGAGGACGACCTGGTCTGGCTCTTCAACCCATTACGGAAGAAAGGCCTGTCACCCAAACTTCAGAAGTCCTGGGAGGGCCCGTACCGAGTCGTGAAACGGATCAACGATGTCGTCTACAGGATCCAGCGGAACCCGAGGGCGAAGATGAAGATCGTGCATCGAGATCGCCTGGCAGCCTACGGAGGGACACAGACGGACCAATGATTGATCGGGACGATCAGCCTTTTTAGGAAGGGGGTGGTGTTACGGCTGTGAGTTTGTGTCATCGCTCGCCGCTTGAGTCAAAACTGCCCCAGGGGCTGGGCTGTGGCATGCCTCCTGTATTGCGTGTGCCTTATGCAACAGGGCTACTAAGACAAAGAGATAGTCCAGAAGATTCGTGACTGGACCAGCGATGGAAGCCTCGAGAAGCCGTGGACCCTGGATGGATCTAGAACCATTTATTGAGTCACCGGCCTGCTATATAAGAGTGACCCGTGAAGCAGTTGTTGTTGTGTTTTACGAGCTAGTGTGAGCGATTATCGTGAGCGACAGAAGTGTGGTGACTTGCGAAACCCCTAGTGTAGCGGCGAAGTGAGGAACATACAGGGGACTGCCGTGTTCTGAGTAAGTGTGCTTTCACTGAGTGTCAGATATTGTGGTGTCGAAATCCTGTGACATTGTTTCTCCCAGCTTGTGAACAGCGTACTTCAAGTGCTCGTAAGTAACTGTATTTGTTTTACCTGAGGAAGAGGGGCAGGTAGCTTCTGCCAAGGCCACCGGACTCATTAGGACGGATTAACTTCTGTGGTCTGTGACAAGTGAAAGGGGAAGTATTCTCGGCTTGAGGAAACTGGAGTAAGCAAATAATTGCTATTTGCTGTTGAGTAGTGTATATTTCTGGCCACAATAAAGTTAATTATTTCTTAAAGCAGTAATTGGTGTAGTGCTTCCTACCCACCGTAATCCAGTTAACAAAAGTGCCACTAAGGGTGGCACGTAACATTATCTAACTTTTTGTCCATGATGTTTATTAACTCTTCGCAGATCGTTTTGGATAAATACGAAGGAACGCCTTTCCAGCAATTACGTATCGCACAATATGATCCCGCAAAATTGGATCAAACTGCACAAGAAGTTAAGGTATACCTAAATAATTCCCATTATCCGGCTTTCCAAAGTGCTCGTTCGTACCTCGGAATGACAATCCTCGTTCTGCCAGAGTGATGATAACAGCAACTACTCGTTTTATAACATCGCGCCAATAGTTTTTTTTCTTCAAGTAGTTCATTTCTGAATACATCTGGCAAATTTTCATGTTTCCGTTTTTTTTTTTCAGGTAAATTAGCACACTAGCCCGATGATTCAAATTCTTCACTTGCTGCTGTAAATGAATCCGACGTTCTTCCAATCATCATACCCTTCACGCGAAAGTCTGTTCGATTTTTCTGGTGGTAAAAATAACTTGTAAAAAAGCAATAGACTAGGCCTGAAAATAAAACAAAAAAATATTATTATAATTTAAGAACAAAAATGAATTAAACGGTATTCAAGACATAAAACCAGTAAATGAAATGTTAACCCTTTTAGTCTGGAGATTAAAAAGTAGCATCGTACCTCTCCAAAAACTATGTATTTTCGATCATTTATTGATCATAAAAATTTCGATCATTTATTGAACATCAATGAATTTAATAAAGTTACCTGATTTTTTATTTTTATGTTTTTTTTTGCGTTGCGTTTCAAGTTAAATGAAAACGATTATTAAAATTTTTTATTCACTTTTGACTTTTGTGTAATTTTTTTGCGCTTCAGTTGCTTTTTGGATTTTTGAAATTTTTGTATGATCGTATTTTTTTGGACTAAAAGAGCGGTTTTTAACAAATTATTTGTAATTTCAAGTTACACAACTATGCAAAATTTGATTCGTTTTGGTAAGAGAGAAATATTCAAAATTGTTGTTCCAAGATTTGATTTGCCACAAGTGAAGTTAAATAAAAGCGTTTATTTATAATAATTTAAAAAAATCGAAACGAATACGATTGATTAAAATTCCAAAATAAGCAAACTGATCAACAAAAATGATCTAAAAAATTTAATCTTATTCTTGTCAAAAATTCTAAAGTTTCGGTTGCATTGTAATATACTTTGCGTATTACGCTCGTTGCTGATAATTTGGACCAAGCTACAAGAAGTGGATATGGTGCTGAAAAAAATACCGCGTTGTTACACATAAGGGGGAACTTACTGAAGTCTGAAAACGAATAAAATTGAACTAGAATTCCAAAAACAGAAAAATTTAAAAAAACATAATTTGCAATCGTTTTTGATAAAAGAAAACGTAACATTTCAAAAACTGTCAATGTATCATAAATACATGAAAAAATCCACTGCCTGCTTCCAGTCTCCGACCGGGTCAGGAATGAAATGAATGAAGCCCCCATCTAGCGGCGAGGATATGAACTGTGCCGGCTGCCGAGGCCTGACGCACTCCTCTGGGGCAATGATTAAATGAATGACAGATGACATGAAATTATAGTGGAGAGTGTTGCTGGAATGAAATTTTTGACAGGGAAAACCGGAGTACCCGAAGAAAGACCTGTCTGCCTCCGTTTTGTCCAGCACAGATCTCACATGGAGTGACCGGGATTTGAACCACGTACCCAGCGGTGAGAGGCCGGCGTGCTGCCGCCTAAGCCACGGAGGCTTATCATGATTACACGAAGGGCTCAATTGTTAATCAAAGTTTACCTTTCGCAGGTAAATAAATGAGGCAATCTCCTTTTGTATTCTCTCCATTCGGTTTCTTTCCAAAGAATAAATTTAGGGAGCAATATATTGACGTTGATTCCTTATCATATCGACGTTTGGACGATTCAAACGGCCTAGTCAAATTTTTACAATTTGACGGACCATGTGTAACCCAAAACTGTATGTCTTCACTGGTGAATTTTCCCCAACGTCCTGGATCAGTGAAACGGTTCCAATTTTCGGCACCTGGTTGTCCGACTTCATTTTCATCCTCGGAAGAAGAACTGGATGTTTGAGAGCTTGAAATGACCGGATCATTATCCGGGTCTCCTGCGTGACCAGTGTTTGTTTTGTTTTGCCCCTTTGATCCATCGCTAGTGGCAGATCCTTGATTTTCCGATGAATTTGAAGAGGTTTCATTCCGAAGTAAAAAATTTAGTCAGTTTTTGGCACTTTCTCTAACACCACACTTTCTCTGTAATTTTAATCTTTGGCAAGTTTACTTTTTTGTGCACCACTCAAATATGCACGTGAAGACATTTTTGAGTTGGTGTTTTAATTCAATCCGATACACAGATAAAACTGTTAATCGAACACTAACGAATTAAAATTGTCGATTACAAAACCGTCGATTTGAAGTCGGAACTCAAGCGGGAGCACGTTACTTGTTTCCGAAATTACTCTACAGACCACAATGCCAGAATTTGGAAATACTCTTTCCGAGCTTATCTATGGCTAATAAAGTTAATTCAAATAGTCATGGCATTTTGGGAATTTTAGGACCCGACCGTGGGAGTATCAGCTAATTGCTTCCAATCCTTACTAAGTCAGGGTTGGAGGTAGGGGCTTATCGTGCAATCATGTGAAATACTAGACCAATAAAGCTAAGACCAAATGGTTTAATAATTACTTCTTGATGAAGTTATAACAAATTCACAGAATCAGTGCTGAAGATTCTACTGTGCAACAAGACCAATACAAGTACAAAATGTAAAGGGGATGGAGTGTAGATGTGTGGATGTAAATGGAATGTCCTCGCAAGCGCACTTACCCAGACGGCAGGCGTCGTGATGTTGGCCTTCAGCGGTTTCACTAGACTCAGTCCTCGAGTGAGTTGAGTGACTCTCTTTTATAAGTCGGGTGCTCCTAGGTAGGCATTACCAGCGCATTCCTGGCTAGCTGACTCTTAGTGTAGGGGTCGTGTGGGGTCAATGGTTTCATGTGAGTTCAAATGGTGTGTTAGAATGTGGATTGTAATGAATTGTAGTGTATTTGGAATAGTGTTTAATAATTGTAGGGATATGGGGGCGATAATGTAATGTAAGGGGTTCATTCCCCTAAGGGATGCAACAATCCCCCTTTCGGGTTAGTCGGTGACCTCGTCGACTGGATTTAGACATATGGGGTAGTTATAGACGTCCATCTTCTTCTTTCTTCAAATCTTGGCTCTTCTGTGCTTCTCTTCTTTCCTTTAGGTATACGGTGCCGTTGAAGGTGGAGTGTAGAGATGTTGTGTGTGATTGAAGATTGAGATGAAAAGTGTTGATAGGTGTAAATTGTGTTAACGATGTGTGCTGATAATTGGGGAAGGTGTATCTGGGTCGTAGATTCGATTTAAATGATATTGGGCTTCGTGTGCTGCGAGGTGGGTAAAGGTGTGGGGGTGAAAAAATGTTTTACAAGTATCTCGTCTGATATGATATCAATTACCATGAAATATATCAATGGTGACAATTACAAAGCATAGGTTAATAACACGAATAAAACATCATGAATCATATGTCATCAAACATAAAACAGAAATCATAAATCATTAATCATAAATCTTAACCTGGTGTGTGTACGTCGAGAGGAAAAAATCATCTTTAGGGTGTAGCATACCCTCCGCCTGTCTTTTACAGCGGGATGAAAAACTGCTCTCGCGTTTACAAATTAAAATGTGTACATTGTGAAATATTTAATAGTGCAATAGGATGGAGGGAAAGAAAAACAAATGCCTTAAGGTGTAGTTTAGGGGAAGATATAAAATGTATTTATTGTATGGGAGATATAAGGCATATTTACAACAAGGTACGTTAGAAGAATGAAAACGAAAAAACAAGATATGGCAATGTGTAAGTGTACAATGGAAATATAACAATAATTGTGTATATCCGTGGAACATAATAATACAGATGATATCAATAATCACAATAATAAGATCAATGACAACCATAAATCGGGTACCGTTCGTGTAAAAAATATAATATATCCGTGTGGTGGAGATCCTACATAATAATAATTCTTATGCGCGCTACATATAATGTAGACTTATTCGCTAACCTTATCTAGTGTTAATACTAGTCGGCCGTCCTTATGATATCTTACATTATGTAGGCTATTTTATGTGGGCAAATAGACCTACCTAGGCGTTGAAGATCGGTCCTTACAAAACTGGGTTCGACCCTTAACGCCGCTGGGTATGCCACATATTTGGCATTATCGCTGATCCGTTCGCAGTGGTAAATAACCCACAGGTACTCACCCCTGGGTACGGATTTTTTGGTGTTATTTATAATCGTGTAGTGTAGAATGTCATCATCATCATCTTGCAGTTTCCAGCCACTGGCCGGGTCTGTTTGGAACGCAAGCCTCTCCAACGCCTTCTGTCTTCCCACCATATCTCAGCCTCCACCCTTGTCCAGTCTTCTCCTCTCTTCTTCACGCTTTCTTCCACCCCCTTCAGCCACCTGTCTCTCGGTCTTCCTCTCGGTCTCTTTCCTTCCCACTTCGTCTCGTTTATCCTCCTGGGCATCCTCTTCTCCTCCATTCGTTTTACATGTCCATACCATCTAAGTCTAGATTTCTCTATACCATCCTGTAATGGTTCCTCCTTCATTAATTCTCTGGTCCTCTCATTTCTTATTCTGTCCATCTTTGTAGCTCCAATACTGCTTTTCAAGAACCTCATCTCACTGGCCTGTATTTTGCTCTTCTCTCTTTCTTTCATAACCCAGGTCTCCGAGGCATACGTCAGGATAGGGACATAGTACGTCCGATATATGATCTTTTTGCTGTTCTGAGGGACATCCTTGCTCCATATCATGCTTCTCACACTCCTCCGGAATGCTTCTGCCTGTCTCGCCCGCTCATTTATTTCTCTATCGTTTCTTTCATTATCTTGTATCAGGCTTCCCAAATACTTGAAACTCTCCACTTTCTTCAGCTGTTCCCCACCAATTGTTATTCCTGTTGTGGTTCTTTCCTTCTTCCTTGTTGTGATCACCATCTCACTCTTATTTATGCTAAATTTCATCCCATATCCTTGTATTATCCCATCCCACACGTCCAACTGCTCCTGTACTTCTTCCTCCTTGTTTCCCCAAATCATCAAATCATCTGCAAACACCATTGCTTTCATCTTTCCTTCCCCAATTACTTGTGCCACTCGGGTCATTATGTCATTCATCACCACAATGAAAAGTAACGGTGACAGTGCACTTCCTTGTTTCAGGCTGTTTCTCTGTTCCAACCAGTCCGATGTCTCTCCTCCCACTTTCACACAGCTCACGCTTCTCTTGTACATCTCCTTTATCCTCCGTATAGTCCATTTTTCTACTCCTCTGTCCTCCAGGGACTTCCATACTTTGTTTCTGCATACACTGTCATATACTTCCTCCATGTCCAAGAAAGCCATCAGTAGATCTGTTCCATACTCATAGTGCTGTTCTTTGTAGTGTACAATTTAAGGAGGAAAAATAAGTGTGATTTGTGTTGTAAGAGGAAGGCGTGTTCTGGACGTTCGCAAAATATATACAGTGGTCATATATACAATTGTCGCCACCTGTGAAAGGAGAAAGAGTGTACATATGTTATTGTAAATGCCGGCTGGTCTGCGGGCCTGAAAATGAAATGCATAGTGATTATCATTATTAATTATTTCTTTTTGCTGTTCTGAGGGACATCCTTGCTCCATATCATGCTTCTCACACTCCTCCGGAATGCTTCTGCCTGTCTCGCCCGCTCATTTATTTCTCTATCGTTTCTTCCATTATCTTGTATCAGGCTTCCCAAATACTTGAAACTCTCCACTTTCTTCAGCTGTTCCCCACCAATTGTTATTCCCGTATTCCCGTAATCCATGAATTCCCAATTCATATAATTCCTATACACTCTATGGCGCCTTATATCTTAGCCTAAACCGGCTGGAATCTTATCCTAGCGACTTATAACTATCGGCTTATAGCTACTCCTTGTGTATTTGTATGAAGAGTAAACTGTTAAGTGTAACATTGTGTATAATAGTGTGTTACAGTGAGAAAAATGTTGTGTACCATGCTGGATGGATATTACCTGCAACCATGGTCCGTTCTCGTCTCTGCGTTGGAGCTCATTCCAAAATAATATATAAGACATATCATGATTAATATCATAATTATTCTGGTCATCGACGGTATGCGTTCGCTTATTATAATTTAAAAAATCGCATACTGTTGCCTGTCAAATCGCTTGGCGTATTGCGGATCGCTTTGACGGCTTTCGAATCTCTATCACATTTCGTTTCGCCTTATAATAATTCGAATCGCGTTCTCGGACTTACAACGCCGAATTTGTCGGACTTACAAGGCCGATGATAGCTGTGGATCATCTATCAATCATGCATTTATTTCGCCTATAAATCGTATCAGTGGGCGTTCCCGGTTATCATCATTCTTGATCCTTATTGGGAGCCTATCCTCCTCGACGGCCGAGTGCCGAACATGAAAAACATTAGTGACCGCTGTCCGCTATTTAATAAGGCTATATTGCGGAAAATACATCGCATAAACATTCATTATATTTCATATTTTTATTGCTGCGCTATTCAACGCCCATGGCGGATTTGGCCATTTGGCAATTGTTATCAACATCCCTTGGTGGAATGCCTATTTAATCATTATATCAATCTTCTTATCTTTGACGCTTATATCATTTATTCATAATTTCATATTTTCTTATTCTTCTTTCTTGATGCTATCTTCACCTGTGTACGCAAACAGGTCTTACCTCCCACGCAACAGGGGCTTATTTACTTAACCTTATAACTAACTAACTTAAAACTAATAAGTCAATGTCAGGCGTCCTGAACGTCCGTCGGCTGGCTGGTCGAGAATGACGTCATAACTCAGCTCGGTGAACGCTCTGGCCTTGTCAGCGTCAACGTCGTATCGGAAACGGAATTGGCTATGTTCCTATCCAAGACTAAGTGTCGACTGACATGTCTGGTCTGGTAGTTCGTAATGTCTAATTCTGTACTTGGAAGACGTAATGTTTTTTTGAAAATCTCTGGTCCTTTCTGAACACTGTGTAATTTTATATGAATAATCTCTGGTCTCTTTTGACTGTACCGTTTAGGTACAGTGCACTTACGAGGGTGTGTTAGTGTTAGGGTGCAATGTATATTTCTAGGGATGAAAGCGGTGTGCGTTATTGCGCCCGGCTATCTGATTCCCAGCTTATCCAGGAGCGTTTATCTGTGCACATGTTAGTTAGGTGAAATGCTAGGATTGGGAAGGTTTTTTCCCGTGTTATTGGGTATGTGTAGACATGTTAATAGTGTTAATACCAGGTAATGGGATGGCTGGTAAGGGATGAGGTGCTGTGGTCCTATCCGGGATGCAGGACATAAGTTATGGTTGGGATTAATTAATGGGCTATGTGGGGATGTGAGTTTTCGTTAAAGTGTGGGAATAAGATCTCAATCCGGCTGTTAGTTAACGAACTGAGGTGTGCCGGTAGGTTAATATATGTCATGCAGGTAAAATATTGCATGCAAGGTTAAATATCACATGCTAGGTCAAAATATGGCATGCGGGATAAAATATAAGCGTTATAATTTCTAGGTTGTTATTTAGTGGGGAAAGTAATTACGTTTCACTGTTAGCTTTATAATTCCGAAGTGCTGTAACTAGCACTAGCCTTCAGCGATAAAACATGGTGCTCACCCATGGTAGCATTGGTCTACCATGCGCTTTCCGTAATTGGGGATAATGTGTGTGAATTGTCTTGTGAGTTTCTTGTTTTATATGTGGTATTTGTGGTCTTGTATATTGTAATGCACTGTTGGTTGTGTTCTTCACATTTGACTGTGTTAACTATATATACTGGTCTCTCATCATAATAATGGTCATATTATTTTAATATCAATGATTTGCATTCTGGGATAGTTGTAGTAGGTGGATAAAGCTTCCCTGCCAATTACTAATCCCTGATCTAAGTTTTGTTGGCAACCTTCACTGTGTATTCCCTTTCGTGCTAATTAGTAGCCTAATTGTATCTTAGTTAGTGGTTATTATATCTGTAACTATCATCCTGTATGATATTCGCTCTTTGTCTTAATTCGTGCTATGTGCCTGCCTATCGGCTGCTTTCCTTCGCTATTACAATGTCGCTTCCTAGTTAAATCCTGTTTTCCTGATTCGAAAGTTGAAATTACTAATCTTGTATCTTTGCTATGTATCTGTCTCGGTGCTATCATTTCTATCCGCTTTTATAGCGTTGGTGTGTTGAGTATGCAATCTTTTTCTTGGTTTGATGCAGCTCTCCATGTCTCCCTGTCCTGAGCTAATTCTTTCATTATTATGTAGTTACTACGTCCTATATCTGGTGGTATTTGTCTAGCATATTCGAACCTTAGCTTGCCCTTATCGTTTTTCGATAATTCCATCCATAACGAAGTTTTTTATTTGTGAGTGCCATATATGTGTCTTACCAACCTATCTCTTTTCTTCATTAGTAATCGCTAACAATATCTCTCTTCTCCTACTAGTGTGAATGGCTTTATGTCTGTAATGCTATTTACTCATGTAATCTTCCTTGTTCTGCTGTAATACTAGCCTTCGAATGCTCTAATTCCCTTCTTACAATCTGTAATCGTAATCGAAATTGTCTTACTATAGGCTGCCATGCCTCTGGCAAAGGCTTTTAAAGATGATTGCCTTATACCTAAATGTATGTTTAATGTCAATAGATTCCTGTTCTATAAAATGTTTTCCTTCCTTAAGCTAACCTGTGTCCTATGTATAGCTCTAAATGTTGTCAATTTGCTATTGATGAAAGTGAAAAAGAAAGTGGAAAAAAAAGAAAAGATGTATGTATCGGTGTGAGTTATTATTTGCGCTCCTGCTCGAATAATCACAATGTCGCCATGATCTTACTAAAATATCATGGTTATTGCTTTTCCCGGTCTCTCCCTGCTAAATAATAATAATAATAATAATAACGTATGCGCGTCGGTCCTGCTAGTGTATCGCAAGTGTAAGTAGTTTGAATGTGGCGCTCCAGTCTGTGAACGGAACTAGTGATAATGATGGCTGCCGGGCCTTGGTCACGTGGTAATCAACCTGACGTGAAGGTCCGTAATCTGAGCCTGTGGGTGTAACTACATGTGTTTATGCGATTGCTCCGCCTACTTGCGGAACGGTGATAAGCTCTCGCTTATCGTGTGAGGCGTGTCTACCTCGACCGTCTCGCTAGCTCGGTGATAGTGCACTCTTGTTTTAAAAATAGATATGGCCGTTCTTTGTTTACATGTCTAACCACGTGCTAATTAGGTGTCTCGTGTAATGATATTGTCCCATTTCGCAGTGTGTAATTCTAGGCATTAGATGTGTCGACGCTGTAGGGTTCAGTGTGTCTGTAGTAATATCGATATGTAGGTGAGATTTCCGTGGTTTGTGTCCTCCACTCCAGGGAAATATTAAGAATGTGTCGACTGCACTTATGTTGTATTACTTAAGCTACGTTATTGTAATATATGTCGGGAAGGTCGTTCTTTTCCTCTGTTATAAATATTATCTCACGCTTCCAATTGTCGGCTGCTTCCTCAATTTCCGGAGTATGTTCTTCTTCATGTATTGTATTTCGTGTTGCCTGTAGTGTATGTGTAAAGATTTCATCGTTTCTCCCCGTGTAATCCATGTAAATCATCTGTATTTTCCCGTGTAACTGATTCTTTTCGTGGTTGTATGCTGGGACTCTAGGGAAATCTCTCTCTATATAAAAATGAAAGTTTGTCTTTTTTTTCTGAATTTCTACGTAAATTTGCGTTATTTACGCGTTTCAGACTGTTTTATGACAGATGCGCGCGAAAATAAAATTTTTGTTTGTCTGTCTGTCTGTCTGTCTGTATGTCTGTTTGTCTGTCTGTGGACAAAGTGGTTGTTCCCTTATAACTCGAGAACGGCTGGGTGGATCAACGTAAAATTTGGTACAGATATCCTTCAGAGGCACGACACTAATCATTGATGTAACTCTTCTCTGTACCTCTCATAAAAGGGGGCCTACCCCTTAAAATACTTGATGAAATAGGCGTAGAAGAGCGAGACAGAGCTCATTTTCAGCCCCTAATAGGGCCCCCGAAAACCACATTTTAAGGCCCTAAAACCAACAGTTTTTGAGATATTTCCAGAAAACTAATTTCATTTAATACAATAACGAAATAATGCAATCCAGTAACCATGGCAACGGAATCTCATAGGTCCATCTATTGCTGTAAGACGCAATACAATTATATTTATTACATCACAGAGAAGATTGCAAACGGCTATAAGGTTATAACGGAAACAAATTAAGCTGTAAAATTCATCAATGTCATATAATGCGCTTAAGTGGGTCAAGGGGTACTCTAGATTTTTTTCACGCGATTTGCACGTGCGGGTGTGGTACGGAAGGTCTATTATATCCCTATCCATATATTGTTATATTATTATTATCATTATTATTATTATACTACGGCCTACAACGACGAGACAAAGCATATTTTCAGCCCCTTGGTGTCAGAAACAAAACTCGGTGCCCCTAAAAAGCCGTAAAGGGTCCCCGAAAGCTACATTTAAAGGCTATAAAACCAACAGTTTCTGAGATATTCCCAGAAAACTAATTTCATTCAATAAACTGATGAAGGAATGCAAGCAAGTAACCATGACAACAGTATCTCAAAAGGTGACATCCAACTTTCCATCTATTTTTGCAAGAAGTAAAGACACTCCATTTATTAAATTTCTGTGAATGTTTGCTAATGGCTATAAGGTTATTACGGAATCAACTAAAACTGTAAAATTCATCAATACGCGTAAGGATGTCAAGGGGTACCCTACATTTTTTTTCGCACGACTTAAATGTGCGTTATGTCGTACAGAAGGTCTATTAGATCTCCAAACAGAAACATTATTTTCAAAAATTCCTGAATTGAAATACTGTAGTTCTTTTTTTTTTTCTTTTTCATTTAGGAATTTGGGCCATTGGAGGCTGAAAACCTGAATTTTCATGCACCACAAGCCTTTATAATTTATTAAAGGGGTCTTCCTCTGGATGGGGAATTGACACAACAGTGAAGGTCAGTTTTATTTGACGTGTATTGCGTTTCGTCTATGAGGTTTTCAATTTTATTTTCACGTCAGGAAGTACACGTTAGGTAAATTTAGTTTCAGAGCATATTTTAACTATCATTTTTCTTTGTCGACAAACAGGTTCCATTGCAACAGTAGCTCAATTGATTACGTCTGGTTATTAATACCGAAGACCGTTCGAAGAATGGGTACTTCTGCTAGTGCTAATATGCGTAGGAGGGTCTGTGGGTGCTCCATTTTTCTATGTATGCTAACGAAATGCCTGAAGTTATGTTGTGTTCCTGTTCCTGCTTATGTAGGTCGTAAAATTTATGTTGTAACTTAACGGTCTGTACTTCCGTACCTGTTTATAATATACAATGCATGCGTGTGCTCTTCACTCTGTTCCCAAAGTTTATGGGAGTGTCTGGTGTTGGCTCCTCTGTAAGACGGAAAATTATGTCGGTGTAAATCTATACGTGTGTAAGACTGAAAAATCGTGTAATCGTGTTTTCCTCCCTGTATACAATGGTACTGCATCCGTGTATCCCTTATCGTACTATTGACGGTCCGCGTCTTAGTGTAATGAAGTGGCTGTGCGTATTGTTATGTCCCTTTATGTAGTTAGCTAGGTCATTGCCACCGGAAAAAATGTCTATGCTATAAGTGACAAATGTGTGAGTATGAGTCTGGAAATGATCTGTAATAAGGGGACATGTTTATAATCGTTTAATTGCCTGTGTTTGCAAGTGTGTCTTTGACGTGTAATTTTATAGAATCACTTTGCCTTTCACCTATTACTAAATTATTGCTGTATTTTGAGTAAACTATTGACATGTGGTTACTAATGTTGCGGCTTATTGAATCAAAGATGCCGCTTAAAGTGTAGTCACGAGGGCATTAACTAGTCGCACTCATTGGTTACCAAATGTCATATAAATGGCATTGTTTATGTTTTATTATGGAAGCAGGCGTGGCGTAGCGTGTATACACGTGCATTCCTGCTAAAACAAAAGATAATCCGTGCCTTGGCATTGTTGCCGATGTTAACTTCAATTTATTGCAATTAATGATATTGTGATTAAGGCCAATACATGATTCTGTAGACTAATGTGATCCCAGCGTGTATTTGGTATGGGATCTGCCTTGGTGTAGCCTTGTGGCCTTCATTGAAATGTGATGCTACTAAATTATGTCATACCTGTTCGTCATATAGCTGCTTGTTACGGTCTGTTCATAAATTCATTTGGCGTTGGATGGGTCCCTTGGTAGCGGGTTATGCGATTGGACACAATCCGAGCAGTCTAGGTACAAGACCCCGCTTCGTAGACTAAGTATGGAGGTTTTGTTAAATTTGAATGAAGTTCCCTATTTGGCAGTAGAATGGGCTTGCGACCATACTGCTATCGACGGCTAAAGATAACGCCTGAATTAGGAACTGGCTGTACAGTGTAGCCCTATGTCGATACTGATTTGTCATCCTGACTTAATAAAAAATAATAGATCCCACGGAAGGAAAAATATGTAAGTGTGTGTGTAAAGATGCATTTGTTCTAGCGAGTGTGCCGCACGTGGCCTGGTTAGTTTGGCGTCCCTACTCATCGCGTGCTGTGTAGCCGTGGAGACCTGTACGCTTTTGCAGCGTCAGATCCCTGACTTGCGTAAGACATGTGTGGCTTGTGTCAATGCTAGCCGGTAGTGTAAATACTGTGTGTGAGTATCCCGGTGAAAAGTATGTAATTGTACGTTCGAATATCTACTCTTACTTCATGTGGATTTCTCGCACTTTTATGTATCACTCCGTTAATTTCATCTACCATACTTAGGTAATGCTAACCCGTGGTTTTGTACTGTCTGCCTGTGTAGTGTGACATAACCCATGTTTTTGTCGTGTCTATACCGAACTGTGTCTTTCTCTAACTAGTGTCATTGTAGTATCTATGTTCATGTGACTGTGTTTTCTAAACTGTGTGATTGTAATGTTATCTAGCGTTTCCGCTTCTCCGCCTCGTATCTGCTGTACCTCTGTGCGGGCTGTACGCGTCCCTCTCAAATATTTCCTATATGTTAATTTTGCGTTCGTGTATCTGTGTTCGATTTCTCCGTTATTTAGTGTAGCTTCAAAGCAAAGTGGTGGTAGCTAATCCAACACCAAGCAATTCCCTGTACCCTGTATTGTGTCGTAACCCGTGTTATTGTGTCCATGTTCATGGGTCTATACTGGACGTTTCCAGTATTGAGCGTAGGTTCATAGCATAGCGGTGGTGACCTACCCAACACTAAACTATTCCCTGTTCCCTGTAGTGTAAGAATTTATGTGTTAATGCCTTAAACCAATCATGTTGTAGCCTTAATCGAAATGTGCGCCTGATTTTTATAGTATAGTGGATTTGTACCGCACTGTGAGTCTACATCGGTGTGGGTTCGATGCCCTACCACGTGTATTCGTCAGTATGTATGTGGTTTTACTAATTCTGATGATTTCGCTATTTGTAGGTAATTTATAGAGTTATAAGGGTCTAATAACCTGTGCTATTGTAGTGTCAGGGTTGTTTTGGACGTAAAATGCTCACTGTTCGATACCCTGTATGTATGCTACAGTGTGCGTGTGGAAATCGCTAATCTCTATTGCTTCCGATGATGATGGTGATGGATGTAGTTTGGGACGTGCCCAGGTCAATAACCTATGTGCGAAAGTCGCCTCGAGCCTAAAATGATCCCTATTCGACTCTATGTATGTGTTCTATATTGAGAGTGTGTATGCACTGTGAATGGCGAGTATTTGGCCTAAGCGTGCAGTTTTATGTCATGCTGGACAAATGATCCCTATATTCACGCAAAATGATCTTCAGTCGGTCACTTATCTGACCGCTGTACGATTGCAATGTGTGTGTGAATGTTTGTGCGGAACGTTCAAAAGTCGGTGTAGAATTTTAAAGTATATCTCTAATTTATCTATGCTCGATCAGTCTGATCGTGTCTTTCTGCGTTTCCGCATGTCTATTCCAAGATAATAATTGTGTTCCGTTCACTGCGTGTGGCGATAAAGTGTGTCAGAGAGCAAACGTGCTGTCTATCGGAAGGCAAGTGGTATTGCTGTGTCATAACATTAGGTCATGTTGCAACACTGGCTTGTAGCAGCATGGTAACTTGAGGTCACTGTCGTATTTGCCACCTACAATCATGTGTGCGTTTCCTTCACATAATATAATACACTTCCTGAAACTCCTAAACTATATGCACATTCCGGCATGCAAATACACAATACAAGTATGATCACTGTACAAATAGTAGGTATGGGAAGGTTAGTGAGGGCTGGAACTTGTGTTTTATGTACTGAGAGGACGTGGGTTCGATGAGGAGGTCTAAGTGTAGCGTTTATGTTAATGTATGAGTGTAGTTTTGCAAACGTGTATTGTGTAAATGTGGGTCTGTAAACATGTACTGTACTGTATGAACATTCTAGGGACACTTTATTTGAGTTTAATAATCCTGCGTGGATGCAATGCCTGCCTCGGCGTTCTGGAAGGTCGTGAGTTCGACTCCCTGTTGCATGTACCTATTGAGGTTTAATTGGCTGTCGGACATGTATAACTGGATGCTCCATGCCTATTTCTATATTAGCCCTGCCGGACGTTGTGTCTGGCCTCTAATAGTTATTGCGGCATATGCCCCTGGAATCCATTCAGGTGGACCTTCGCGCCCTTTCTGCGGCGTTCGTAAGAGGGTAATTTTAGGTCCGGCCCTTATTTGCTCTGCCCTAGGCGTGTAAATCGTCCGCCTGTGTATGTGTATAGATGTTTGGCGGGGCGTAATGACGTTGCTCGCTGGGGTAGGTAGCAATGTCCTTCGGGACGGTGTAGCTGTGGGGATGGAGATCAATATGCGCGGGGGTTCGTGTCTAATATGTTGATGCAACAGTGGTGTAATTTGTGTATGTGCATGCCTGGTTTTCGCGTACGTGGCTGGAATAGGTGGCGCGTATTTTTGGGCCACGGCGCCCACCTTCCTAACCGGGGTGTCGTGTGTACCTATAGTCATTGCTGCGAACGTCTGAGTGATTTCGTCAATTTTTTGTATGGGGTCTATAGGTCTATCCGCTAGTAGCTCGAATGTTATATTGCTAGCTTGTAGCCAGGTATACTCCTGCCTTATCCTAGCATACTCTTCTGTGAGTGCCCTGGCTTGGTCGGCCACTCGCGTGTTATATGTATTCACCCTGATATGTTCCTGTCTAAGCTCGTAGTATTCCCTGTACAGTGTGTCATGTTGTAAGTGTAGGTGCCAGTGGGTCCGGTTCAATTGGATCCATATCGTACTGACCTTTGTCCTGATTTTACGTGTCCGCGTGCCTGTACCATGTGTGCGTGTTAATGCCCCGATGATCCTGTCACATTGGGCCCGCAGGAGATCTTGTGTCCTTCGCAAGTAATCCTGTTTATTGTAGATACTTTTATGCCATGCTAATTGGCCCTGCTAGCTCGCTAACTTTTTGAGCGGGGAAGCGACACCATGTTGTGTGTTGATCGGTTAATGTAGTGTATATAAAATGTGAAAATGTCAAGTATGTGCTGTAGCGTAGTGGCTAGATTTCCCTTCGCTTCCTGCTCTATGTATCTGAAGGAAAAATGTCCTTAACCTTGGGGCTCTTGTTTTCGCCTTCAGGCAAGTGTTATATGAAATATATAAGGGTGCTGTACTAAAGAGCACGTGTTAAATCCTTCTGTATATCTGGGGCGGGAGGGTGGGTATCTAATTATTTAACTCGCTTGACTTTTTAGCTTTCACGATAGTGTACTCAAAGAAAAACATTTTCCCTAACTTGGGGCTTGGCTTTTGCTTGCTTAAGGCACGTCGGGTTCTAACCACAGAACTACGTTGTCTGTAGTCCCTTAAAACGTGGTACCTGGCGCCTCCACCAATTGTAAGGGCCTCGAAGGGCTAATACAATGTGTTAATGGTTGTTTTGAAAGTTGTAGTGATAGGGTTTGTTTGAGGAGGTGTTTTCTGTGAGGGTGTATGGGAGAGTCGTTTACGTAACTTGGACGTGACTCGAAGGAGAACTCCCAGGTGTTCGGGGTAGCTGACGAGCTCGGGGGATAGGGTGCGTGTGAAGGATTAATTGGTAATTAATAATCTGATGATGCAAAGCTGTTACTGACGCTTGCGGACTGTGCGCGCGAGCGAGTAATGAGTGCAGCAGACTTTCTGACAGATGCTCTGTGGCGAGTCGTCAAGCGAACTGCTTACCTAGTACTTCAAAACAATTAAGTAATACTGGGCCCTACTAAGTCTGGGTTGGAGGTAGGGGCTTATCGTGCAATCGAGTAAAGTACTAGACCAATAAAGCTAAGACCAAATGGTTTAATAATTACTTCTTTATGAAGTTATAACAAATTCACAGAATCAGTGCTGAAGATTCTACTGTGCAACAAGACCAATACAAGTACAAAATGTAAAGGGGATGGAGTGTAGATGTGTGGATGTAAATGGAAAGTCCTCGCGAGCACACTTACCCAGGCGGCAGGCGTCGTAATGTTGGCCTTCAGCGGTTTCACTAGACACAGTCCTCGAGTGAGTTGAGTGACTCTCTTTTATAAGTCTGGTGCTGCTAGGTAGGCATTACCAGCGCATTCCTGGCTAGCTGACTCTTAGTGTAGGGGTCGTGTGGGGTCACGACTTGAATCTTCGTGACCAGTAATCAGTAACTTATGGCCCGCGCGATTCAAAGCTTGTAAGTCGCAGTGATGATTGCGCATTGCCAACCTAATTCACATGCATGAGATGACGACTGGGTACAAACAGTATCTCAGTTCGCGGAGGCAGGCTAGTATTGGAGTATTTATGTATTCATTCCCGAGTGTATTTACCCTATTGTTCCTGTTAGACATAAGAGTGTTATTTGATTGGGTTTTTTTGATGGTCAGTGGTCAAATTATCATTAGATTTGATTAGATGGTGTGTTAGAATGTGGAATGTAATGAATTGTAGTGTATTTGGTATAGTGCTTGATAATTGTAGGGATATGGGGACGATAATGTAATGTAAGGGGTGCATTCCCCTAAGGGATGCAACGATAGAGCGAACAGAAAGTTGAAATTTCGATTGACTCGGAATGTGTCAAACAATAGTTAAGTTATTTATGAATTGGAAGTATAATAAGAAGATAAAGTTTATGGAAAAAACCCGGGCAGAGAGAATTTACGAACAGCACTGACGAAGTATAAACCCAGAAATTAAACTGTAAAATTAGAACTGTAATTCTAAGTTTCACATTTTTTTCGGTACCTAATTTATTTGAATTTTCCCCCCAAAAAATCCAAATTTTCCCCACTTTTAGTGGTATTTATTTCCATTTTGGGGGGCCATTTTGAGCTGGGAGCCCTAGGCAATTGCCTATTGTGCCTTATGGTTAATCCAGTACTGGGAACAACGTTCGTTTGTGAACAAATGTTTTCAATTATTAATATTAACAAAACAAAAACGAGGTCGGGTTTGTCTGATGCTACCTTGGAAGCTATACTTCGGATTGCAACTGCCAAAACGATTGTTCGAAATATCGGAAAATTAGTGGCTTCAAAGCGATGGCAAAGATAAACAAATAATGTTGAATATTAATGCAAAATCAGGAGCGCAATAAAACTATTATTTCTGACTGTACACAAAATTGACATTATTAATATTATTATTCGTTTTTATACCGGTACGCATCCTGACGCACGCTGATTTGCCCAGCCCCATTCACTAAACAACAACACGACTCTCGCCTCGCTAAGCGCTGCCACTACACGTTCCTCTCCTACAGCAGAGCATGGTGCTTTTCCAGGTGCCGGCCAGTGTTCGCGAAGCACCTGAGTTGGCGTGGCCTGCTTTAAATCATTTAATCTCGTGCCACTAGGCTCAGAGATTGCGATGAAGCAAGTTTCACGCAAGCGGCGCCGATTGCGTAAGCTATATTTCCCCGTGCCCGCCCTAAAGGAAATGCATACTGAGGATACCTTGGGTGGCATACATCGGTTCAAGGTATGTTTTCGGCATCAACAAGAGTTTTTAGTTTAGTGTGAAATATTTTTCTGTATTATTAGGAAACCTTAGTTTTCGCGACACGTTTAGGCTATTCGCGAAAACATTCGAAATTCAACAGAAACCTCTCATTTCTGTTATTGACCTCTAAATTTGGGGACTATCTCAAATATAAGTCCAGAGATAACGCGAAATAATTTAATGTCGCAATCTTGCTGTTATATCGTGGGAGATACAAGATAAATAACATACACTTTTTAATATAAAACAACGGTTTATTTAACACTAGTTGATACACAACGATACACGTGGACTAACTTGAGCGGAACTAGCGCGGAACTAATGAATATGCGCGGAACTGTCGTCTACAGACAGCGGGTGCATATATACATAGTATATGGAAGATTCCAGATTGGAATGTTCCAGATTAGAATGTTCTGAGCATAGTGACTAGAATGTTCATGTTATCTCAAGTAAATACACAACACTTTCTAGAATGTTCATGTTAATTCAAGTAAATACACAACATTTCCTCCCTCTTTTAAATTGATGATTTAGGAAACTTAATCAGGAGAGAATCCCAATGGAGGTCGGTGCTGGCGAGTACTCCTGCGGGGAATAAAAGAGGTCTGGGTAATAGGTGGTGCCCTGTCTACAGGTGTAGCTGGTGTGGCTGGTGGTGTTTGGACTATTGCTGGTGTCTCGGTGAAGCGAACTCGTCTCAGGCTCGGTTGCTCGGTGGCTTGCGTGGTTGTGCGGTGACTTGGTCGGTTGCGCGGTGGCCTTGTCGGTTGCGCGGTGGCCTCGTCGGTTGTGCGGTGACCTGGTTGGTTGCGTGGTGGCTTGGTCGGTTGCACGGTGACCTGGTTGGTTGCGCGGTGACCTCGATGTGGCCTGGTCAAGTTGAGTCTCGTGCGGAGATGAGGGTACCTTTGCTCCGTTGCTGACATCGTTCGACTGGCGTAAGTGATTGGACGTTCTTGCCCGTTGCTGAGCCGGTGTGACAGTACTGCGCCCAGGCCGGTCTTGCTGGCGTCCGTGGCCAACAGGAGTGGTAACGCTGGGTCATACTGCACGAGTACCTGGGGCGAGGTTAGGGCGTTCTTGATGTCTTTGTATGCCTTGTCGCCTTCTGGTGTCCAGATGAGAGGGTCCTTGAGCAGCATGTCTCTGAGTGGTCTGTCTCTGGTGGACAAATCGGGGATGAACGAACTGTAGTAGGTTGCTCTACCAAGGAACCGTTGGAGTTCTTCTGGTGTAGTCGGTTTCGGTGCATCACGTACAGCTCGGATGTGTGCATCAGACGTGTTGATGCCTGACACATCGATTTTGTGGCCAAGGGCTTCCAGGGATGTTTGAGCGAAAACGCATTTGGCTCGGTTGAGCTTGAGGTTGTGATGCCGAAACCGTTCCAGAGTGGTGCTGAGGGCCTACATCAGATTTTCAAAGCTATCAGCAAAAACTATACTGTCATCGAAAAAAATTACGACGTTTGGAAGACCTTGCAGGACGGTGTCCATTCGCCGCTGCCAGACAGCGGGGATGTTAGCTGCTCCATATATTGCTCGTGTTGGGCGGATCAGACCGTGAGTTGGCGTGTTAGGCATGAGAGCATGGCTGAACTCATCGTTGACCTCGAGGTGAGTGTACGCGTCGGTGATATCCAGGTGACAGAAGAGAGTGGCGCCGCGCATTCTGTGGAACAGATGTTTCATCTTGGGAATCGGATGTTCATCGATGATGATCCGCGGGTTGAGATTAGGCTTGTAGTTGCCTGTGATCCTCAGTTTGCCGTTCCTCTTGGCGATGACGTGCGTTGTCGATGCCCACTCAGAGTAGTCCACTCTTCTGTAGAAGCCAGATGCAATTTTCTTGTCGATTTCCTTGGCGAAGGCATCGCGGAGGGCAACTGGTACGTCTCGAGCTCGGGCGAAAACAGGTGTGGCTCCAGCCTTCAGGTGCATCTTCGCTGGGGGACCTGAGACCTTCCCGGGGGTGTCGCTGAACACATCCTGGTAGTGAGATAGAATGTTGTCGAGCTGCTTCTGTTGTTCCAAGGTCAGAGCCTGCTTGTCTAAGAGCTTGTGGATTGGGTCGGGTTTTGCAAAGAGGTGACCAAAGTCGATCTCCCGTACAAACTCTGAAATCGACTCTCGGCCAAAGAGCGATTCGACTTCATCGTCAACCACATAGAGATTCAAGTTCATGGTTGTGGTTCCGATGGTGGCGCACACTGCCGTTTTGCCCATGCATTTGATCGGATGGCCTGTGTAACTGACGAAGTTACGATCGTTTCTCTGCAACACAAAACCTGGTTTGATCATACTTAGCTTTGATTTGCTCATGGTTGAGCAGGAGGCGCCGGTGTTGAGTTCCATTTTGACGGTGGTTCCCTCTATGTTAACATCAACCCGTGGCTTAGGTGCTGCGTTGACCGATCCGATGACCTCGATTTTGCTGAGGTAATCCACAACGTCGAGGTTCTCTGCTGGAAGCTCTTCTTCGGTCACATGGTTTGTTGTTCGTTGTTTCCACGATTTCGATCGGCAAACTTTTCTGATGTGACCTTTCTTGCCACACTTCAGGCACTCTGCGTTCAGGAACCTACACTGACTACGAGGGTGAGCTTCACCGCACCCTGCACATGTTGATTGGTTGTCCTGGAATGCACTCTGGTTTGCCTGGTGTGGCCATTGGTGCTGTCTGGTTAGGTTGTAAGACCCTTGACTTCGATGAGCTGACTTGCTGCGTGGCGGCTGCTGGTTGCTGTACTTCCTGTACAGAGGCTTCTCGTATGTAATCCAATTGGTTGATTCAGACTTAGCGGAAGCTGTTTTGACTTCGTCGGTGGTGATGCGAGTAGCTTCGAGTGCGTGAGCGATTTCATATGCCGCGGTGAAGTTCTCTGGTCGTTTTGCAATAATCTCGTCGCATATTTCTCGTGATTCCAACCCTGCGAGCATTTGTTCAATTAACATGCGATCAAGGAATGTGCCATACTCACAAAACGATGCAGCCTGCCGCAGTCTTAAGGTGAAGCTAGCGATGGTTTCTCCTTGCTTCTGCATTACACTCCGAAATTTGATGCTCTAAGCAAACTTGTTGCGTGTGGCGTCGAAGTAGCCTTTCAGCTTAGATTGAATCCCGTTGTATGACAGAGTTTCCGGATCATTAGGACTCACCAGGATCTTCAGGGCATCATTGAGTTCAGATCCCATGTAAACACGTGCAAAGTTTGCATGCTGATCCGCGGGTACGTTGCTTAGGTTGAGCGCCCAGATAATGCGAGTGAAATAGTCGGCTACAGTTGTCCCGTCGGTTGTCGATACTGTTGCATTGTGAATTGTGGCGGTAGAGGCTGTGATGATGCCGTTGTTGAACTTGCTGTCTGTCGGATAGCGTCGGCGATAATTGCCGAGAATTGCTGGAGTTGCTCAGAGGTTAAGTCCGGCATGGTGAAGATGAGTGGAGAACAGTATTTCTAACACGCACTTGCGATGAACTTAGTTCGGTGCACACACTTGCGTTGAGGTTAGAAAGTTCACTCGGTTAAGTATTTCCAACACGCACTGCGATGAACTTAGTTCGGTGCAAATACTTGCGTTGAGGTTAGAGAGTCACTTAGTTTCACAACGATATTTATCTTATTCCACTTCCGACACCACTGTTATATCGTGGGAGATACAAAATAAATAACATACACTTGTTAATATAAAACAACGGTTTATTTAACACTAGTCGATACACAAGGTGGACTAACTTGAGCGGAACTAGCGCGGAACTAAAGAATATGCGCGGAACTGTCGTCTACAGTCAGCGGGTGCATATATACATAGTATATGGAAGATTCCAGATTGGAATGTTCCAGATTAGAATGTTCTGGGCATAGTGACTAGAATGTTCATGTTATCTCAAGTAAATACACAACACTTTCTAGAATGTTCATGTTAACTCAAGTAAATACACACCACTTGCGACATTATATCGTTTGGAAAATAAATCGCGAAAAAGCTTCGAAATACATTTATTTTAAAAATCTATCCGTCTCGTAAATTTGCGACATCCAGTATGGTTAATTCCAAATTCCGTTGTAGGCCTATGTGGATTTTTCCTTCGAACTTTGGTTCCATCGGATATACAATGTAACCGGTTATCTCGAAAACCTGTATAATTCGTGATTTGAATTCGAAAGAAAATGTTCCCTCTTGCATTATTCGTGCAATCCTCTCTGAATACTGTAATTCGTAAAATTCGATACCTTCTTCGAACGTTCATCTTCCAGAACCACATCCTCATGACGGCCGGCTGACTGCATGACTTGCTTGCGGGAATCTGGTCAAACAAACCAAGATCGACGCCATTTGCGTTAAATCATAAAACCCGTGTCCGATCGCGAACTTGTGATCACGAGGACAGCGGGAATCCTGTCAAAGGTGATTGGGCACTCATCACGAAACATTCCGAAATCTACTCGCCATTTTTTCCATGACCGTATAGGCTACGGGGAGCGAGAAGTGCATCATCCACTTAAAAATGACTACGTAGCATCGCGATACTCATTTTCTCCTCGTGATCCGCCGTGAACTCCCAACTACAGCATAGGGACAGCGGGAATCACGGCGCCGACCGTATAACATGTCCGTAACTGCTCGTGAATTTTAACCATGCCCAACCTCTAGCTTGCCTCCGCCATTCTGCCAGAACAGATAGACAGGCAATGTCAGTGGCAATACCTGATGTAACTCATCATAGCACCATCGTTGACCGAGTGCGGCACCGATTGCATATTATCGCGTTCTCAGTGTCCAACCGAGAGGACAACGTGAATCTCGTAAAACGGTCGAGAGCGGTTGCGATACATCCCGATATTTCTCCGCATTCGATGACGAGGACAACTGGAGTCTTGTTAAACGGACAGCAAGCGGCGCCGATTGCGCAATAATGCTAAGTTACATCTTCCCGTCCCGATCTCAAGGACAATTGAAATCTCGTCGAACGACTAAAAGTGACACCGATTATATAAATCGCATTTTTTTTCTCCGTGTTCTATCGTTATAACTACGGGAATCTCGTCAAACTGCTGAGGCCAGCGCCGGTCGTGTAACGTCTCCGTACTTGACTGCGAAGACAGAATGTTTAGCCTGATTAAGAAGAACAGGACACAGTTTAGGTCATCGATGTCCAATGGAACTCTGGAAGCCATTTCTATTTTGATGACCAGAAGTTCTGAAGCATGTTATACAAACACATATTCTATTGACTTTCTGATGAAAACAAAGCATGCTACAACTTTTTCTCTTAAATCAGACCCTTATGTTATCGGTTTCTGTAGTGTTTTATATTAATGCTTTTGAACTCGTAATTTTCTTAAGTGAAGAACATACTTGAATTTTGTCATGTCAAATGAATCTATGGAGTCTATTTCTATTTTGAAGACCATGAGTTCTGGTCCCTTTTATGCCAGCACCTTTTCTCCAGACTTTTTGGAGGAAGCTAAAAAAGCCACAGCTATGAATTTAAAAGTGTAAGTAATTTCCAGTGAGTGAGAAGTGTATTACCTAGCAGTGGCGGCTCGTGAATTTTACCGAGGCGGGACTCCACCGTTTTTGTGATGCTTTTCCAGTAATTGACAGAGATGATTTCATACATGAATTGGATTTTTTCTTCTCACATATTTTTGTAGCTTGATTTCCTTATTTCGTTTGGATTAGACACTACTGTTTTTAAAGAAATAACAAAGGTATTAAAAATATTTGCTCCCAGTCACTGGAAAATGAAAAACCGGACCCAGCTCAGGAATCCATCAGGGTCACCAATTCCCAAGCTCACTAACCATGAGCCCTTGATGGTGTATCCCCACCACCAGGGTTCACAACTAGGCCTAGTGGGACTTGGGTTGGAGACCTTAGGACCCCAGCCGAGGCGGTTATTATTTCCACTTGTGCCGGGCTCTTCTCTGTCATCTACCTGTCGACCTCCATTTGTCAACTCTTGTTCTCTTCCAACCCAGATAGCATTAGAGCATCCAAAGTCAAGGGAGTCATTCATTTTCCTGCCGTAAGTGACCCTTATATCATCTATCCTGATACCCTCATTCTCCTAGGGATCAGCCCTATTCTTTTAGTTTCATAACATCTAATGCTTTCTACACAAGGCCCTAAAGGAGGCAGGGTGTGTGAAGCTCCACCACACGTGGTGCACCCTGGATAGGGCTACACCTTCAAGAGCTCAGCTTTTGAGCTCGGGAGTTGGCGATCGTGATGGGTTCCAGAGAGAGATCCATTTTCCCCTTTTGCATTGACTTAGGGGTGGACCCTCTCCTTTTCCCCTTTTCTACCTGCCTTTAATGGCTCTAGTAGTTTCCAAGTACCTCAATACTCATTCTTCGAAGATTGATTCTTGTTTTAAGGGGATGAACAGCAAGGTCATCTGCCCTTCGAAGATAGAGGGCATTTCTTTTCCGTCATTTATTTCCCTTATACGTTTCTTTCTTTTATTATTGTCGTTTTCTTCTTCTAGTACATAAGTTAGTTGTAAGTCAGTAATTAGTTAAGCCTAGCTGTAGATTTCATTTCATCATAATTTCTCACCATCACCTAAACCACTAAGGGTAGATGACGTAGATATTTCACCCCTTTAGACAACAATTATATCCATCATTGAGGGTGTATCGATATCTAAGGTGCACCGTGCATGGTGGGACAACACACACCCAACCTCCTTTAGGGCCTCTTACCGAAGGCAGAAAAAAGGACAAAATGAGGTCTGATCCAAAAAAATTAGGGCATCAGGAAAGAAAAAGACACGAGCCAATTAAGGCCTCCGATACCATAATAACGTTGGGGGTAAGAGTTGACATGAAAGATATAAGAGAGGAACTCAGCTCAAGGAAACATAGTCGCCAACCCACATCCCACTAGTTGTAACCAATTTGATAATATTTTATGTGATCTAAAGCTCTCAGGAATAAAATGAAGACTACAAGCAACAGATATCAGAAGGTAACCATTTGCTTGCTCTCTTGTCACCTTCTCTGGAAATCCCACGTAACCACTTCTCACGCAATGGTTGGTCCGATTGTATCTCATGAAATGAGATTCCCCGGTATTCTAACTTGCCCAGTTCTGATTTATAAAAGGGCACGCAGCAGTACACCTTTATAAAATCATTCAGAATACATTCCAACTTCGCCATTAACATCAATACAAAACTTATGTCTGCCACAGTGACTTGGTGCTGCTTCCTAGCGCCTTTATTTGGGAACGAGGTTGTCCGCTCAAACTAATGCCGTAATCGTTGAATGGGCAGGCAGTTTAAAGCAACCAGGAGGGAAGCTATCCAGTGGCTGTATCAGACTCAAGCTGACTGAGTCCACACACTTCGTGACGTAGCGCGTGAGAGGATGGGGAGGGGATAACTGGAGGCATTCGTTGTCATGGCAACGTAAATTACAACGCGGGCGATTTCTCATGAATCCTAAGGAGCATCTGGTGCGCTCTGCCGACAAGGAGAGGAACTACACACATTTTGTCACGATGGCAAAACATTAGGTGCGAGGAGAGAGAACATTAGAGCTGATGAAGAGGAAGGAGGGCGGCGTCCTAGAGTCCAATATCACCGGCCGCCTCTGTTACCTAAGTATATTATTTCAAGGAAGTCCTGTTATATCTATGCTCCAAACCAAAATTCACCACACCTGCTTCTCGATGGTCATGCTCATGTACAATAATTGGCGTATGATGTAAGTAGATAAGATTTCATTGAAATATCCTGTTTAAAGCATGAATTACGGTATTTTGTAGCCCAGGAGGATTATTGTTTCAAGCCGGGGTATGTCGAAATTTGATACCTAGATTTTTTGGCGTGCGCGAGTTTTACTGAAAGCTCTTTATGAAAGTTGGCAGCTATCATGTAAAACTACAAATTCCTTCATTGAAATCCAACATGGTTAAAATGAATGTGAATCAATAAAAGTAATTTTGATGCCTAAAAAAATACATTGGAAGGATCATTTATTTGTTTCTACTTTTCATTATGTGTATTTGAATGGATTAATGTTCTGTCTTACGAGTTCTTGAGCTATGGAAATATTCATTAAAATCAAGGAAGGATAAATTTTTGTCTTTCAACTTGAAAAACAAAAGAAGAAAGACATATTTTACCTCTAGAAAGACTTCTCTTTACATAATATTTCCCACTTTTGGCTGTCACCGTGGAGGCCCAAGTTCGATTCCCGATTCTGCCAAGAAATTTAATTCTGGTCTGTGAGCTGGAACAGGGTACACTCAGCCTCGTGAGGCAAAACGGAGAAGAGGTGGATTTGATTCCTTCTTAAAAGTGGTTTACCACGGTTTTCCCACTTCTACTCCGGGCAAATGGTACCTAACTTAAAGCCTACCTCAAATGCACACACCCAAGTATACGGGTCTACATGTCCACAATGTCACAAAGCCCCTAAATATATATACAGTATATATATTGCACAAATTGTTCATACCACAATCCTAACTCGTATTTATCAGATCAATGTCAATGAATAATCCTTATGAAGTTTATTTGTAAAATCTATGGAAAAATAGAAAGTAATAGAGTAGGTCGTTGAAGTGGTTTAAAGACCAAGTAAAATGTGTGGTGTCGGTCAATAGAACAGCGCAAGAGACACTTCACTATATGATCTCAAATTACACTGCTGTCCAAACCTTATTTCACTGCTGCACCGAAATATTTGTTTTTTATTACGTAAATAAATGATTTTACTTCTTGCTCATTCGACGACAGCTGCCATGACACAGCACAGAACAATTGACGTCCCACACGACGTCATACACGATGCCAACATGTCCGATACAAAATACACCACACAACACACGAAACTTTGTAATTATGTGAGAAAAGAAATATAAGGCAAAACCATTGGCCTAGATAAAGATTATTGATGCGTGTCGACCCCCACTGTGCGTGACAAAAACCAGGTGTGTTTATATTAGCTAACGCACGGGCCGTGCTATCTAACATATTGGTCTAGGCGAAAACCATTGGTCTGCCGGATGCGATATAGTACCGATTGCGTGGGGTTGGCAATACGGTATATGATGCTAAAAAATGGCTGAGTCAGCTGGAATTTCGCCTATATAAGCCGTGTTCATATTTGGGAGGGAAAGGCGGGTCACAGGCAGTGGAGGTGTAAACATCTATTACTACATCATCTCCAGATATTTTCCCGAATATTAATTCAGGTATTTTGGTTAATTTAAGTTCTTAAAGAATTTTTTCCCTTAAAGTAGCTCTTGTCAAGTTTTACCATTTCTTTTTCTACAGAACCAGGAATGGAATGCAATGAATTTCTGTGGCAAATGGTTTTTACGGTTAGATGCACATCCTGACACCAACCCCACAATAAGTGATGAAATGAGTGAAACTGGACAAGAAGTTGGAATGAATTTTAGTGTTTTCATATATATAATTATATATATATTAAAAAAAGTAATTTGAATTGTAAATTTGTGATTTTTAAAATAAAGTTGTGAGATACAGCAGTACACAGACTACGTAGCGATGACACTCGATAAAAGATTTCTACAATGTGTGTTCTACATCAATGCTGGATGGGGATGATATTCGTGTTTCCATGATCCCTATCACTCACGTTTATCTAGTCGTCCACTCGCTTACCATTTGCATTTCTTGTGTCGTCGTTGCTCTCAGATGAGCTGCAGGAAGAATTGTCATCTTCAGGGCTACTAAAATGACAAATAATGATCCGAATTACATTCATAAAAATGGAAATTGTAACACCATGAAGGAATCGTTTCGGTTGTTTTAAAGATGTGGAACTTTGTCATATGTAGGTATGTAAACTACATTTTGAGGTCCATTGAATTGTTTACATAGGTCTCCCCACGTGATTGGTTGCAGAGGAGCCACCTCCAGTATATGGACCTTAGTGTACCATAGTCTAATTGCAATATTAAAGAGCTAGAGGTTATTTTCAGTGTTGCCTAAGTAATCTTGTATTAACAGAAACGCTTTCCAGTCAGTTAACACGAACTGTGCCGAATTAGATTGGGCAGGGATTAACTGTTATTTTAACACCCTAATACCTGAAAGAAAAAAAGTGAATTATTTACACACTTATTAAAATACTTCTCGAACGAATGAGGAGGAAAAATTAATTGAATGGCAAGTTTCGTTCGTCAGGTAAACATCATCAGATCTTGTACACTTAGGCTTAAGTTAAGTTTGGCAGATATGTATGTAACACTTATGTACAATCATATCCACAGGACGATATTTTGGGTATAAAGCATATTTATAAGGTATGGCTAATTTTGAATCGCGCGCGACTGTTCCTCTAGAAGGGGATGGAAGCTATCACCGAGTGTATGTGGCGCGCGCAGCAAGAACATTGAGTCCTGGTATTTACTATTTCTTGTCCGATGTTTCAGAGACACGGCAAGTACTACACTTTTCTGGCACTGGAAAAAGAAGAAGATTGAATTATTCCGGAAGGAAATCGGTTAGCCAGAAGCAGAAATATTAGCAATTATTTGTTGAGGATTTTTGTCGCTATGACGTAGCTATGGGCCAAGCTCATCTCCGTGTGGTGTGACGTGGAAGCCACGAGGATTTTTCTCGAAGACCAGGCGAGTATATAAGGGGGCTGAGATGCACCGAGAGGCCACTCACATTCTGTTGTTTAATCTTGCTGTATCCACGCTACGTACGTCATAGGATTATAGTCATCCGCGCTCGTAGCTTCGGCAAAAGTAGTAGTTATACTGTACAAATACTCACCTCTTGTCCCTGGCCATCAGGATAAACTGTTGAACCTGAGGCGAGGTTTGGCATAGTTCGGATTCGTTTGGCCGGCCTTCGGGCCTTTGGCCGTGCAGGAATGGAGGGAGAAAACGGAAGAAGAGTTAGTGGCAATGTTGATTATGTGCATATAGTTCGTGGAAGTAACTTGGGTATAGCTACTGCCTGCACCAGTAATGGAAACGACACTAGCATTAACTTCAATCAGACCAGCAGAAACGGTGACAAACAATTTGATAGACAATCTCACAAAACCCTGCCCAAACCAGTTGTACTCTCTAACGGAAAAACTATCGTTAGTAGTTCAAAAGACTTACGTCATAATGACGTCAGTTCCAATGGCGGGAGGGATCCGCGGAGACAATCTACATACGGTAAATCCCTGGAAACATCGGAAAGAAACGAGGAGTACTTGGCAGGCGAAATTATAAAATCACTAAAAAAGACTAACTCGAAGAAAGTCTTAGTTAAAACGACAAGCTCGCAGCCGAGCAAAGCTAAAGACGCGGTCAGCAATCCAAATGCTGAACCAAGTGAATGTAGATTAACTAAGAATTCTGATCGACAAAGCTCAATCGCAGGGAGTTCCTGTGACATCTATGATCTGCAGGTTAACACACATATGGAGTTTGAAACTGAAGAAAGCTCAAAGAAGAGGACCCTGCAGGAGACTCCTTCACCTGCTAAGTCATCACAAAATGGTTCAACTGGAAACATTAAATCGGTAACAGGTAACAGTCCTGAAAGCAGGAAAAGATACAAGACCGTGGATGCTGAAGAATTTATAACCGAGCATGGTAGGAATGCTCCAGCGGTAAATGTGGAACAAAGAGTGTGTGCTCCTACAACCTCCAACAGGTACAGATCTTTAGAGTCTCTGAGTGGTGGACAAGGACTAAATATAAACCCAAATCAACCACAAAGACAGAGGCAACCAAACACTAGACCTCCACCGATTATCATCAAAGATCATAAGATAATATATAGTAATCGACGGGCTCACTTGAAGGCCTTGATAACTGGAACCATGAATGCAAAGCAAATAAATAGAGGTACCATCAAATACCAGTTTGATAACCTCACTGATTACACCGCCGTGAAGGATTCTTTGCATCATCAAAATGTTGAATTTTTTACGTATTCAACTGGTAGTAACATCAAGGATACCCTGGATGGCGTCACAGTGTAGTGAAATAGCAGCTAGAGTAAATATTTGATAAAAGTGGTGAAATATTATAACAGAGGCTTAAAATCTATAAAGTTACTTTCCTTAGATCAAGTGTAATACGGAATATTGATAGTATTTAGAAATTCTTGTTGATAATTTAATAAGCTTAAACTAAGTTGTGGGAACGTGTATCCAAAGATTCGGTGACTTCTTCAATCACTGTTTGAACCAAGTAGAGCAGTGGTGCTTTTACGAGACTTCACCCGATTGGAAGATATACGTATTTCACATTCTTCTTTATTGGTAGGTAATTAGATTAATTCTATTAAGTAGTAATAATTAAATTAAATTTAGTGTAATTTGGTGTAAACATCTAGGCTAACTTAGATCTCTAGTATGACGACAGTAAACAGTGTTAGTGTCTCGTCAGGTTGTGTAACCGTAACGGATTTATGCTCGTCGTGCAAAATAAAAGTAAAAAATGCAAATAAAATCATCACAAGATCTCAGGTAAAATTGAATGAGTAGAAAAGTGAAACCGATTGTCGTAATGTAGGCCTACCGCTACCGTCATGCGAATGTCATAACCTGAGAAACGAACTGTCCTCAAAAGACGAAATTATAAAGCTGCTAAAGGAAGATATTGCTAAGTTAATGGAAGAGTTTAATAAATTAAAAGGAAACAGAGAGGAAAGCAAGGAAACTTGGTCGACAGTGATTGCTGGTAAGGTAAGATTGAATAAGCCTAGGCCTATAAATGGAGTACATGTAACTGAAATTCCCGTCTCAAATTCATTTGGAGTGCTTGTCGAAGAAAATGATGACTTTCCTCAAGAAGAAAAGAAGAAAGTGATAAAGAGAAAATCCAGGAAGATGCGGATATTTGCGGATAGCCACGGGCGAGATGTAGCAGCAAGCGTATTGGAGAGAAGCCGAGAAATGGAGGTCACTTCGACAGTGAAGCCAGGAGCTCAAATTGCAGAAGTCACGAACGGGATGATAGGAGAGTGTGCGTCCCTTACTGCAAAGGACTACGCAGTGATCATCGCTGGAGCAAACGACGTCTATAGAAATGAGAGTAAAAAGGTAATCAAAGATTTAAAGGGTACATTGCCATCCATGCAAAAAACAAATGTCATTATAGTAAACATACCGCAGAGATACGATTTAATTCCCAAATCATGTGTAAATGTAGAAATAGAGGCTACAAATGGAAAAATTCATAAAATTTGTAAGAGTTTTCCAAATGTCCAAATTGTAGATGTAAGTAAATTAGACAGGAAGTTCCACACTCGGCATGGCCTACACTTAAATAGATTAGGAAAAGAGTATCTTAGTGATGAAATCTGCAAAATTGTAAATTCAAATGGTAAGAATAATTCAACAGTAATATCATTAGAGTGGAAGCAGGGAAACTGGTAGAAGAAGCCAAACGTGAGGTTTGGCATTCACATCTTTTGAAGTCAAATTTAACGGAGTGCAACAATGGTATTTCGGATTTGTCTAGCAACAATAATAATAACAATTATGATAATAATAATAATGTAAATAAATCACCAACACAAGCTTGCAAAAGTAACAAATTTAAAATTTACCACCAGAATGTCCAGTCTCTTTATAATAAAATTGATTACATAAATCTAATGCTTAAAAATGACCTTAAAGACATCTCAGCACTATGTATTTCAGAACATTGGCTGAAAGAGGAACAACTTGAATTAATTCAATTCCCAGGGTTTATACAAGCTAGTAAATACTCTAGATCTAATATTAGCCATGGTGGTACTTGCATCTTCTTAAGAAATAATTTAGATCATGAACAGATAACAGCTTATGATTATCTAATTATGGAACAGGATTTTGAATTCTCTGCCGTAAAAATTCAGCAGTTTAAGTTAATAATTGTATGCGTATACCGTTCTCCGTCAGGAAAGTTTCCTCTATTTATAGATAAATTAGAATTGTTACTCAATAACATGAGCAAAGTAAATTTCGATATAATAATTTGTGGGGATGTAAATGTGGATTTCTTAAAACTTGATAGAAATTGTGAATTATTAACACAGTTACTAATTTCCTATGGACTGAAACCTACAGTAAATACACCAACAAGAATAACAAAATTTAGTAAAACCACTCCTGATCAAATTTTTATAAATACAGATAAATATCACCATTCAATAGAAGTCTATTGTCCGGGTTTTGGTGACCACCATGGACAAATACTGAGTTTTGAAGTATCCGAAGTAATCAATAATAATGATAATGGAGTAAAATCAAATGTTACATATTTCAATGACTTATTAAATAAGGAAACATGGTCAGAAATTTATAAACTAGAAAATGTAAATGATAAATTTAATGCATTTAACAGTACCCTAAAACACTATTTTGAAATAGCATTCCCCTTTAAACGAAGAACTGTTCAAAATAACAAAACTAGCAATTGGATAACAACAGGGATTGTAAATTCATGTCAAAGAAAGAAATTTCTAAACAAATTATATAAACAATACCACACAACACCTGAATTAAATTTATACTACAAAAAATACACTAGCATATTAAATAAGGTAATAAGACTAGCAAAGAAAATGCATAATGATAATTTTATTTCCCAATCATCTAATAAAAACAGGGCTATGTGGTCCGTGATAAAGAAAGAAACTGGAAAATCTGCTAAAATACAAAGGAACATTACACTGACCAGAAATAATAAAGTGATTAATAATCCAGAGGAAATAGCAAACACTTTTAATGACTATTTTCTGGAAATTCCACAAAAATTATTAAATAAATCACAGGTAAATACACTAAATTCTAATAATAAAATAAATATATGCAGTGATTCTTTATTTATAAATCATGTCACAAGTGAAGAGGTAAGAATAGTTATAAAAGAGCTAAAAATAAATTCTGTGCTGGCATTGATGGCATCCCTGATGCAATTTTAAAGAAATGTGCAGAAAATATAATAAATCCACTTACGCACTTAATAAACAGTTCAATTCTCTCAGGAACTTACCCGGATATTTTGAAGTTATCAAAAGTAATTCCAGTGCACAAAAATGGTTCAAAAGATGAATTAGATAACTATCGTCCTATTACCTTACCAACTGGTATTGCAAAAATTGTGGAAAAAATAAGTTTCATAGAAAAAAATAAAATATTATCAAACTCACAACATGGATTTAGAACGGAAAAATCTACACAGACAGCAATTTACGAATGTAGTAATAGTATACTGAAATTAATTGACAATAAGGAACATGTAACTGGCCTATTCTTGGATTTATCGAAAGCATTTGATGTTGTTGACCATAAAATCCTCCTTACCAAACTAAATCAATATGGTGTTAGAGGTCTAGCTAATAAATGGATAGAGTCTTACTTAACAAGGCGTAAACAAATAGTAAGCATGAGACACAAGGATGATGGAACCAAATTACTTAATGAAACATTGTCCAATGAGGGAATTATTGAATTTGGAGTACCCCAGGGATCGGTTTTGGACCCACTACTCTTTCTTCTATATATCAATGATATAACACAGAACGTTCATTCACATAAGGAAATTTTGTTTGCGGACGATACAACACTCGTAATAAAAGGTGAAACTAAACAGGTCATACAGCAGTCTGCTGACTCCGTTACAGGAGAGTTAACCAAATGGTCACAAGATAATCGCCTCATAATAAACTATAAAAAGACAGTATGTCTAAATTTCCACACTATACAGAATAGGAATCCTGCGATGCCCAATATAACATTAAATGGCCATCAAATAGAAAATAAATCAGAAACAAAGTTTTTAGGACTATGGATACAACAAGACTTGAAATGGAATAAACATATACAATATCTGAATACTAAACTGAACTCGATGTGCTTTGCGTTACGTATTTTGAAAACCTGCACTAGCATGCACACATTAAGAAATACTTATTTTGCTTATTTCCATTCATACTTAAGATATGGGATCATATTTTGGGGTATGTCGCCAGATGTACTAAGCACGTTTAGGATACAAAAGAGGGCGATTAGAATTATGGCAAATGTAAACTCTAGAGAATCATGTAGACCTCTGTTTAAAGATTTAAACATTCTCCCACTGCCCTGCATATATATCTTTGAAAGTATTATGTTTTTTAAAAAGAATTTAATGAATAAGGATGTTTTTCTTAAAACAAACAATGATGTTCATAGGCATAACACAAGACAAAATCAAAACATTCATATTTCACACACACACACAAGCATATATCAAAAAGGAACTTTTCACACTGGAGTTAAATTATACAATAAACTACCCCAGTATATAAAACTGGCCCCAAAAATAAAAACCTTTGATAGAATGTTGAAAGCTTATCTGCAGTGCCATTGTTTTTACTCAGTAGTTGAATATTTTAGCGTATAGAAGTGATGGAATCTATAACTATATTTTACTTTTTAATTTAATTTTAATACCTAGCTGTATGTTGTTGTATTTATAGAATTAAGTTTTCATATTATGATAATAGAGTGAGGTGTAAATAGTTGTGCAATAAGATTGTATCTATTAAGATTTGCTATTATAATAAGTTATAAATAGTTATAATCTTAGTAATATATACCTGTTAGTTCTTTTATTTTATGCATGTAAATTCTGACGTGTCCTATATCAAAAATGTATTGAATGCATGTATTTGATCAAATGGAATTAATAAAAATCTATCTATCTATCTATCTAATTCGCAACCTGAAAAACAATGCAACTGAGGAGGAGATATCCGAAGAGCTCAACGCGGAGGGCTTTAAAATCAAGCAGGTTACTCAAATGTCAAAAATCTATAGAGTACCTGATAGTAATGAGGACAGCTCTAATGACTCTGACACGAACTTTGTTAGGAAAAAGATTCCCTTGTCATCGTAACACTTGAGAACTCTGAATACTCGAGAAAAATATATCAAAATCAGACACTGCTTGATATGCAGATACTAGTAGAGGCTTACAGGAGCTATGCCGGGCCTGTACAGTGCAAAAGGCCTGGACACAATCGAGCTAATTGTTTTCTAGTCCCACGATGTGTGAAATGCACCGGCCCTCACAGCACTCCGGAATGCTGAATTCAAATGCTGCAACTGTGGAAACAATCACACAGCAAATTTTAGAGGTTGTAGGGCACTACTCCCCACAAGTCAAAATCGCAAAACTACTCAACTTGAACAACCACCAATAAGTGTTTATACTCTAATACCGGAAGAGTTCCCTTATCTCTCCTTGGAACTGAATCACCCTGGAAAGCTTAATAATGAAAACAGGCAATTACAAGCGCGTGTAAATACTAATAGTAGTTCTGGTAGTTCCAGTGTCGTAAATATAAATGAAACCAATAAAACATCGCAACAGTTGCAACCTCCACGCAGACCTGTATCATTTTCTTCCGAAAACATAAGCTACGTCAAACTACCCCCTAGCAGAGAGGAAACAGTACGTATGTTAAAAGAAAATTCCCCGGCTGAAAGATATTCCATCCTCATGGCAAATATGACGAACAGTGGTCTTCTAGACAAGATAAACTTGATCTTGCTAGATCTTTTGTTCCCCCCTAAAGGACAGACCTTAGGGGGAACAGTCCTCAATTTACTTAGCACCCAGCCATCCTATTAGAGCAGTATGCAGAAACATCACAATCTTGTACTGGAATGCTGAAGGTATCGCTGGGAATTTAAGAAGAGAGGAATTAAAAATTGAAATCGCCAAATATAGCCCTGATCTTATAATGTTACAGGAGACTTTCCTTGATGTAACTAAATCGTATAATCCGGTTAAACTGACACTGGAACTCTCACCTGCGGAGACCCTTAACAACAGGGGAAAAAAGTGAATGGACAGAGCAAGATTGGAGTAACTTTGTGAACATCAGCAACAACGTTTTTGCTTAAGCTCCCTTGCATATTATAAATAATGACGACGTCGATTGGGTGGCTGATGATCTTACCAAGAAAATAAACTCAGCAGTAACACAAACAAATAAGCTGAGGGGTAGGAAAGTAAACCCAAAGATTTCAAATCTCCCGCCTGAAATCTTAGATATTTTAAACTTAGAAAATAAATTAAGAAATTCCTGGCAGCTTAACAGAGACCCAAAAATAAAGAAGCATATTAACAAGTTAAAGCAAAATTTTAGTCCATAAAAACAATAACCTGAGGACTAAAATCAACGAAAACCAACTGAATGGTGACGCACTGTGGAAAACAGTAAGAAATTATAGAAGCAAGCCTAGGACTATCCCAACACTTCAGAAGGACGAAACATATGCAAATACCGACCTAGAAAAGAAAGAAATGTTCGCAAAAACTTTGGAAGACAACTCCATCCCAACGAATTCCCGAATGATCCTGAATTCGTGAAAACCGTGGAGAAAATTGTTCCCATTATCAAATTAAATATGGAAAAAGAAATGTCGAATAAAAGTGTCAGTTCAAGTGACAGTGCAAATGTGGAAGCGGAAAGTATTCCGCTAAGTGAGCTAGTGAAAGTAATCAAGAACCTCCCTTGGGACCAAGCCCTTGGACCCGACGGGATTACGAATAGAGTTGTAAAGCATTTGCCTGCAAGTGCTTTAAAATATTTACTAAACTTATACAATTCTCTGTTGAGGCTGGGCAACTTCCCGGACAGGTGGAAGACGGCAGTAGGTGAGTAGTAGGAGTTCCAAATAGTGTCATGGCCGCCGCGTGAGTCCAAGCCAATATCTCGCAAACCCATGGTCCGATTTTGACAAATGAGGTGTCGTTGGACTCGGGTTGACGCCCTCTTTCCAATGGACAACTCATTTCAACCCCTAAATAAAACCTACCCCTACTAGGGGTGAAATTGTAATTTTTTAGTGAAAGTCTCTTTTCAAATGTGACATGTATAAGGTGCGCTGCTAAAATGAACTTAAACGTTGTTGCTCATATCGCGCATGCGTTTTTCTGGCTACCGCTATGGATGAACATTTTTGTTTTTGTTTTTTACGCATGCGCACTACTTGGGATTTTTGTAAGAGGGCGAGCTCTTTGAAAAAAAATGATTGATAAGAAGGGGTTTTGGTGGTGAGGAGAGAACCAGATAGTCGCCTACTTTCCTACGAAGTTTGCCGATATCTCTCGAACGCAAGGTCGGATTTGGACGTGTGACGTGTCAAATCGCTTGTCTCGAAGCCCTATACATGTTATTAATAGGTTAAAGTTTTGAGAATGAGGGAAACAGGCTTTTGGGGGTAAAACCATGATTTTAGACTTTTTCCGATATATCACGAATGCATGGTCGGATTTGGTCCTATGACATGTCAAATGGCTTGTCTCGAAACCCTCTTTATTTTTGTAATAGGTTAAAGTTTTTGAGAATGAGGGAAACAGAATTTTTTGTTGTAAAACTGTGATTTTAGACTTTCTGTTATATCTCACAAACCAATAACGCCAGAGACGTATACGAGGGGTCGTAGGACTCGGGGTGACGCCTCTCACTTCTCTCTCTTTCGAATATAGTATTTATGTTTTAAAAAATGCGAAAGGGCCTAACGACACTTATGTTGAAAACATTTCAGTTTTTAAAACTTTTATTAAATTTGTCTAAAATGTTCATGGCGAGTGGTTGTAGATAGAAAGAGACGATACCACTGGACACGTGTTTCAACGAAGCTATTACTGGCCACGGTGGTGATATACCAATACAGTATTCGCTATTTCAATGAGACGGCGGGTCGAGGGTTCGTTTTCTGATTTTTCCTATGATGGAATTCCTAATTCCTAAACCCCCTGAAGGGGGTCTTTAACGTGTAAACGATTATGAGTGACATGACAAATGATAATTTCTTGATTCGATGAAGTTGGCTTTAGATAGAACAAACAGAACTGGGTTATATGTTGCTTGAAGTGAGTATAGAAAACAAACTTGCTGGGGCAGACTGACAGGATGTGAATGTTATTTGAGCTTATTGGAATGCATTGACTTGACTTGACAACAGGGCAATGAAAAAAAGCACAGAGATGCTGAGGACACTTGAAGGTCAAACGATATGGCAACCATGGTGGGAGGGGGAAGCTAGGATGATGTCGCCGATCATGTTCAATGTTCAATGGATGAATTTATATTTTGCGAAGCATTGTTCGGAGAGGGTCATGTGACGACTTGTTTTAAGGGTATTTATTTTTTCGATGTTTCCTATGGTGGACTCATTGATTGAAATAATTCAAAACTTCTAGGGCATGGCCTTGAGATTTTATAAACCGATAATGGGATTTTGACATACAAGGTCCCCCGAGAACCTTACATGATGTCATTCCTTTTATGGCTTATGTATTTCCCCAAAAAAAGACCCAAAACAACAAGATCATGGACTTTTGCTTTTCTTAATATATTGCAAACCCATAATGTAAGATGTTTACTGTGAGTGACGAAATCTAGCTAGGTAAAGAAAGAATTATTGTAGGATATATGTATGGTGACTGACACGTCTTTGACCATTGAAACTTGTTTTCAGATCTGACTGTAGTACATAGGGTGTATAGGTTGTAGGCATGGATTGACAAACGGTGCACACAAAATTCAATTTATCGATTCAAGAATTAAGAGTAGACTATCATTAATTAATTGGTTAAAGAGTGTAGCTAAAAATAAAAAAATGGTGACTACATTAAACTAAACTGAACCAAGTCGAATCAAACCCAACTGAACCAAACCAAGCCTAAAGCAAACCAAACCTAATCAAGAACAAGCCAAGGGCTTAAGTGTAAAACTTGTGGGGGAATGCAGTCATTGGCAATGTCCAAAGGAAGGGATAACGCTCTACATCTAGAGGGTAAGGTAAAGCTAGCGCATGGTGCTAATGCATATTCCCAAGTACATGAACCACACACACACACAACTATCCTATGCTGTTTTTATGAGTTAACTGTTAAAACTTACTCAGTAGTTACTGAGCAAGATGGTCGCTACACACAACAAGCTTTAAATACTTGAGGCTAATAATCTATACACACACACACGCTTGTTCTAAACTAAACTGTCTTGCTGGCAGTGCTCACACAGTAGGCAAATGACAGAAATGCTTGGCTAAGAGAAATACAATCATTTTCGTTTGTCTAATGTTACCAGCTAACCATTACATGCTATAGTGGTGAGCACATGTGCCTCTTGCACTGGAGATCGTAACTCGATTTCTAGCTCTAAGGCCTAGAATGAATCAAACTTAGAAAGAAGGGTATGGTGACGCAGTGGTTAAACTGTTAGCCTTTCACTAAGGTAGACTAGGGTTTGATTTTAGGTTAATATACATGTCATAAACAAACAAACAAAAAAGCAGAGATAATGTTTAAAACTGATTACACTTGTCTCTTTTCAAATTATTACTTAGATTGCAAATACAAAGGTGGACTGGGTTTGATATACAGTTAATGCTGCCTATCGCATACTAGCCTGTAAGAAAGCCAAACAAGCAAAAGGCGTAGGTAGAGCAGTGGTAAAATCGCTATGTGTAGAGAACTACCTAACGGTTTTATGAACTGGCAATGGTATGTCGCATAAACAGTGCAGGATACAATCCAGCAACCATAATTTTTATCTTGTGGAGCAGAGAAAACATATATATAGAGAGAGATATAGAAAGCTTGTGTATGTATTGGTAGCATTGATTGTTTGACCAGAGAAAATACGATGAGGTAGGGTCGGGAGAGGGAGAATTAACACTTATATATGAATGAATGGTAAATAGTATTTTTGTTTTTTTCAATAGTTTTGTTTTTCAAATGCATTGGTAGATAGCCGTTATTTTGTAAAACATTCTTACTTGCAGTAGTAATAAGACTCTATGGTTCTGCTAACACATAGATAGACTGTATTATTGCCATGGTCAAGCACTCACATTAAAATCATTTACAAAATCATAAAATGAAAAATAAAAAATCTTGTTTTGGAAATATCGTTTTTCAACACACACAAAATAAATATATAAAAATTTGTAAACAGCAAAATGGAAAATCCATGGTCAAGCACTCACATTAAGATCATTTACAAAATCATAAAATGAAAAATAAAAAATTTTGTTTTGGAAATATCGATTTTTTTCAACATACACAAAATAAATATATAAAAAAATTGTAAACAGCAAAATGGAAAATCCATGTTTCCATATAGACAAAATTTAAAAACCTTAAACGGACATTTAAGAAAATATATGCAAATGGGAAATTGACAAATGTGTAAATATGAAAATGGAAAAATCCATGTTTCCATATCATGAAATTGAAAAACATCAAACTGTCATTTTAAAAAAATGCAAATGGAAAATTGACAAATTGCAATGTGTGAAATGTGAAATTGAACAAATGGCTATCATTATTAAAAAAAAAAAGAACATGGTGCTCTATGGTTGAGGTGTGAATCAAACCCTCTCTACTTATTTGGACCACCCGAGACTGAGTAGACTAGTTTTAGTTGTCATGCCGCTTTTAAAAGTTTGTGTTAAATCTAGGAATTGAACCCAAGAGCTTGTAGGGGAGATCCAAGGTTATAATATGTTAAACAGATAGCCTTGAATGTAGAGTGTGGTAGCTATATAGAGATGAGACGTTTCGCTCGGGTGAGGGAGGCATGGAGATCTGCATCAAACCAGTCAAAAGACTGACGACTCAAACAACAACATGTAGAGCTCACCAAAATAATGTTGTGTAACGGTAAATGTTAGTCAACGAACAGTAATGCATTACTAAAACCCATGACACGATACCTAAGAGCTTTTCTAAAATTATTTTAAAATGCCTTTAACCCTATATTAAACACCCAGTTCACAAGACTCATAACTGCAATGTTATGGTCAAACAAAACAAAATCTATATTTCAAAACAAACAAGTGGTTTAGTCAATGTATACTGGAAAAAGTTTTATAAGCACTCAAGTCCACAAAAATAATTAAATTAGTAACTATCAGGTTCACCGAGTGGTTATGGTGTTTGACTTAAGTTCAAATTTTCTGTACAAGAAAGCAAGGGTTCGAATCCCTTACCTGATATAACTATTGCCTCAACATGGCTTGACCACACTGTATTATTGTGTACTCGGTACACAAACCATAGATAGAGTGTATTGTTTAAGGTCACTCTCTTTGCGAACATAGTCAGAGACTGTTGATGGTTAACAATTGCATTAATAGTGGGACATAGGGATAGCAATTAAGAAAAACAGACAATACACATACACTATTTTTATTTATTTAATGTAAGTACTTGTACAATAGTTATATACAAACTACAACTCTCTTTTGTCTATAACTATCTAGTCCTTTTCGATCCACTTGCATATCAAGGGCAGATGACTTTGTAGTTCAGCCCCTTAAAACAACAACAACACTACTTCTTGCATAGTCTGTGATGTTGATGACTCTTGAGGCGTGGAAGATGGATACAACATAACTTTTACAACAGGGGTTAAACGTTGCTCAACAAACAATGCACTATTTTGAGTAGCAACATCTTTCTCTTGTACTAACTTTTTAGCATTCTGATGTTTTTTTTGTCAACACCATTAGTGTTTTGTCTGGAGCACTACATTGATGATCACTCACACTTAAAACCACACCATTTCTACTTTTCATATTGCCTCGACATTTTGTTGACCTCTGTTTTGAGCATTGCCAGAATATTATTCCTTTTACATTTTGTCGTCTATAGTTATAAGAGTAGCCTTTATATACACGTTGTTTACCTCGGTTAGTTGTAGAAAGTTCCAAAGTAGTAACTAACCGGTTAGTATGATTTGCACACTACAAAGGTTATCTCTGTTCTGGTAATAGAATTATTTAGCGTTGGCTTTTATATTTAATATGTACAGTTTAAAGTGATAGAAAAGTGGTAGAAACGTGGTAGCAAAGTGTAGACAGTTGGTAACATAGTGGCAGAAAAGTGGTAGCAAAGTGGTAGAAAAGTGGTAGAAAAGTGGCAGAAAAGTAGTAGAAAAGTGGTAGCAAAGTGGTACAAAAGTGGTAGCAAACTAGAAAAGTGGTAGAAAAGTGGCAGAAAAGTAGTAGAAAAGTGGTAGCAAAGTGGTAGAAAGTGGTAGCAAACTAGAAAAGTGGTAGCAAAGTGGTAGAAAATATTACATGTATTGTTAAGAAATAGTTTAAGCGGTTACATGGATTCATTACACTATAATTTTAGCATTACGAAGCTCATTTTCTATATCCAAAAGTTCTTCCTCATATTTAGTATGACCAGCCTGTTTACAGGTATGCAAGTACTGAAGCCGCTGGATTAGCTTACTGGGATTGTTCCAGTAAACAAATTTAACAAATGATTTTTTTGGGTGTAAACCATTATCACCATCACTATCATCATTATCATCATTTAAAAAACTCACAAATCAAATTAATAACGGTTCCACTATTTGTTGCATTTGAGCAAGAACTCTTAGTCACAAACTTATTAAAGCCTCTCTTAGCTTTGATAGCTAATTCTAAGTAGCCAGTGAGGCAAGTATAGCTAGCTCCGTCAGCTTCCTGCTTGTTGAGACTTTCTCTATAACTTTTTTTCCAAATTTAAGTTTTTCTCATTGTCTAAACTTTTAGTCGGCGCATGCTGGGTAAAAGCTTAGCCATTCTTAAATGCAACTATTGGTGCTCTTACCAAAATTATTCCCAATGGTATAATTGCCTCATCACTACCCTTCTTGGAAACATTCGGTCGCTCCTTAGAAATTCTACCATTTCAAAAACTAAAACATCACGGCTAATTCAAATTATTTGCATTCTTCAAAATATTGTTTAAAACAAACTCCTTTGAAGGGATACAAAGTAAACTAATCATTTCCTTCTTTGCCAGACCACCACTCTTCCACATAGTAGCCGAATCTTGGCTTGGAAGGGAAGGTATTATCAAATCTCGCCGGCAAATACCCCAAGCTCCAGCCGCATTTCCCGTTAGCTACGGCATGGTCCATACCTACTTTAGGTGTTTCACGGGCTTTGTGGTGACACTCGTCTCTAAACATTGTCTTTGTTTGGTGTTGGACTCTCGTCCTATTATCCACACTTGTTCCTTAGTCTGAAACCCACTTCCCTTTACTTCTCTCTTCATCTTCCCTTGTGGGTAAGGTTAATTCCTAGCAAAAAACTACCCACCGTTCCCTTGTAAGTGCCGTTGTTCTCGTTGCTATTTGCTTGCAGTAGTCATCTTTTTCAAAGGTATAATAATATCTATCAGATTAGTTCACTTGTAGAGTATTTGGTTAAGACGTACACTCCTGACGAAGTCGTAATTATCAAGAGCCTCGATTCCTCTCTCATCTTTCCCTCTCCAACAATAAAGTTAGCGTCACCTTTCAGAACATGGGTCTGATTGGTTCCTTATTAGCGATGATGATGATGATGATAATCCTTAATTAAACATTTAATTAGCCACAATGTTAATAAATACTTCTTATTTATTATTTAACACCCTCTATGATGTTATGAAGTGTTAAAATCATGCTGGTAATTAGCTAAGCTAATTGCACTATCTGCTCTTATCTAAGTAAGGCCGCTTCTTATTGGTTGCGTTCGACACGCGCCAGGCTCCCCCTCCTCCTAGCCTGCGGTCACGATTCACGTGCGCCTGTCGGTTCGTCGAAAGTCCTCGGGTATCTCCGTGCATTCGTTGTGCCATAGTTTCTTTGTGCCGCGCTCCCTATGTGGCTTGTCGATCATGTGGCTGCTAATAATTTCCTCTTTGGACGGCTCGGTTAACTGGCTAACTGTGCGAGATGTATAAACCAGTTTCGTGGCTTGTTTCCAGTGTCGACTTTATTTAGCATTGGCTAGTTAGAAAACTTTGAGGACATGAATATTTCCAAGTTCATATATACGCGTACGGTACCAAGATCTTCTTTCTTAAATTCGCGCCAGAACAAGCTTTCGCATGCCGCCGATACATGCTGTATGACCAGTGCTCATTCGATACATGTCTCTGAACTATATTCACCAGATCGTTAGACTTCAACTGGGAATACGAGATGCGTCCTGATTTGCCTGAATCCTAATCGATCGATATCGATTTGTTTGTGTTCAATAAAAGACCTGGGATAACCGTGTGCTTGTTCTTTAATGCGTTCATTAGTTCGATAACCTTTACCGTTCTGTGTAAAAAATTAGTTCTTTTCTTCTTCACCACGAATTACAGAACGTAGGTCGTGTTGTAGTTACGGATTAACATGTGAATTATCATAGTGTCTACCGGTAACTAAAAGTAGCTAATTTTTGTCTGGATATTTGTAGGCAACGAAAATTCGCTGAGGTCGGTTTAAATCAGGCCACGCCAACGCGAGGCGCGCCCCCCGGTGCTGCACCGAGCAGCACCGCTGCTTTTCCCCTCCCTCCCATCTTTCAGGGCGAGGACATGAAAGAATTCTTGTTCCTCAACGCCTTTATAAAAAGAACTCCTCACCATTGTAATGGTAATAGTGGTCTGTCAAAATTGAATCGCACTGTAGATTTATCAGCTCAACTTGAAGACTTGATGAGGCATCCTCTGGGTCCACCGAAGAAGGCATCATAAAGACTTTGAGTGCCGGTTTACTTGCTTTATTTCTTCAAACCTATCTTCAAATTCTTTATGCAATGACTGTGACGCATTTGTGTAGGCCTACTCACTGATGTGAAATTTGTTGCTATGTTCGGAACAACCAGTGCCCGATTAAGACTCTCAGTGGCCCTAGGCAAATGTTAATTTGAGGCTCCTTTTCCCTTTCCAACCCCCCCCCCCCCTTTCATAAACAAGTCAATCATAACTTTGAAAGAGATTTTATTTACAAATTTACAATGAATAATGAATACAATTTAGATCATATGTACATTTTCAGAAAAACTTTTATCTGCATTTTGTTTCGCAGATAGTTTCAATAACATCATCGAAGTTGATTTTCCTTCAAATGTCTGATTTTATGCAGAGAAGACTTAATATGTCCAGTCGTTCTTGTCGCATAGTAGCTCTTCGAGACGCTTTAATTCGTTTCAACTGCGAAAAAGAAGGTTCCGCAGTACAGTTCGTTATCATTAAAGTAAAAAAAAAAATCGGAGAGCTATTTCTACATTCGGAAATACATTTGCCAATTGGTCTTTCATTAAAATCGTGTACAACTGACTATCAGATTCTTCGGCAGCGGTGTATCTGTTGTTTATATAAGAATGAAAATGTTTCATTTCACCTGAAAATTCTTCCAAATCTTTAACATAAAAGCCAACCAAATTGTTTACCACTTCACAGAGTTTTTCATCGCTCATTGAAAAATTATTCAAAAATGCAAATTTCTTGGAAACATCCATATAAACCTTTGTCCTTATTTATTTCGACGTTGAGTTTATCGACGATTTCGAGAAAACCTGTTATTCTGAAATTCTCACGAGGTGAAATTTCGACTTCAGGATCGCCTCCGTCGTTCGGTTGTTTTTTTCCTCAACACGACGATTTTTTAGGATACGGTACATCAGGTAACAATTTCTTAGCTTTTTCCTTGAATATATCGGACTTATCACGAAACTTGCCTAACTAAGTTTTATACAAGGCAGCACACGTTTGTAAGTTGATCTGTTCAGCTTGTAATGATTTACTAGTTGCACGCATAGAAGTCAAAATTGAGTCCCACAAAATTAACGTGAACCCGAATTCGAATTTTTGCATTCTGTTTGCGATGCACCCCGTTTTCATGCCGAGTGTCATTATTTTACGACTCGTCATCTTCAATGCTTTCCAAAGCCTCGACAATTTTATGAAACGAATCATAAACCGCTTTCGTTGCATTTGCATGTGCTTCCCAGCGCGTATCTTACAATGATTTCAAAGTTTTTGCGTTTTTGATATAATTTTTGAACACGCCCCAACGGTGAGGGTTTGCAGTAAAGAAGTTATACAATGATTGCATTATCGAAAAATCAACTGCTTAAAAACAGCATTTAACAGCAGATTGTCCAACTAAAACGAGGGAATGGTGTACCGCAAGGAACATAAATCGCATATTTATTCAGTTCTAATATTTTGGCTTGCAGAGCCTGATACCTTCCAGACATGTTTGGTGCGTTGTCATAGGACTGTCCTCTACAATCTTGAATTTCCAAACCGCAATCTTCAGTGACGAAGTTCACAGTTTGAGTTTTCAAACTTTCACCAGTATGACCTTCTGTTTCAAGAAAAGATATAAACTTTTCAACTGGTTTGTGATATTTTGGTGAAACATACCGGAGCACAACTGACAATTGATCCATATGCGATACATCGGGAGTTGAATCAACGAAAAGGCTGTAATATAGAGATAGAGACACCTCTTCTAAAATATATTATCTAACTTTTTGTCCATGATGTTTATTAACTCTTCGCAGATCGTTTTGGATAAATACGAAGGAACGCCTTTCCAGCAATTACGTATCGCACAATATGATCCCGCAAAAATGGATCAAACTGCACAAGAAGTTAAGGTATACCTAAATAATTCCCATTATCCGGCTTTCCAAAGTGCTCGTTCGTACCTCGGAATGACAATCCTCGTTCTGCCAGAGTGATGATAACAGCAACTACTCGTTTTATAACATCGCGCCAATAGTTTTTTTTCTTCAAGTAGTTCATTTCTGAATACATCTGGCAAATTTTCATGTTTCCGTTTTTTTTTCAGGTAAATTAGCACACTAGCCCGATGATTCAAATTCTTCACTTGCTGCTGTAAATGAATCCGACGTTCTTCCAATCATCATACCCTTCACGCGAAAGTCTGTTCGATTTTTCTGGTGGTAAAAATAACTTGTAAAAAAGCAATAGACTAGGCCTGAAAATAAAACAAAAAAATATTATTATAATTTAAGAACAAAAATGAATTAAACGGTATTCAAGACATAAAACCAGTAAATGAAATGTTAACCCTTTTAGTCTGGAGATTAAAAAGTAGCATCGTACCTCTCCAAAAACTATGTATTTTCGATCATTTATTGATCATAAAAATTTCGATCATTTATTGAACATCAATGAATTTAATAAAGTTACCTGATTTTTTTATTTTTATGTTTTTTTTTGCGTTGCGTTTCAAGTTAAATGAAAACGATTATTAAAATTTTTTATTCACTTTTGACTTTTGTGTAATTTTTTTGCGCTTCAGTTGCTTTTTGGATTTTTGAAATTTTTGTATGATCGTATTTTTTTGGACTAAAAGAGCGGTTTTTAACAAATTATTTGTAATTTCAAGTTACACAACTATGCAAAATTTGATTCGTTTTGGTAAGAGAGAAATATTCAAAATTGTTGTTCCAAGATTTGATTTGCCACAAGTGAAGTTAAATAAAAGCGTTTATTTATAATAATTTAAAAAATCGAAACGAATACGATTGATTAAAATTCCAAAATAAGCAAACTGATCAACAAAAATGATCTAAAAAATTTAATCTTATTCTTGTCAAAAATTCTAAAGTTTCGGTTGCATTGTAATATACTTTGCGTATTACGCTCGTTGCTGATAATTTGGACCAAGCTACAAGAAGTGGATATGGTGCTGAAAAAAATACCGCGTTGTTACACATAAGGGGGAACTTACTGAAGTCTGAAAACGAATAAAATTGAACTAGAATTCCAAAAACAGAAAAATTTAAAAAAACATAATTTGCAATCGTTTTTGATAAAAGAAAACGTAACATTTCAAAAACTGTCAATGTATCATAAATACATGAAAAAATCCACTGCCTGCTTCCAGTCTCCGACCGGGTCAGGAATGAAATGAATGAAGCCCCCATCTAGCGGCGAGGATATGAACTGTGCCGGCTGCCGAGGCCTGACGCACTCCTCTGGGGCAATGATTAAATGAATGACAGATGACATGAAATTATAGTGGAGAGTGTTGCTGGAATGAAATTTTTGACAGGGAAAACCGGAGTACCCGAAGAAAGACCTGTCTGCCTCCGTTTTGTCCAGCACAGATCTCACATGGAGTGACCGGGATTTGAACCACGTACCCAGCGGTGAGAGGCCGGCGTGCTGCCGCCTAAGCCACGGAGGCTTATCATGATTACACGAAGGGCTCAATTGTTAATCAAAGTTTACCTTTCGCAGGTAAATAAATGAGGCAATCTCCTTTTGTATTCTCTCCATTCGGTTTCTTTCCAAAGAATAAATTTAGGGAGCAATATATTGACGTTGATTCCTTATCATATCGACGTTTGGACGATTCAAACGGCCTAGTCAAATTTTTACAATTTGACGGACCATGTGTAACCCAAAACTGTATGTCTTCACTGGTGAATTTTCCCCAACGTCCTGGATCAGTGAAACGGTTCCAATTTTCGGCACCTGGTTGTCCGACTTCATTTTCATCCTCGGAAGAAGAACTGGATGTTTGAGAGCTTGAAATGACCGGATCATTATCCGGGTCTCCTGCGTGACCAGTGTTTGTTTTGTTTTGCCCCTTTGATCCATCGCTAGTGGCAGATCCTTGATTTTCCGATGAATTTGAAGAGGTTTCATTCCGAAGTAAAAAATTTAGTCAGTTTTTGGCACTTTCTCTAACACCACACTTTCTCTGTAATTTTAATCTTTGGCAAGTTTACTTTTTTGTGCACCACTCAAATATGCACGTGAAGACATTTTTGAGTTGGTGTTTTAATTCAATCCGATACACAGATAAAACTGTTAATCGAACACTAACGAATTAAAATTGTCGATTACAAAACCGTCGATTTGAAGTCGGAACTCAAGCGGGAGCACGTTACTTGTTTCCGAAATTACTCTACAGACCACAATGCCAGAATTTGGAAATACTCTTTCCGAGCTTATCTATGGCTAATAAAGTTAATTTAAATAGTCATGGCATTTTGGGAATTTTAGGACCCGACCGTGGGAGTATCAGCTAATTGCTTCCAATCCTTACTAAGTCAGGGTTGGAGGTAGGGGCTTATCGTGCAATCATGTGAAATACTAGACCAATAAAGCTAAGACCAAATGGTTTAATAATTACTTCTTGATGAAGTTATAACAAATTCACAGAATCAGTGCTGAAGATTCTACTGTGCAACAAGACCAATACAAGTACAAAATGTAAAGGGGATGGAGTGTAGATGTGTGGATGTAAATGGAATGTCCTCGCAAGCGCACTTACCCAGACGGCAGGCGTCGTGATGTTGGCCTTCAGCGGTTTCACTAGACTCAGTCCTCGAGTGAGTTGAGTGACTCTCTTTTATAAGTCGGGTGCTCCTAGGTAGGCATTACCAGCGCATTCCTGGCTAGCTGACTCTTAGTGTAGGGGTCGTGTGGGGTCAATGGTTTCATGTGAGTTCAAATGGTGTGTTAGAATGTGGATTGTAATGAATTGTAGTGTATTTGGAATAGTGTTTAATAATTGTAGGGATATGGGGGCGATAATGTAATGTAAGGGGTTCATTCCCCTAAGGGATGCAACAATCCCCCTTTCGGGTTAGTCGGTGACCTCGTCGACTGGATTTAGACATATGGGGTAGTTATAGACGTCCATCTTCTTCTTTCTTCAAATCTTGGCTCTTCTGTGCTTCTCTTCTTTCCTTTAGGTATACGGTGCCGTTGAAGGTGGAGTGTAGAGATGTTGTGTGTGATTGAAGATTGAGATGAAAAGTGTTGATAGGTGTAAATTGTGTTAACGATGTGTGCTGATAATTGGGGAAGGTGTATCTGGGTCGTAGATTCGATTTAAATGATATTGGGCTTCGTGTGCTGCGAGGTGGGTAAAGGTGTGGGGGTGAAAAAATGTTTTACAAGTATCTCGTCTGATATGATATCAATTACCATGAAATATATCAATGGTGACAATTACAAAGCATAGGTTAATAACACGAATAAAACATCATGAATCATATGTCATCAAACATAAAACAGAAATCATAAATCATTAATCATAAATCTTAACCTGGTGTGTGTACGTCGAGAGGAAAAAATCATCTTTAGGGTGTAGCATACCCTCCGCCTGTCTTTTACAGCGGGATGAAAAACTGCTCTCGCGTTTACAAATTAAAATGTGTACATTGTGAAATATTTAATAGTGCAATAGGATGGAGGGAAAGAAAAACAAATGCCTTAAGGTGTAGTTTAGGGGAAGATATAAAATGTATTTATTGTATGGGAGATATAAGGCATATTTACAACAAGGTACGTTAGAAGAATGAAAACGAAAAAACAAGATATGGCAATGTGTAAGTGTACAATGGAAATATAACAATAATTGTGTATATCCGTGGAACATAATAATACAGATGATATCAATAATCACAATAATAAGATCAATGACAACCATAAATCGGGTACCGTTCGTGTAAAAAATATAATATATCCGTGTGGTGGAGATCCTACATAATAATAATTCTTATGCGCGCTACATATAATGTAGACTTATTCGCTAACCTTATCTAGTGTTAATACTAGTCGGCCGTCCTTATGATATCTTACATTATGTAGGCTATTTTATGTGGGCAAATAGACCTACCTAGGCGTTGAAGATCGGTCCTTACAAAACTGGGTTCGACCCTTAACGCCGCTGGGTATGCCACATATTTGGCATTATCGCTGATCCGTTCGCAGTGGTAAATAACCCACAGGTACTCACCCCTGGGTAAGGATTTTTTGGTGTTATTTATAATCGTGTAGTGTAGAATGTCATCATCATCATCTTGCAGTTTCCAGCCACTGGCCGGGTCTGTTTGGAACGCAAGCCTCTCCAACGCCTTCTGTCTTCCCACCATATCTCAGCCTCCACCCTTGTCCAGTCTTCTCCTCTCTTCTTCACGCTTTCTTCCACCCCCTTCAGCCACCTGTCTCTCGGTCTTCCTCTCGGTCTCTTTCCTTCCCACTTCGTCTCGTTTATCCTCCTGGGCATCCTCTTCTCCTCCATTCGTTTTACATGTCCATACCATCTAAGTCTAGATTTCTCTATACCATCCTGTAATGGTTCCTCCTTCATTAATTCTCTGGTCCTCTCATTTCTTATTCTGTCCATCTTTGTAGCTCCAATACTGCTTTTCAAGAACCTCATCTCACTGGCCTGTATTTTGCTCTTCTCTCTTTCTTTCATAACCCAGGTCTCCGAGGCATACGTCAGGATAGGGACATAGTACGTCCGATATATGATCTTTTTGCTGTTCTGAGGGACATCCTTGCTCCATATCATGCTTCTCACACTCCTCCGGAATGCTTCTGCCTGTCTCGCCCGCTCATTTATTTCTCTATCGTTTCTTTCATTATCTTGTATCAGGCTTCCCAATTACTTGAAACTCTCCACTTTCTTCAGCTGTTCCCCACCAATTGTTATTCCTGTTGTGGTTCTTTCCTTCTTCCTTGTTGTGATCACCATCTCACTCTTATTTATGCTAAATTTCATCCCATATCCTTGTATTATCCCATCCCACACGTCCAACTGCTCCTGTACTTCTTCCTCCTTGTTTCCCCAAATCATCAAATCATCTGCAAACACCATTGCTTTCATCTTTCCTTCCCCAATTACTTGTGCCACTCGGGTCATTATGTCATTCATCACCACAATGAAAAGTAACGGTGACAGTGCACTTCCTTGTTTCAGGCTGTTTCTCTGTTCCAACCAGTCCGATGTCTCTCCTCCCACTTTCACACAGCTCACGCTTCTCTTGTACATCTCCTTTATCCTCCGTATAGTCCATTTTTCTACTCCTCTGTCCTCCAGGGACTTCCATACTTTGTTTCTGCATACACTGTCATATACTTCCTCCATGTCCAAGAAAGCCATCAGTAGATCTGTTCCATACTCATAGTGCTGTTCTTTGTAGTGTACAATTTAAGGAGGAAAAATAAGTGTGATTTGTGTTGTAAGAGGAAGGCGTGTTCTGGACGTTCGCAAAATATATACAGTGGTCATATATACAATTGTCGCCACCTGTGAAAGGAGAAAGAGTGTACATATGTTATTGTAAATGCCGGCTGGTCTGCGGGCCTGAAAATGAAATGCATAGTGATTATCATTATTAATTATTTCTTTTTGCTGTTCTGAGGGACATCCTTGCTCCATATCATGCTTCTCACACTCCTCCGGAATGCTTCTGCCTGTCTCGCCCACTCATTTATTTCTCTATCGTTTCTTCCATTATCTTGTATCAGGCTTCCCAAATACTTGAAACTCTCCACTTTCTTCAGCTGTTCCCCACCAATTGTTATTCCCGTATTCCCGTAATCCATGAATTCCCAATTCATATAATTCCTATACACTCTATGGCGCCTTATATCTTAGCCTAAACCGGCTGGAATCTTATCCTAGCGACTTATAACTATCGGCTTATAGCTACTCCTTGTGTATTTGTATGAAGAGTAAACTGTTAAGTGTAACATTGTGTATAATAGTGTGTTACAGTGAGAAAAATTTTGTGTACCATGCTGGATGGATATTACCTGCAACCATGGTCCGTTCTCGTCTCTGCGTTGGAGCTCATTCCAAAATAATATATAAGACATATCATGATTAATATCATAATTATTCTGGTCATCGACGGTATGCGTTCGCTTATTATAATTTAAAAAATCGCATACTGTTGCCTGTCAAATCGCTTGGCGTATTGCGGATCGCTTTGACGGCTTTCGAATCTCTATCACATTTCGTTTCGCCTTATAATAATTCGAATCGCGTTCTCGGACTTACAACGCCGAATTTGTCGGACTTACAAGGCCGATGATAGCTGTGGATCATCTATCAATCATGCATTTATTTCGCCTATAAATCGTATCAGTGGGCGTTCCCGGTTATCATCATTCTTGATCCTTATTGGGAGCCTATCCTCCTCGACGGCCGAGTGCCGAACATGAAAAACATTAGTGACCGCTGTCCGCTATTTAATAAGGCTATATTGCGGAAAATACATCGCATAAACATTCATTATATTTCATATTTTTATTGCTGCGCTATTCAACGCCCATGGCGGATTTGGCCATTTGGCAATTGTTATCAACATCCCTTGGTGGAATGCCTATTTAATCATTATATCAATCTTCTTATCTTTGACGCTTATATCATTTATTCATAATTTCATATTTTCTTATTCTTCTTTCTTGATGCTATCTTCACCTGTGTACGCAAACAGGTCTTACCTCCCACGCAACAGGGGCTTATTTACTTAACCTTATAACTAACTAACTTAAAACTAATAAGTCAATGTCAGGCGTCCTGAACGTCCGTCGGCTGGCTGGTCGAGAATGACGTCATAACTCAGCTCGGTGAACGCTCTGGCCTTGTCAGCGTCAACGTCGTATCGGAAACGGAATTGGCTATGTTCCTATCCAAGACTAAGTGTCGACTGACATGTCTGGTCTGGTAGTTCGTAATGTCTAATTCTGTACTTGGAAGACGTAATGTTTTTTTGAAAATCTCTGGTCCTTTCTGAACACTGTGTAATTTTATATGAATAATCTCTGGTCTCTTTTGACTGTACCGTTTAGGTACAGTGCACTTACGAGGGTGTGTTAGTGTTAGGGTGCAATGTATATTTCTAGGGATGAAAGCGGTGTGCGTTATTGCGCCCGGCTATCTGATTCCCAGCTTATCCAGGAGCGTTTATCTGTGCACATGTTAGTTAGGTGAAATGCTAGGATTGGGAAGGTTTTTTCCCGTGTTATTGGGTATGTGTAGACATGTTAATAGTGTTAATACCAGGTAATGGGATGGCTGGTAAGGGATGAGGTGCTGTGGTCCTATCCGGGATGCAGGACATAAGTTATGGTTGGGATTAATTAATGGGCTATGTGGGGATGTGAGTTTTCGTTAAAGTGTGGGAATAAGATCTCAATCCGGCTGTTAGTTAACGAACTGAGGTGTGCCGGTAGGTTAATATATGTCATGCAGGTAAAATATTGCATGCAAGGTTAAATATCACATGCTAGGTCAAAATATGGCATGCGGGATAAAATATAAGCGTTATAATTTCTAGGTTGTTATTTAGTGGGGAAAGTAATTACGTTTCACTGTTAGCTTTATAATTCCGAAGTGCTGTAACTAGCACTAGCCTTCAGCGATAAAACATGGTGCTCACCCATGGTAGCATTGGTCTACCATGCGCTTTCCGTAATTGGGGATAATGTGTGTGAATTGTCTTGTGAGTTTCTTGTTTTATATGTGGTATTTGTGGTCTTGTATATTGTAATGCACTGTTGGTTGTGTTCTTCACATTTGACTGTGTTAACTATATATACTGGTCTCTCATCATAATAATGGTCATATTATTTTAATATCAATGATTTGCATTCTGGGATAGTTGTAGTAGGTGGATAAAGCTTCCCTGCCAATTACTAATCCCTGATCTAAGTTTTGTTGGCAACCTTCACTGTGTATTCCCTTTCGTGCTAATTAGTAGCCTAATTGTATCTTAGTTAGTGGTTATTATATCTGTAACTATCATCCTGTATGATATTCGCTCTTTGTCTTAATTCGTGCTATGTGCCTGCCTATCGGCTGCTTTCCTTCGCTATTACAATGTCGCTTCCTAGTTAAATCCTGTTTTCCTGATTCGAAAGTTGAAATTACTAATCTTGTATCTTTGCTATGTATCTGTCTCGGTGCTATCATTTCTATCCGCTTTTATAGCGTTGGTGTGTTGAGTATGCAATCTTTTTCTTGGTTTGATGCAGCTCTCCATGTCTCCCTGTCCTGAGCTAATTCTTTCATTATTATGTAGTTACTACGTCCTATATCTGGTGGTATTTGTCTAGCATATTCGAACCTTAGCTTGCCCTTATCGTTTTTCGATAATTCCATCCATAACGAAGTTTTTTATTTGTGAGTGCCATATATGTGTCTTACCAACCTATCTCTTTTCTTCATTAGTAATCGCTAACAATATCTCTCTTCTCCTACTAGTGTGAATGGCTTTATGTCTGTAATGCTATTTACTCATGTAATCTTCCTTGTTCTGCTGTAATACTAGCCTTCGAATGCTCTAATTCCCTTCTTACAATCTGTAATCGTAATCGAAATTGTCTTACTATAGGCTGCCATGCCTCTGGCAAAGGCTTTTAAAGATGATTGCCTTATACCTAAATGTATGTTTAATGTCAATAGATTCCTGTTCTATAAAATGTTTTCCTTCCTTAAGCTAACCTGTGTCCTATGTATAGCTCTAAATGTTGTCAATTTGCTATTGATGAAAGTGAAAAAGAAAGTGGAAAAAAAAGAAAAGATGTATGTATCGGTGTGAGTTATTATTTGCGCTCCTGCTCGAATAATCACAATGTCGCCATGATCTTACTAAAATATCATGGTTATTGCTTTTCCCGGTCTCTCCCTGCTAAATAATAATAATAATAATAATAACGTATGCGCGTCGGTCCTGCTAGTGTATCGCAAGTGTAAGTAGTTTGAATGTGGCGCTCCAGTCTGTGAACGGAACTAGTGATAATGATGGCTGCCGGGCCTTGGTCACGTGGTAATCAACCTGACGTGAAGGTCCGTAATCTGAGCCTGTGGGTGTAACTACATGTGTTTATGCGATTGCTCCGCCTACTTGCGGAACGGTGATAAGCTCTCGCTTATCGTGTGAGGCGTGTCTACCTCGACCGTCTCGCTAGCTCGGTGATAGTGCACTCTTGTTTTAAAAATAGATATGGCCGTTCTTTGTTTACATGTCTAACCACGTGCTAATTAGGTGTCTCGTGTAATGATATTGTCCCATTTCGCAGTGTGTAATTCTAGGCATTAGATGTGTCGACGCTGTAGGGTTCAGTGTGTCTGTAGTAATATCGATATGTAGGTGAGATTTCCGTGGTTTGTGTCCTCCACTCCAGGGAAATATTAAGAATGTGTCGACTGCACTTATGTTGTATTACTTAAGCTACGTTATTGTAATATATGTCGGGAAGGTCGTTCTTTTCCTCTGTTATAAATATTATCTCACGCTTCCAATTGTCGGCTGCTTCCTCAATTTCCGGAGTATGTTCTTCTTCATGTATTGTATTTCGTGTTGCCTGTAGTGTATGTGTAAAGATTTCATCGTTTCTCCCCGTGTAATCCATGTAAATCATCTGTATTTTCCCGTGTAACTGATTCTTTTCGTGGTTGTATGCTGGGACTCTAGGGAAATCTCTCTCTATATAAAAATGAAAGTTTGTCTTTTTTTTCTGAATTTCTACGTAAATTTGCGTTATTTACGCGTTTCAGACTGTTTTATGACAGATGCGCGCGAAAATAAAATTTTTGTTTGTCTGTCTGTCTGTCTGTCTGTCTGTCTGTCTGTATGTCTGTTTGTCTGTCTGTGGACAAAGTGGTTGTTCCCTTATAACTCGAGAACGGCTGGGTGGATCAACGTAAAATTTGGTACAGATATCCTTCAGAGGCACGACACTAATCATTGATGTAACTCTTCTCTGTACCTCTCATAAAAGGGGGCCTACCCCTTAAAATACTTGATGAAATAGGCGTAGAAGAGCGAGACAAAGCTCATTTTCAGCCCCTAATAGGGCCCCCGAAAACCACATTTTAAGGCCCTAAAACCAACAGTTTTTGAGATATTTCCAGAAAACTAATTTCATTTAATACAATAACGAAATAATGCAATCCAGTAACCATGGCAACGGAATCTCATAGGTCCATCTATTGCTGTAAGACGCAATACAATTATATTTATTACATCACAGAGAAGATTGCAAACGGCTATAAGGTTATAACGGAAACAAATTAAGCTGTAAAATTCATCAATGTCATATAATGCGCTTAAGTGGGTCAAGGGGTACTCTAGATTTTTTTCACGCGATTTGCACGTGCGGGTGTGGTACGGAAGGTCTATTATATCCCTATCCATATATTGTTATATTATTATTATCATTATTATTATTATACTACGGCCTACAACGACGAGACAAAGCATATTTTCAGCCCCTTGGTGTCAGAAACAAAACTCGGTGCCCCTAAAAAGCCGTAAAGGGTCCCCGAAAGCTACATTTAAAGGCTATAAAACCAACAGTTTCTGAGATATTCCCAGAAAACTAATTTCATTCAATAAACTGATGAAGGAATGCAAGCAAGTAACCATGACAACAGTATCTCAAAAGGTGACATCCAACTTTCCATCTATTTTTGCAAGAAGTAAAGACACTCCATTTATTAAATTTCTGTGAATGTTTGCTAATGGCTATAAGGTTATTACGGAATCAACTAAAACTGTAAAATTCATCAATACGCGTAAGGATGTCAAGGGGTACCCTACATTTTTTTTCGCACGACTTAAATGTGCGTTATGTCGTACAGAAGGTCTATTAGATCTCCAAACAGAAACATTATTTTCAAAAATTCCTGAATTGAAATACTGTAGTTCTTTTTTTTTTCTTTTTCATTTAGGAATTTGGGCCATTGGAGGCTGAAAACCTGAATTTTCATGCACCACAAGCCTTTATAATTTATTAAAGGGGTCTTCCTCTGGATGGGGAATTGACACAACAGTGAAGGTCAGTTTTATTTGACGTGTATTGCGTTTCGTCTATGAGGTTTTCAATTTTATTTTCACGTCAGGAAGTACACGTTAGGTAAATTTAGTTTCAGAGCATATTTTAACTATCATTTTTCTTTGTCGACAAACAGGTTCCATTGCAACAGTAGCTCAATTGATTACGTCTGGTTATTAATACCGAAGACCGTTCGAAGAATGGGTACTTCTGCTAGTGCTAATATGCGTAGGAGGGTCTGTGGGTGCTCCATTTTTCTATGTATGCTAACGAAATGCCTGAAGTTATGTTGTGTTCCTGTTCCTGCTTATGTAGGTCGTAAAATTTATGTTGTAACTTAACGGTCTGTACTTCCGTACCTGTTTATAATATACAATGCATGCGTGTGCTCTTCACTCTGTTCCCAAAGTTTATGGGAGTGTCTGGTGTTGGCTCCTCTGTAAGACGGAAAATTATGTCGGTGTAAATCTATACGTGTGTAAGACTGAAAAATCGTGTAATCGTGTTTTCCTCCCTGTATACAATGGTACTGCATCCGTGTATCCCTTATCGTACTATTGACGGTCCGCGTCTTAGTGTAATGAAGTGGCTGTGCGTATTGTTATGTCCCTTTATGTAGTTAGCTAGGTCATTGCCACCGGAAAAAATGTCTATGCTATAAGTGACAAATGTGTGAGTATGAGTCTGGAAATGATCTGTAATAAGGGGACATGTTTATAATCGTTTAATTGCCTGTGTTTGCAAGTGTGTCTTTGACGTGTAATTTTATAGAATCACTTTGCCTTTCACCTATTACTAAATTATTGCTGTATTTTGAGTAAACTATTGACATGTGGTTACTAATGTTGCGGCTTATTGAATCAAAGATGCCGCTTAAAGTGTAGTCACGAGGGCATTAACTAGTCGCACTCATTGGTTACCAAATGTCATATAAATGGCATTGTTTATGTTTTATTATGGAAGCAGGCGTGGCGTAGCGTGTATACACGTGCATTCCTGCTAAAACAAAAGATAATCCGTGCCTTGGCATTGTTGCCGATGTTAACTTCAATTTATTGCAATTAATGATATTGTGATTAAGGCCAATACATGATTCTGTAGACTAATGTGATCCCAGCGTGTATTTGGTATGGGATCTGCCTTGGTGTAGCCTTGTGGCCTTCATTGAAATGTGATGCTACTAAATTATGTCATACCTGTTCGTCATATAGCTGCTTGTTACGGTCTGTTCATAAATTCATTTGGCGTTGGATGGGTCCCTTGGTAGCGGGTTATGCGATTGGACACAATCCGAGCAGTCTAGGTACAAGACCCCGCTTCGTAGACTAAGTATGGAGGTTTTGTTAAATTTGAATGAAGTTCCCTATTTGGCAGTAGAATGGGCTTGCGACCATACTGCTATCGACGGCTAAAGATAACGCCTGAATTAGGAACTGGCTGTACAGTGTAGCCCTATGTCGATACTGATTTGTCATCCTGACTTAATAAAAAATAATAGATCCCACGGAAGGAAAAATATGTAAGTGTGTGTGTAAAGATGCATTTGTTCTAGCGAGTGTGCCGCACGTGGCCTGGTTAGTTTGGCGTCCCTACTCATCGCGTGCTGTGTAGCCGTGGAGACCTGTACGCTTTTGCAGCGTCAGATCCCTGACTTGCGTAAGACATGTGTGGCTTGTGTCAATGCTAGCCGGTAGTGTAAATACTGTGTGTGAGTATCCCGGTGAAAAGTATGTAATTGTACGTTCGAATATCTACTCTTACTTCATGTGGATTTCTCGCACTTTTATGTATCACTCCGTTAATTTCATCTACCATACTTAGGTAATGCTAACCCGTGGTTTTGTACTGTCTGCCTGTGTAGTGTGACATAACCCATGTTTTTGTCGTGTCTATACCGAACTGTGTCTTTCTCTAACTAGTGTCATTGTAGTATCTATGTTCATGTGACTGTGTTTTCTAAACTGTGTGATTGTAATGTTATCTAGCGTTTCCGCTTCTCCGCCTCGTATCTGCTGTACCTCTGTGCGGGCTGTACGCGTCCCTCTCAAATATTTCCTATATGTTAATTTTGCGTTCGTGTATCTGTGTTCGATTTCTCCGTTATTTAGTGTAGCTTCAAAGCAAAGTGGTGGTAGCTAATCCAACACCAAGCAATTCCCTGTACCCTGTATTGTGTCGTAACCCGTGTTATTGTGTCCATGTTCATGGGTCTATACTGGACGTTTCCAGTATTGAGCGTAGGTTCATAGCATAGCGGTGGTGACCTACCCAACACTAAACTATTCCCTGTTCCCTGTAGTGTAAGAATTTATGTGTTAATGCCTTAAACCAATCATGTTGTAGCCTTAATCGAAATGTGCGCCTGATTTTTATAGTATAGTGGATTTGTACCGCACTGTGAGTCTACATCGGTGTGGGTTCGATGCCCTACCACGTGTATTCGTCAGTATGTATGTGGTTTTACTAATTCTGATGATTTCGCTATTTGTAGGTAATTTATAGAGTTATAAGGGTCTAATAACCTGTGCTATTGTAGTGTCAGGGTTGTTTTGGACGTAAAATGCTCACTGTTCGATACCCTGTATGTATGCTACAGTGTGCGTGTGGAAATCGCTAATCTCTATTGCTTCCGATGATGATGGTGATGGATGTAGTTTGGGACGTGCCCAGGTCAATAACCTATGTGCGAAAGTCGCCTCGAGCCTAAAATGATCCCTATTCGACTCTATGTATGTGTTCTATATTGAGAGTGTGTATGCACTGTGAATGGCGAGTATTTGGCCTAAGCGTGCAGTTTTATGTCATGCTGGACAAATGATCCCTATATTCACGCAAAATGATCTTCAGTCGGTCACTTATCTGACCGCTGTACGATTGCAATGTGTGTGTGAATGTTTGTGCGGAACGTTCAAAAGTCGGTGTAGAATTTTAAAGTATATCTCTAATTTATCTATGCTCGATCAGTCTGATCGTGTCTTTCTGCGTTTCCGCATGTCTATTCCAAGATAATAATTGTGTTCCGTTCACTGCGTGTGGCGATAAAGTGTGTCAGAGAGCAAACGTGCTGTCTATCGGAAGGCAAGTGGTATTGCTGTGTCATAACATTAGGTCATGTTGCAACACTGGCTTGTAGCAGCATGGTAACTTGAGGTCACTGTCGTATTTGCCACCTACAATCATGTGTGCGTTTCCTTCACATAATATAATACACTTCCTGAAACTCCTAAACTATATGCACATTCCGGCATGCAAATACACAATACAAGTATGATCACTGTACAAATAGTAGGTATGGGAAGGTTAGTGAGGGCTGGAACTTGTGTTTTATGTACTGAGAGGACGTGGGTTCGATGAGGAGGTCTAAGTGTAGCGTTTATGTTAATGTATGAGTGTAGTTTTGCAAACGTGTATTGTGTAAATGTGGGTCTGTAAACATGTACTGTACTGTATGAACATTCTAGGGACACTTTATTTGAGTTTAATAATCCTGCGTGGATGCAATGCCTGCCTCGGCGTTCTGGAAGGTCGTGAGTTCGACTCCCTGTTGCATGTACCTATTGAGGTTTAATTGGCTGTCGGACATGTATAACTGGATGCTCCATGCCTATTTCTATATTAGCCCTGCCGGACGTTGTGTCTGGCCTCTAATAGTTATTGCGGCATATGCCCCTGGAATCCATTCAGGTGGACCTTCGCGCCCTTTCTGCGGCGTTCGTAAGAGGGTAATTTTAGGTCCGGCCCTTATTTGCTCTGCCCTAGGCGTGTAAATCGTCCGCCTGTGTATGTGTATAGATGTTTGGCGGGGCGTAATGACGTTGCTCGCTGGGGTAGGTAGCAATGTCCTTCGGGACGGTGTAGCTGTGGGGATGGAGATCAATATGCGCGGGGGTTCGTGTCTAATATGTTGATGCAACAGTGGTGTAATTTGTGTATGTGCATGCCTGGTTTTCGCGTACGTGGCTGGAATAGGTGGCGCGTATTTTTGGGCCACGGCGCCCACCTTCCTAACCGGGGTGTCGTGTGTACCTATAGTCATTGCTGCGAACGTCTGAGTGATTTCGTCAATTTTTTGTATGGGGTCTATAGGTCTATCCGCTAGTAGCTCGAATGTTATATTGCTAGCTTGTAGCCAGGTATACTCCTGCCTTATCCTAGCATACTCTTCTGTGAGTGCCCTGGCTTGGTCGGCCACTCGCGTGTTATATGTATTCACCCTGATATGTTCCTGTCTAAGCTCGTAGTATTCCCTGTACAGTGTGTCATGTTGTAAGTGTAGGTGCCAGTGGGTCCGGTTCAATTGGATCCATATCGTACTGACCTTTGTCCTGATTTTACGTGTCCGCGTGCCTGTACCATGTGTGCGTGTTAATGCCCCGATGATCCTGTCACATTGGGCCCGCAGGAGATCTTGTGTCCTTCGCAAGTAATCCTGTTTATTGTAGATACTTTTATGCCATGCTAATTGGCCCTGCTAGCTCGCTAACTTTTTGAGCGGGGAAGCGACACCATGTTGTGTGTTGATCGGTTAATGTAGTGTATATAAAATGTGAAAATGTCAAGTATGTGCTGTAGCGTAGTGGCTAGATTTCCCTTCGCTTCCTGCTCTATGTATCTGAAGGAAAAATGTCCTTAACCTTGGGGCTCTTGTTTTCGCCTTCAGGCAAGTGTTATATGAAATATATAAGGGTGCTGTACTAAAGAGCACGTGTTAAATCCTTCTGTATATCTGGGGCGGGAGGGTGGGTATCTAATTATTTAACTCGCTTGACTTTTTAGCTTTCACGATAGTGTACTCAAAGAAAAACATTTTCCCTAACTTGGGGCTTGGCTTTTGCTTGCTTAAGGCACGTCGGGTTCTAACCACAGAACTACGTTGTCTGTAGTCCCTTAAAACGTGGTACCTGGCGCCTCCACCAATTGTAAGGGCCTCGAAGGGCTAATACAATGTGTTAATGGTTGTTTTGAAAGTTGTAGTGATAGGGTTTGTTTGAGGAGGTGTTTTCTGTGAGGGTGTATGGGAGAGTCGTTTACGTAACTTGGACGTGACTCGAAGGAGAACTCCCAGGTGTTCGGGGTAGCTGACGAGCTCGGGGGATAGGGTGCGTGTGAAGGATTAATTGGTAATTAATAATCTGATGATGCAAAGCTGTTACTGACGCTTGCGGACTGTGCGCGCGAGCGAGTAATGAGTGCAGCAGACTTTCTGACAGATGCTCTGTGGCGAGTCGTCAAGCGAACTGCTTACCTAGTACTTCAAAACAATTAAGTAATACTGGGCCCTACTAAGTCTGGGTTGGAGGTAGGGGCTTATCGTGCAATCGAGTAAAGTACTAGACCAATAAAGCTAAGACCAAATGGTTTAATAATTACTTCTTTATGAAGTTATAACAAATTCACAGAATCAGTGCTGAAGATTCTACTGTGCAACAAGACCAATACAAGTACAAAATGTAAAGGGGATGGAGTGTAGATGTGTGGATGTAAATGGAAAGTCCTCGCGAGCACACTTACCCAGGCGGCAGGCGTCGTAATGTTGGCCTTCAGCGGTTTCACTAGACACAGTCCTCGAGTGAGTTGAGTGACTCTCTTTTATAAGTCTGGTGCTGCTAGGTAGGCATTACCAGCGCATTCCTGGCTAGCTGACTCTTAGTGTAGGGGTCGTGTGGGGTCACGACTTGAATCTTCGTGACCAGTAATCAGTAACTTATGGCCCGCGCGATTCAAAGCTTGTAAGTCGCAGTGATGATTGCGCATTGCCAACCTAATTCACATGCATGAGATGACGACTGGGTACAAACAGTATCTCAGTTCGCGGAGGCAGGCTAGTATTGGAGTATTTATGTATTCATTCCCGAGTGTATTTACCCTATTGTTCCTGTTAGACATAAGAGTGTTATTTGATTGGGTTTTTTTGATGGTCAGTGGTCAAATTATCATTAGATTTGATTAGATGGTGTGTTAGAATGTGGAATGTAATGAATTGTAGTGTATTTGGTATAGTGCTTGATAATTGTAGGGATATGGGGACGATAATGTAATGTAAGGGGTGCATTCCCCTAAGGGATGCAACGATAGAGCGAACAGAAAGTTGAAATTTCGATTGACTCGGAATGTGTCAAACAATAGTTAAGTTATTTATGAATTGGAAGTATAATAAGAAGATAAAGTTTATGGAAAAAACCCGGGCAGAGAGAATTTACGAACAGCACTGACGAAGTATAAACCCAGAAATTAAACTGTAAAATTAGAACTGTAATTCTAAGTTTCACATTTTTTTCGGTACCTAATTTATTTGAATTTTCCCCCCAAAAAATCCAAATTTTCCCCAATTTTTAGTGGTATTTATTTCCATTTTGGGGGGCCATTTTGAGCTGGGAGCCCTAGGCAATTGCCTATTGTGCCTTATGGTTAATCCAGTACTGGGAACAACGTTCGTTTGTGAACAAATGTTTTCAATTATTAATATTAACAAAACAAAAACGAGGTCGGGTTTGTCTGATGCTACCTTGGAAGCTATACTTCGGATTGCAACTGCCAAAACGATTGTTCGAAATATCGGAAAATTAGTGGCTTCAAAGCGATGGCAAAGATAAACAAATAATGTTGAATATTAATGCAAAATCAGGAGCGCAATAAAACTATTATTTCTGACTGTACACAAAATTGACATTATTAATATTATTATTCGTTTTTATACCGGTACGCATCCTGACGCGCGCTGATTTGCCCAGCCCCATTCACTAAACAACAACACGACTCTCGCCTCGCTAAGCGCTGCCACTACACGTTCCTCTCCTACAGCAGAGCATGGTGCTTTTCCAGGTGCCGGCCAGTGTTCGCGAAGCACCTGAGTTGGCGTGGCCTGCTTTAAATCATTTAATCTCGTGCCACTAGGCTCACAGATTGCGATGAAGCAAGTTTCACGCAAGCGGCGCCGATTGCGTAAGCTATATTTCCCCGTGCCCGCCCTAAAGGAAATGCATACTGAGGATACCTTGGGTGGCATACATCGGTTCAAGGTATGTTTTCGGCATCAACAAGAGTTTTTAGTTTAGTGTGAAATATTTTTCTGTATTATTAGGAAACCTTAGTTTTCGCGACACGTTTAGGCTATTCGCGAAAACATTCGAAATTCAACAGAAACCTCTCATTTCTGTTATTGACCTCTAAATTTGGGGACTATCTCAAATATAAGTCCAGAGATAACGCGAAATAATTTAATGTCGCAATCTTGCTGTTATATCGTGGGAGATACAAGATAAATAACATACACTTTTTAATATAAAACAACGGTTTATTTAACACTAGTTGATACACAACGATACACGTGGACTAACTTGAGCGGAACTAGCGCGGAACTAATGAATATGCGCGGAACTGTCGTCTACAGACAGCGGGTGCATATATACATAGTATATGGAAGATTCCAGATTGGAATGTTCCAGATTAGAATGTTCTGAGCATAGTGACTAGAATGTTCATGTTATCTCAAGTAAATACACAACACTTTCTAGAATGTTCATGTTAATTCAAGTAAATACACAACATTTCCTCCCTCTTTTAAATTGATGATTTAGGAAACTTAATCAGGAGAGAATCCCAATGGAGGTCGGTGCTGGCGAGTACTCCTGCGGGGAATAAAAGAGGTCTGGGTAATAGGTGGTGCCCTGTCTACAGGTGTAGCTGGTGTGGCTGGTGGTGTTTGGACTATTGCTGGTGTCTCGGTGAAGCGAACTCGTCTCAGGCTCGGTTGCTCGGTGGCTTGCGTGGTTGTGCGGTGACTTGGTCGGTTGCGCGGTGGCCTTGTCGGTTGCGCGGTGGCCTCGTCGGTTGTGCGGTGACCTGGTTGGTTGCGTGGTGGCTTGGTCGGTTGCACGGTGACCTGGTTGGTTGCGCGGTGACCTCGATGTGGCCTGGTCAAGTTGAGTCTCGTGCGGAGATGAGGGTACCTTTGCTCCGTTGCTGACATCGTTCGACTGGCGTAAGCGATTGGACGTTCTTGCCCGTTGCTGAGCCGGTGTGACAGTACTGCGCCCAGGCCGGTCTTGCTGGCGTCCGTGGCCAACAGGAGTGGTAACGCTGGGTCATACTGCACGAGTACCTTGGGCGAGGTTAGGGCGTTCTTGATGTCTTTGTATGCCTTGTCGCCTTCTGGTGTCCAGATGAGAGGGTCCTTGAGCAGCATGTCTCTGAGTGGTCTGTCTCTGGTGGACAAATCGGGGATGAACGAACTGTAGTAGGTTGCTTTACCAAGGAACCGTTGGAGTTCTTCTGGTGTAGTCGGTTTCGGTGCATCACGTACAGCTCGGATGTGTGCATCAGACGTGTTGATGCCTGACACATCGATTTTGTGGCCAAGGGCTTCCAGGGATGTTTGAGCGAAAACGCATTTGGCTCGGTTGAGCTTGAGGTTGTGATGCCGAAACCGTTCCAGAGTGGTGCTGAGGGCCTACATCAGATTTTCAAAGCTATCAGCAAAAACTATACTGTCATCGAAAAAAATTACGACGTTTGGAAGACCTTGCAGGACGGTGTCCATTCGCCGCTGCCAGACAGCGGGGATGTTAGCTGCTCCATATATTGCTCGTGTTGGGCGGATCAGACCGTGAGTTGGCGTGTTAGGCATGAGAGCATGGCTGAACTCATCGTTGACCTCGAGGTGAGTGTACGCGTCGGTGATATCCAGGTGACAGAAGAGAGTGGCGCCGCGCATTCTGTGGAACAGATGTTTCATCTTGGGAATCGGATGTTCATCGATGATGATCCGCGGGTTGAGATTAGGCTTGTAGTTGCCTGTGATCCTCAGTTTGCCGTTCCTCTTGGCGATGACGTGCGTTGTCGATGCCCACTCAGAGTAGTCCACTCTTCTGTAGAAGCCAGATGCAATTTTCTTGTCGATTTCCTTGGCGAAGGCATCGCGGAGGGCAACTGGTACGTCTCGAGCTCGGGCGAAAACAGGTGTGGCTCCAGCCTTCAGGTGCATCTTCGCTGGGGGACCTGAGACCTTCCCGGGGGTGTCGCTGAACACATCCTGGTAGTGAGATAGAATGTTGTCGAGCTGCTTCTGTTGTTCCAAGGTCAGAGCCTGCTTGTCTAAGAGCTTGTGGATTGGGTCGGGTTTTGCAAAGAGGTGACCAAAGTCGATCTCCCGTACAAACTCTGAAATCGACTCTCGGCCAAAGAGCGATTCGACTTCATCGTCAACCACATAGAGATTCAAGTTCATGGTTGTGGTTCCGATGGTGGCGCACACTGCCGTTTTGCCCATGCATTTGATCGGATGGCCTGTGTAACTGACGAAGTTACGATCGTTTCTCTGCAACACAAAACCTGGTTTGATCATACTTAGCTTTGATTTGCTCATGGTTGAGCAGGAGGCGCCGGTGTTGAGTTCCATTTTGACGGTGGTTCCCTCTATGTTAACATCAACCCGTGGCTTAGGTGCTGCGTTGACCGATCCGATGACCTCGATTTTGCTGAGGTAATCCACAACGTCGAGGTTCTCTGCTGGAAGCTCTTCTTCGGTCACATGGTTTGTTGTTCGTTGTTTCCACGATTTCGATCGGCAAACTTTTCTGATGTGACCTTTCTTGCCACACTTCAGGCACTCTGCGTTCAGGAACCTACACTGACTACGAGGGTGAGCTTCACCGCACCCTGCACATGTTGATTGGTTGTCCTGGAATGCACTCTGGTTTGCCTGGTGTGGCCATTGGTGCTGTCTGGTTAGGTTGTAAGACCCTTGACTTCGATGAGCTGACTTGCTGCGTGGCGGCTGCTGGTTGCTGTACTTCCTGTACAGAGGCTTCTCGTATGTAATCCAATTGGTTGATTCAGACTTAGCGGAAGCTGTTTTGACTTCGTCGGTGGTGATGCGAGTAGCTTCGAGTGCGTGAGCGATTTCATATGCCGCGGTGAAGTTCTCTGGTCGTTTTGCAATAATCTCGTCGCATATTTCTCGTGATTCCAACCCTGCGAGCATTTGTTCAATTAACATGCGATCAAGGAATGTGCCATACTCACAAAACGATGCAGCCTGCCGCAGTCTTAAGGTGAAGCTAGCGATGGTTTCTCCTTGCTTCTGCATTACACTCCGAAATTTGATGCTCTAAGCAAACTTGTTGCGTGTGGCGTCGAAGTAGCCTTTCAGCTTAGATTGAATCCCGTTGTATGACAGAGTTTCCGGATCATTAGGACTCACCAGGATCTTCAGGGCATCATTGAGTTCAGATCCCATGTAAACACGTGCAAAGTTTGCATGCTGATCCGCGGGTACGTTGCTTAGGTTGAGCGCCCAGATAATGCGAGTGAAATAGTCGGCTACAGTTGTCCCGTCGGTTGTACGATACTGTTGCATTGTGAATTGTGGCGGTAGAGGCTGTGATGATGCCGTTGTTGAACTTGCTGTCTGTCGGATAGCGTCGGCGATAATTGCCGAGAATTGCTGGAGTTGCTCAGAGGTTAAGTCCGGCATGGTGAAGATGAGTGGAGAACAGTATTTCTAACACGCACTTGCGATGAACTTAGTTCGGTGCACACACTTGCGTTGAGGTTAGAAAGTTCACTCGGTTAAGTATTTCCAACACGCACTGCGATGAACTTAGTTCGGTGCAAATACTTGCGTTGAGGTTAGAGAGTCACTTAGTTTCACAACGATATTTATCTTATTCCACTTCCGACACCACTGTTATATCGTGGGAGATACAAAATAAATAACATACACTTGTTAATATAAAACAACGGTTTATTTAACACTAGTCGATACACAAGGTGGACTAACTTGAGCGGAACTAGCGCGGAACTAAAGAATATGCGCGGAACTGTCGTCTACAGTCAGCGGGTGCATATATACATAGTATATGGAAGATTCCAGATTGGAATGTTCCAGATTAGAATGTTCTGGGCATAGTGACTAGAATGTTCATGTTATCTCAAGTAAATACACAACACTTTCTAGAATGTTCATGTTAACTCAAGTAAATACACACCACTTGCGACATTATATCGTTTGGAAAATAAATCGCGAAAAAGCTTCGAAATACATTTATTTTAAAAATCTATCCGTCTCGTAAATTTGCGACATCCAGTATGGTTAATTCCAAATTCCGTTGTAGGCCTATGTGGATTTTTCCTTCGAACTTTGGTTCCATCGGATATACAATGTAACCGGTTATCTCGAAAACCTGTATAATTCGTGATTTGAATTCGAAAGAAAATGTTCCCTCTTGCATTATTCGTGCAATCCTCTCTGAATACTGTAATTCGTAAAATTCGATACCTTCTTCGAACGTTCATCTTCCAGAACCACATCCTCATGACGGCCGGCTGACTGCATGACTTGCTTGCGGGAATCTGGTCAAACAAACCAAGATCGACGCCATTTGCGTTAAATCATAAAACCCGTGTCCGATCGCGAACTTGTGATCACGAGGACAGCGGGAATCCTGTCAAAGGTGATTGGGCACTCATCACGAAACATTCCGAAATCTACTCGCCATTTTTTCCATGACCGTATAGGCTACGGGGAGCGAGAAGTGCATCATCCACTTAAAAATGACTACGTAGCATCGCGATACTCATTTTCTCCTCGTGATCCGCCGTGAACTCCCAACTACAGCATAGGGACAGCGGGAATCACGGCGCCGACCGTATAACATGTCCGTAACTGCTCGTGAATTTTAACCATGCCCAACCTCTAGCTTGCCTCCGCCATTCTGCCAGAACAGATAGACAGGCAATGTCAGTGGCAATACCTGATGTAACTCATCATAGCACCATCGTTGACCGAGTGCGGCACCGATTGCATATTATCGCGTTCTCAGTGTCCAACCGAGAGGACAACGTGAATCTCGTAAAACGGTCGAGAGCGGTTGCGATACATCCCGATATTTCTCCGCATTCGATGACGAGGACAACTGGAGTCTTGTTAAACGGACAGCAAGCGGCGCCGATTGCGCAATAATGCTAAGTTACATCTTCCCGTCCCGATCTCAAGGACAATTGAAATCTCGTCGAACGACTAAAAGTGACACCGATTATATAAATCGCATTTTTTTTCTCCGTGTTCTATCGTTATAACTACGGGAATCTCGTCAAACTGCTGAGGCCAGCGCCGGTCGTGTAACGTCTCCGTACTTGACTGCGAAGACAGAATGTTTAGCCTGATTAAGAAGAACAGGACACAGTTTAGGTCATCGATGTCCAATGGAACTCTGGAAGCCATTTCTATTTTGATGACCAGAAGTTCTGAAGCATGTTATACAAACACATATTCTATTGACTTTCTGATGAAAACAAAGCATGCTACAACTTTTTCTCTTAAATCAGACCCTTATGTTATCGGTTTCTGTAGTGTTTTATATTAATGCTTTTGAACTCGTAATTTTCTTAAGTGAAGAACATACTTGAATTTTGTCATGTCAAATGAATCTATGGAGTCTATTTCTATTTTGAAGACCATGAGTTCTGGTCCCTTTTATGCCAGCACCTTTTCTCCAGACTTTTTGGAGGAAGCTAAAAAAGCCACAGCTATGAATTTAAAAGTGTAAGTAATTTCCAGTGAGTGAGAAGTGTATTACCTAGCAGTGGCGGCTCGTGAATTTTACCGAGGCGGGACTCCACCGTTTTTGTGATGCTTTTCCAGTAATTGACAGAGATGATTTCATACATGAATTGGATTTTTTCTTCTCACATATTTTTGTAGCTTGATTTCCTTATTTCGTTTGGATTAGACACTACTGTTTTTAAAGAAATAACAAAGGTATTAAAAATATTTGCTCCCAGTCACTGGAAAATGAAAAACCGGACCCAGCTCAGGAATCCATCAGGGTCACCAATTCCCAAGCTCACTAACCATGAGCCCTTGATGGTGTATCCCCACCACCAGGGTTCACAACTAGGCCTAGTGGGACTTGGGTTGGAGACCTTAGGACCCCAGCCGAGGCGGTTATTATTTCCACTTGTGCCGGGCTCTTCTCTGTCATCTACCTGTCGACCTCCATTTGTCAACTCTTGTTCTCTTCCAACCCGGATAGCATTAGAGCATCCAAAGTCAAGGGAGTCATTCATTTTCCTGCCGTAAGTGACCCTTATATCATCTATCCTGATACCCTCATTCTCCTAGGGATCAGCCCTATTCTTTTAGTTTCATAACATCTAATGTTTTCTACACAAGGCCCTAAAGGAGGCAGGGTGTGTGAAGCTCCACCACACGTGGTGCACCCTGGATAGGGCTACACCTTCAAGAGCTCAGCTTTTGAGCTCGGGAGTTGGCGATCGTGATGGGTTCCAGAGAGAGATCCATTTTCCCCTTTTGCATTGACTTAGGGGTGGACCCTCTCCTTTTCCCCTTTCCTACCTGCCTTTAATGGCTCTAGTAGTTTCCAAGTACCTCAATACTCATTCTTCGAAGATTGATTCTTGTTTTAAGGGGATGAACAGCAAGGTCATCTGACTTCGAAGATAGAGGGCATTTCTTTTCCGTCATTTATTTCCCTTATACGTTTCTTTCTTTTATTATTGTCGTTTTCTTCTTCTAGTACATAAGTTAGTTGTAAGTCAGTAATTAGTTAAGCCTAGCTGTAGATTTCATTTCATCATAATTTCTCACCATCACCTAAACCACTAAGGGTAGATGACGTAGATATTTCACCCCTTTAGACAACAATTATATCCATCATTGAGGGTGTATCGATATCTAAGGTGCACCGTGCATGGTGGGACAACACACACCCAACCTCCTTTAGGGCCTCTTACCGAAGGCAGAAAAAAGGACAAAATGAGGTCTGATCCTAAAAAAATTAGGGCATCAGGAAAGAAAAAGACACGAGCCAATTAAGGCCTCCGATACCATAATAACGTTGGGGGTAAGAGTTGACATGAAAGATATAAGAGAGGAACTCAGCTCAAGGAAACATAGTCGCCAACCCACATCCCACTAGTTGTAACCAATTTGATAATATTTTATGTGATCTAAAGCTCTCAGGAATAAAATGAAGACTACAAGCAACAGATATCAGAAGGTAACCATTTGCTTGCTCTCTTGTCACCTTCTCTGGAAATCCCACGTAACCACTTCTCACGCAATGGTTGGTCCGATTGTATCTCATGAAATGAGATTCCCCGGTATTCTAACTTGCCCAGTTCTGATTTATAAAAGGGCACGCAGCAGTACACCTTTATAAAATCATTCAGAATACATTCCAACTTCGCCATTAACATCAATACAAAACTTATGTCTGCCACAGTGACTTGGTGCTGCTTCCTAGCGCCTTTATTTGGGAACGAGGTTGTCCGCTCAAACTAATGCCGTAATCGTTGAATGGGCAGGCAGTTTAAAGCAACCAGGAGGGAAGCTATCCAGTGGCTGTATCAGACTCAAGCTGACTGAGTCCACACACTTCGTGACGTAGCGCGTGAGAGGATGGGGAGGGGATAACTGGAGGCATTCGTTGTCATGGCAACGTAAATTACAACGCGGGCGATTTCTCATGAATCCTAAGGAGCATCTGGTGCGCTCTGCCGACAAGGAGAGGAACTACACACATTTTGTCACGATGGCAAAACATTAGGTGCGAGGAGAGAGAACATTAGAGCTGATGAAGAGGAAGGAGGGCGGCGTCCTAGAGTCCAATATCACCGGCCGCCTCTGTTACCTAAGTATATTATTTCAAGGAAGTCCTGTTATATCTATGCTCCAAACCAAAATTCACCACACCTGCTTCTCGAGGGTCATGCTCATCTACAATAATTGGCGTATGATGTAAGTAGATAAGATTTCATTGAAATATCCTGTTTAAAGCATGAATTACGGTATTTTGTAGCCCAGGAGGATTATTGTTTCAAGCCGGGGTATGTCGAAATTTGATACCTAGATTTTTTGGCGTGCGCGAGTTTTACTGAAAGCTCTTTATGAAAGTTGGCAGCTATCATGTAAAACTACAAATTCCTTCATTGAAATCCAACATGGTTAAAATGAATGTGAATCAATAAAAGTAATTTTGATGCCTAAAAAAATACATTGGAAGGATCATTTATTTGTTTCTACTTTTCATTATGTGTATTTGAATGGATTAATGTTCTGTCTTACGAGTTCTTGAGCTATGGAAATATTCATTAAAATCAAGGAAGGATAAATTTTTGTCTTTCAACTTGAAAAACAAAAGAAGAAAGACATATTTTACCTCTAGAAAGACTTCTCTTTACATAATATTTCCCACTTTTGGCTGTCACCGTGGAGGCCCAAGTTCGATTCCCGATTCTGCCAAGAAATTTAATTCTGGTCTGTGAGCTGGAACAGGGTACACTCAGCCTCGTGAGGCAAAACGGAGAAGAGGTGGATTTGATTCCTTCTTAAAAGTGGTTTACCACGGTTTTCCCACTTCTACTCCGGGCAAATGGTACCTAACTTAAAGCCTACCTCAAATGCACACACCCAAGTATACGGGTCTACATGTCCACAATGTCACAAAGCCCCTAAATATATATACAGTATATATATTGCACAAATTGTTCATACCACAATCCTAACTCGTATTTATCAGATCAATGTCAATGAATAATCCTTATGAAGTTTATTTGTAAAATCTATGGAAAAATAGAAAGTAATAGAGTAGGTCGTTGAAGTGGTTTAAAGACCAAGTAAAATGTGTGGTGTCGGTCAATAGAACAGCGCAAGAGACACTTCACTATATGATCTCAAATTACACTGCTGTCCAAACCTTATTTCTTTTGTGGCCGATAGCCTAGATATTAGGCCCCTTAAAACAACAGTTATCATCATCATCCTTATTTCTTTATTAATTCTTGACATTAGCTACTTTTGGCTTTTCAACTTTTACAAGACAGATTATTGAAAATATATGATTTATGATTCACATATCTTTCTGGGAGTGATTAGAAGTTGTTCGATTACAAATTGAATAATCACTGCTGCACCGAAATATTTGTTTTTTATTACGTAAATAAATGATTTTACTTCTTGCTCATTCGACGACAGCTGCCATGACACAGCACAGAACAATTGACGTCCCACACGACGTCATACCCGATGCCAACATGTCCGATACAAAATACACCACACAACACACGAAACTTTGTAATTATGTGAGAAAAGAAATATAAGGCAAAACCATTGGCCTAGATAAAGATTATTGATGCGTGTCGACCCCCACTGTGCGTGACAAAAACCAGGTGTGTTTATATTAGCTAACGCACGGGCCGTGCTATCTAACATATTGGTCTAGGCGAAAACCATTGGTCTGCCGGATGCGATATAGTACCGATTGCGTGGGGTTGGCAATACGGTATATGATGCTAAAAAATGGCTGAGTCAGCTGGAATTTCGCCTATATAAGCCGTGTTCATATTTGGGAGGGAAAGGCGGGTCACAGGCAGTGGAGGTGTAAACATCTATTACTACATCATCTCCAGATATTTTCCCGAATATTAATTCAGGTATTTTGGTTAATTTAAGTTCTTAAAGAATTTTTTCCCTTAAAGTAGCTCTTGTCAAGTTTTACCATTTCTTTTTCTACAGAACCAGGAATGGAATGCAATGAATTTCTGTGGCAAATGGTTTTTACGGTTAGATGCACATCCTGACACCAACCCCACAATAAGTGATGAAATGAGTGAAACTGGACAAGAAGTTGGAATGAATTTTAGTGTTTTCATATATATAATTATATATATATTAAAAAAAGTAATTTGAATTGTAAATTTGTGATTTTTAAAATAAAGTTGTGAGATACAGCAGTACACAGACTACGTAGCGATGACACTCGATAAAAGATTTCTACAATGTGTGTTCTACATCAATGCTGGATGGGGATGATATTCGTGTTTCCATGATCCCTATCACTCACGTTTATCTAGTCGTCCACTCGCTTACCATTTGCATTTCTTGTGTCGTCGTTGCTCTCAGATGAGCTGCAGGAAGAATTGTCATCTTCAGGGCTACTAAAATGACAAATAATGATCCGAATTACATTCATAAAAATGGAAATTGTAACACCATGAAGGAATCGTTTGGGTTGTTTTAAAGATGTGGAACTTTGTCATATGTAGGTATGTAAACTACATTTTGAGGTCCATTGAATTGTTTACATAGGTCTCCCCACGTGATTGGTTGCAGAGGAGCCACCTCCAGTATATGGACCTTAGTGTACCATAGTCTAATTGCAATATTAAAGAGCTAGAGGTTATTTTCAGTGTTGCCTAAGTAATCTTGTATTAACAGAAACGCTTTCCAGTCAGTTAACACGAACTGTGCCGAATTAGATTGGGCAGGGATTAACTGTTATTTTAACACCCTAATACCTGAAAGAAAAAAAGTGAATTATTTACACACTTATTAAAATACTTCTCGAACGAATGAGGAGGAAAAATTAATTGAATGGCAAGTTTCGTTCGTCAGGTAAACATCATCAGATCTTGTACACTTAGGCTTAAGTTAAGTTTGGCAGATATGTATGTAACACTTATGTACAATCATATCCACAGGACGATATTTTGGGTATAAAGCATATTTATAAGGTATGGCTAATTTTGAATCGCGCGCGACTGTTCCTCTAGAAGGGGATGGAAGCTATCACCGAGTGTATGTGGCGCGCGCAGCAAGAACATTGAGTCCTGGTATTTACTATTTCTTGTCCGATGTTTCAGAGACACGGCAAGTACTACACTTTTCTGGCACTGGAAAAAGAAGAAGATTGAATTATTCCGGAAGGAAATCGGTTAGCCAGAAGCAGAAATATTAGCAATTATTTGTTGAGGATTTTTGTCGCTATGACGTAGCTATGGGCCAAGCTCATCTCCGTGTGGTGTGACGTGGAAGCCACGAGGATTTTTCTCGAAGACCAGGCGAGTATATAAGGGGGCTGAGATGCACCGAGAGGCCACTCACATTCTGTTGTTTAATCTTGCTGTATCCACGCTACGTACGTCATAGGATTATAGTCATCCGCGCTCGTAGCTTCGGCAAAAGTAGTAGTTATACTGTACAAATACTCACCTCTTGTCCCTGGCCATCAGGATAAACTGTTGAACCTGAGGCGAGGTTTGGCATAGTTCGGATTCGTTTGGCCGGCCTTCGGGCCTTTGGCCGTGCAGGAATGGAGGGAGAAAACGGAAGAAGAGTTAGTGGCAATGTTGATTATGTGCATATAGTTCGTGGAAGTAACTTGGGTATAGCTACTGCCTGCACCAGTAATGGAAACGACACTAGCATTAACTTCAATCAGACCAGCAGAAACGGTGACAAACAATTTGATAGACAATCTCACAAAACCCTGCCCAAACCAGTTGTACTCTCTAACGGAAAAACTATCGTTAGTAGTTCAAAAGACTTACGTCATAATGACGTCAGTTCCAATGGCGGGAGGGATCCGCGGAGACAATCTACATACGGTAAATCCCTGGAAACATCGGAAAGAAACGAGGAGTACTTGGCAGGCGAAATTATAAAATCACTAAAAAAGACTAACTCGAAGAAAGTCTTAGTTAAAACGACAAGCTCGCAGCCGAGCAAAGCTAAAGACGCGGTCAGCAATCCAAATGCTGAACCAAGTGAATGTAGATTAACTAAGAATTCTGATCGACAAAGCTCAATCGCAGGGAGTTCCTGTGACATCTATGATCTGCAGGTTAACACACATATGGAGTTTGAAACTGAAGAAAGCTCAAAGAAGAGGACCCTGCAGGAGACTCCTTCACCTGCTAAGTCATCACAAAATGGTTCAACTGGAAACATTAAATCGGTAACAGGTAACAGTCCTGAAAGCAGGAAAAGATACAAGACCGTGGATGCTGAAGAATTTATAACCGAGCATGGTAGGAATGCTCCAGCGGTAAATGTGGAACAAAGAGTGTGTGCTCCTACAACCTCCAACAGGTACAGATCTTTAGAGTCTCTGAGTGGTGGACAAGGACTAAATATAAACCCAAATCAACCACAAAGACAGAGGCAACCAAACACTAGACCTCCACCGATTATCATCAAAGATCATAAGATAATATATAGTAATCGACGGGCTCACTTGAAGGCCTTGATAACTGGAACCATGAATGCAAAGCAAATAAATAGAGGTACCATCAAATACCAGTTTGATAACCTCACTGATTACACCGCCGTGAAGGATTCTTTGCATCATCAAAATGTTGAATTTTTTACGTATTCAACTGGTAGTAACATCAAGGATACCCTGGATGGCGTCACAGTGTAGTGAAATAGCAGCTAGAGTAAATATTTGATAAAAGTGGTGAAATATTATAACAGAGGCTTAAAATCTATAAAGTTACTTTCCTTAGATCAAGTGTAATACGGAATATTGATAGTATTTAGAAATTCTTGTTGATAATTTAATAAGCTTAAACTAAGTTGTGGGAACGTGTATCCAAAGATTCGGTGACTTCTTCAATCACTGTTTGAACCAAGTAGAGCAGTGGTGCTTTTACGAGACTTCACCCGATTGGAAGATATACGTATTTCACATTCTTCTTTATTGGTAGGTAATTAGATTAATTCTATTAAGTAGTAATAATTAAATTAAATTTAGTGTAATTTGGTGTAAACATCTAGGCTAACTTAGATCTCTAGTATGACGACAGTAAACAGTGTTAGTGTCTCGTCAGGTTGTGTAACCGTAACGGATTTATGCTCGTCGTGCAAAATAAAAGTAAAAAATGCAAATAAAATCATCACAAGATCTCAGGTAAAATTGAATGAGTAGAAAAGTGAAACCGATTGTCGTAATGTAGGCCTACCGCTACCGTCATGCGAATGTCATAACCTGAGAAACGAACTGTCCTCAAAAGACGAAATTATAAAGCTGCTAAAGGAAGATATTGCTAAGTTAATGGAAGAGTTTAATAAATTAAAAGGAAACAGAGAGGAAAGCAAGGAAACTTGGTCGACAGTGATTGCTGGTAAGGTAAGATTGAATAAGCCTAGGCCTATAAATGGAGTACATGTAACTGAAATTCCCGTCTCAAATTCATTTGGAGTGCTTGTCGAAGAAAATGATGACTTTCCTCAAGAAGAAAAGAAGAAAGTGATAAAGAGAAAATCCAGGAAGATGCGGATATTTGCGGATAGCCACGGGCGAGATGTAGCAGCAAGCGTATTGGAGAGAAGCCGAGAAATGGAGGTCACTTCGACAGTGAAGCCAGGAGCTCAAATTGCAGAAGTCACGAACGGGATGATAGGAGAGTGTGCGTCCCTTACTGCAAAGGACTACGCAGTGATCATCGCTGGAGCAAACGACGTCTATAGAAATGAGAGTAAAAAGGTAATCAAAGATTTAAAGGGTACATTGCCATCCATGCAAAAAACAAATGTCATTATAGTAAACATACCGCAGAGATACGATTTAATTCCCAAATCATGTGTAAATGTAGAAATAGAGGCTACAAATGGAAAAATTCATAAAATTTGTAAGAGTTTTCCAAATGTCCAAATTGTAGATGTAAGTAAATTAGACAGGAAGTTCCACACTCGGCATGGCCTACACTTAAATAGATTAGGAAAAGAGTATCTTAGTGATGAAATCTGCAAAATTGTAAATTCAAATGGTAAGAATAATTCAACAGTAATATCATTAGAGTGGAAGCAGGGAAACTGGTAGAAGAAGCCAAACGTGAGGTTTGGCATTCACATCTTTTGAAGTCAAATTTAACGGAGTGCAACAATGGTATTTCGGATTTGTCTAGCAACAATAATAATAACAATTATGATAATAATAATAATGTAAATAAATCACCAACACAAGCTTGCAAAAGTAACAAATTTAAAATTTACCACCAGAATGTCCAGTCTCTTTATAATAAAATTGATTACATAAATCTAATGCTTAAAAATGACCTTAAAGACATCTCAGCACTATGTATTTCAGAACATTGGCTGAAAGAGGAACAACTTGAATTAATTCAATTCCCAGGGTTTATACAAGCTAGTAAATACTCTAGATCTAATATTAGCCATGGTGGTACTTGCATCTTCTTAAGAAATAATTTAGATCATGAACAGATAACAGCTTATGATTATCTAATTATGGAACAGGATTTTGAATTCTCTGCCGTAAAAATTCAGCAGTTTAAGTTAATAATTGTATGCGTATACCGTTCTCCGTCAGGAAAGTTTCCTCTATTTATAGATAAATTAGAATTGTTACTCAATAACATGAGCAAAGTAAATTTCGATATAATAATTTGTGGGGATGTAAATGTGGATTTCTTAAAACTTGATAGAAATTGTGAATTATTAACACAGTTACTAATTTCCTATGGACTGAAACCTACAGTAAATACACCAACAAGAATAACAAAATTTAGTAAAACCACTCCTGATCAAATTTTTATAAATACAGATAAATATCACCATTCAATAGAAGTCTATTGTCCGGGTTTTGGTGACCACCATGGACAAATACTGAGTTTTGAAGTATCCGAAGTAATCAATAATAATGATAATGGAGTAAAATCAAATGTTACATATTTCAATGACTTATTAAATAAGGAAACATGGTCAGAAATTTATAAACTAGAAAATGTAAATGATAAATTTAATGCATTTAACAGTACCCTAAAACACTATTTTGAAATAGCATTCCCCTTTAAACGAAGAACTGTTCAAAATAACAAAACTAGCAATTGGATAACAACAGGGATTGTAAATTCATGTCAAAGAAAGAAATTTCTAAACAAATTATATAAACAATACCACACAACACCTGAATTAAATTTATACTACAAAAAATACACTAGCATATTAAATAAGGTAATAAGACTAGCAAAGAAAATGCATAATGATAATTTTATTTCCCAATCATCTAATAAAAACAGGGCTATGTGGTCCGTGATAAAGAAAGAAACTGGAAAATCTGCTAAAATACAAAGGAACATTACACTGACCAGAAATAATAAAGTGATTAATAATCCAGAGGAAATAGCAAACACTTTTAATGACTATTTTCTGGAAATTCCACAAAAATTATTAAATAAATCACAGGTAAATACACTAAATTCTAATAATAAAATAAATATATGCAGTGATTCTTTATTTATAAATCATGTCACAAGTGAAGAGGTAAGAATAGTTATAAAAGAGCTAAAAATAAATTCTGTGCTGGCATTGATGGCATCCCTGATGCAATTTTAAAGAAATGTGCAGAAAATATAATAAATCCACTTACGCACTTAATAAACAGTTCAATTCTCTCAGGAACTTACCCGGATATTTTGAAGTTATCAAAAGTAATTCCAGTGCACAAAAATGGTTCAAAAGATGAATTAGATAACTATCGTCCTATTACCTTACCAACTGGTATTGCAAAAATTGTGGAAAAAATAAGTTTCATAGAAAAAAATAAAATATTATCAAACTCACAACATGGATTTAGAACGGAAAAATCTACACAGACAGCAATTTACGAATGTAGTAATAGTATACTGAAATTAATTGACAATAAGGAACATGTAACTGGCCTATTCTTGGATTTATCGAAAGCATTTGATGTTGTTGACCATAAAATCCTCCTTACCAAACTAAATCAATATGGTGTTAGAGGTCTAGCTAATAAATGGATAGAGTCTTACTTAACAAGGCGTAAACAAATAGTAAGCATGAGACACAAGGATGATGGAACCAAATTACTTAATGAAACATTGTCCAATGAGGGAATTATTGAATTTGGAGTACCCCAGGGATCGGTTTTGGACCCACTACTCTTTCTTCTATATATCAATGATATAACACAGAACGTTCATTCACATAAGGAAATTTTGTTTGCGGACGATACAACACTCGTAATAAAAGGTGAAACTAAACAGGTCATACAGCAGTCTGCTGACTCCGTTACAGGAGAGTTAACCAAATGGTCACAAGATAATCGCCTCATAATAAACTATAAAAAGACAGTATGTCTAAATTTCCACACTATACAGAATAGGAATCCTGCGATGCCCAATATAACATTAAATGGCCATCAAATAGAAAATAAATCAGAAACAAAGTTTTTAGGACTATGGATACAACAAGACTTGAAATGGAATAAACATATACAATATCTGAATACTAAACTGAACTCGATGTGCTTTGCGTTACGTATTTTGAAAACCTGCACTAGCATGCACACATTAAGAAATACTTATTTTGCTTATTTCCATTCATACTTAAGATATGGGATCATATTTTGGGGTATGTCGCCAGATGTACTAAGCACGTTTAGGATACAAAAGAGGGCGATTAGAATTATGGCAAATGTAAACTCTAGAGAATCATGTAGACCTCTGTTTAAAGATTTAAACATTCTCCCACTGCCCTGCATATATATCTTTGAAAGTATTATGTTTTTTAAAAAGAATTTAATGAATAAGGATGTTTTTCTTAAAACAAACAATGATGTTCATAGGCATAACACAAGACAAAATCAAAACATTCATATTTCACACACACACACAAGCATATATCAAAAAGGAACTTTTCACACTGGAGTTAAATTATACAATAAACTACCCCAGTATATAAAACTGGCCCCAAAAATAAAAACCTTTGATAGAATGTTGAAAGCTTATCTGCAGTGCCATTGTTTTTACTCAGTAGTTGAATATTTTAGCGTATAGAAGTGATGGAATCTATAACTATATTTTACTTTTTAATTTAATTTTAATACCTAGCTGTATGTTGTTGTATTTATAGAATTAAGTTTTCATATTATGATAATAGAGTGAGGTGTAAATAGTTGTGCAATAAGATTGTATCTATTAAGATTTGCTATTATAATAAGTTATAAATAGTTATAATCTTAGTAATATATACCTGTTAGTTCTTTTATTTTATGCATGTAAATTCTGACGTGTCCTATATCAAAAATGTATTGAATGCATGTATTTGATCAAATGGAATTAATAAAAATCTATCTATCTATCTATCTAATTCGCAACCTGGAAAACAATGCAACTGAGGAGGAGATATCCGAAGAGCTCAACGCGGAGGGCTTTAAAATCAAGCAGGTTACTCAAATGTCAAAAATCTATAGAGTACCTGATAGTAATGAGGACAGCTCTAATGACTCTGACACGAACTTTGTTAGGAAAAAGATTCCCTTGTCATCGTAACACTTGAGAACTCTGAATACTCGAGAAAAATATATCAAAATCAGACACTGCTTGATATGCAGATATTGTAGAGGCTTACAGGAGCTATGCCGGGCCTGTACAGTGCAAAAGGCCTGGACACAATCGAGCTAATTGTTTTCTAGTCCCACGATGTGTGAAATGCACCGGCCCTCACAGCACTCCGGAATGCTGAATTCAAATGCTGCAACTGTGGAAACAATCACACAGCAAATTTTAGAGGTTGTAGGGCACTACTCCCCACAAGTCAAAATCGCAAAACTACTCAACTTGAACAACCACCAATAAGTGTTTATACTCTAATACCGGAAGAGTTCCCTTATCTCTCCTTGGAACTGAATCACCCTGGAAAGCTTAATAATGAAAACAGGCAATTACAAGCGCGTGTAAATACTAATAGTAGTTCTGGTAGTTCCAGTGTCGTAAATATAAATGAAACCAATAAAACATCGCAACAGTTGCAACCTCCACGCAGACCTGTATCATTTTCTTCCGAAAACATAAGCTACGTCAAACTACCCCCTAGCAGAGAGGAAACAGTACGTATGTTAAAAGAAAATTCCCCGGCTGAAAGATATTCCATCCTCATGGCAAATATGACGAACAGTGGTCTTCTAGACAAGATAAACTTGATCTTGCTAGATCTTTTGTTCCCCCCTAAAGGACAGACCTTAGGGGGAACAGTCCTCAATTTACTTAGCACCCAGCCATCCTATTAGAGCAGTATGCAGAAACATCACAATCTTGTACTGGAATGCTGAAGGTATCGCTGGGAATTTAAGAAGAGAGGAATTAAAAATTGAAATCGCCAAATATAGCCCTGATCTTATAATGTTACAGGAGACTTTCCTTGATGTAACTAAATCGTATAATCCGGTTAAACTGACACTGGAACTCTCACCTGCGGAGACCCTTAACAACAGGGGAAAAAAGTGAATGGACAGAGCAAGATTGGAGTAACTTTGTGAACATCAGCAACAACGTTTTTGCTTAAGCTCCCTTGCATATTATAAATAATGACGACGTCGATTGGGTGGCTGATGATCTTACCAAGAAAATAAACTCAGCAGTAACACAAACAAATAAGCTGAGGGGTAGGAAAGTAAACCCAAAGATTTCAAATCTCCCGCCTGAAATCTTAGATATTTTAAACTTAGAAAATAAATTAAGAAATTCCTGGCAGCTTAACAGAGACCCAAAAATAAAGAAGCATATTAACAAGTTAAAGCAAAATTTTAGTCCATAAAAACAATAACCTGAGGACTAAAATCAACGAAAACCAACTGAATGGTGACGCACTGTGGAAAACAGTAAGAAATTATAGAAGCAAGCCTAGGACTATCCCAACACTTCAGAAGGACGAAACATATGCAAATACCGACCTAGAAAAGAAAGAAATGTTCGCAAAAACTTTGGAAGACAACTCCATCCCAACGAATTCCCGAATGATCCTGAATTCGTGAAAACCGTGGAGAAAATTGTTCCCATTATCAAATTAAATATGGAAAAAGAAATGTCGAATAAAAGTGTCAGTTCAAGTGACAGTGCAAATGTGGAAGCGGAAAGTATTCCGCTAAGTGAGCTAGTGAAAGTAATCAAGAACCTCCCTTGGGACCAAGCCCTTGGACCCGACGGGATTACGAATAGAGTTGTAAAGCATTTGCCTGCAAGTGCTTTAAAATATTTACTAAACTTATACAATTCTCTGTTGAGGCTGGGCAACTTCCCGGACAGGTGGAAGACGGCAGTAGGTGAGTAGTAGGAGTTCCAAATAGTGTCATGGCCGCCGCGTGAGTCCAAGCCAATATCTCGCAAACCCATGGTCCGATTTTGACAAATGAGGTGTCGTTGGACTCGGGTTGACGCCCTCTTTCCAATGGACAACTCATTTCAACCCCTAAATAAAACCTACCCCTACTAGGAGTGAAATTGTAATTTTTTAGTGAAAGTCTCTTTTCAAATGCGACATGTATAAGGTGCGCTGCTAAAATGAACTTAAACGTTGTTGCTCATATCGCGCATGCGTTTTTCCGGCTACCGCTATGGATGAACATTTTTGTTTTTGTTTTTTACGCATGCGCACTACTTGGGATTTTTGTAAGAGGGTGAGCTCTTTGAAAAAAAATGATTGATAAGAAGGGGTTTTGGTGGTGAGGAGAATACCAGATAGTCGCCTACTTTCCTACGAAGTTTGCCGATATCTCTCGAACGCAAGGTCGGATTTGGACGTGTGACGTGTCAAATCGCTTGTCTCGAAGCCCTATACATGTTATTAATAGGTTAAAGTTTTGAGAATGAGGGAAACAGGCTTTTGGGGGTAAAACCATGATTTTAGACTTTTTCCGATATATCACGAATGCATGGTCGGATTTGGTCCTATGACATGTCAAATGGCTTGTCTCGAAACCCTCTTTATTTTTGTAATAGGTTAAAGTTTTTGAGAATGAGGGAAACAGAATTTTTTGTTGTAAAACTGTGATTTTAGACTTTCTGTTATATCTCACAAACCAATAACGCCAGAGACGTATACGAGGGGTCGTAGGACTCGGGGTGACGCCTCTCACTTCTCTCTCTTTCGAATATAGTATTTATGTTTTAAAAAATGCGAAAGGGCCTAACGACACTTATGTTGAAAACATTTCAGTTTTTAAAACTTTTATTAAATTTGTCTAAAATGTTCATGACGAGTGGTTGTAGATAGAAAGAGACGATACCACTGGACACGTGTTTCAACGAAGCTATTACTGGCCACGGTGGTGATATACCAATACAGTATTCGCTATTTCAATGAGACGGCGGGTCGAGGGTTCGTTTTCTGATTTTTCCTATGATGGAATTCCTAATTCCTAAACCCCCTGAAGGGGGTCTTTAACGTGTAAACGATTATGAGTGACATGACAAATGATAATTTCTTGATTCGATGAAGTTGGCTTTAGATAGAACAAACAGAACTGGGTTATATGTTGCTTGAAGTGAGTATAGAAAACAAACTTGCTGGGGCAGACTGACAGGATGTGAATGTTATTTGAGCTTATTGGAATGCATTGACTTGACTTGACAACAGGGCAATGAAAAAAAGCACAGAGATGCTGAGGACACTTGAAGGTCAAACGATATGGCAACCATGGTGGGAGGGGGAAGCTAGGATGATGTCGCCGATCATGTTCAATGTTCAATGGATGAATTTATATTTTGCGAAGCATTGTTCGGAGAGGGTCATGTGACGACTTGTTTTAAGGGTATTTATTTTTTCGATGTTTCCTATGGTGGACTCATTGATTGAAATAATTCAAAACTTCTAGGGCATGGCCTTGAGATTTTATAAACCGATAATGGGATTTTGACATACAAGGTCCCCCGAGAACCTTACATGATGTCATTCCTTTTATGGCTTATGTATTTCCCCAAAAAAGACCCAAAACAACAAGATCATGGACTTTTGCTTTTCTTAATATATTGCAAACCCATAATGTAAGATGTTTACTGTGAGTGACGAAATCTAGCTAGGTAAAGAAAGAATTATTGTAGGATATATGTATGGTGACTGACACGTCTTTGACCATTGAAACTTGTTTTCAGATCTGACTGTAGTACATAGGGTGTATAGGTTGTAGGCATGGATTGACAAACGGTGCACACAAAATTCAATTTATCGATTCAAGAATTAAGAGTAGACTATCATTAATTAATTGGTTAAAGAGTGTAGCTAAAAATAAAAAAATGGTGACTACATTAAACTAAACTGAACCAAGTCGAATCAAACCCAACTGAACCAAACCAAGCCTAAAGCAAACCAAACCTAATCAAGAACAAGCCAAGGGCTTAAGTGTAAAACTTGTGGGGGAATGCAGTCATTGGCAATGTCCAAAGGAAGGGATAACGCTCTACATCTAGAGGGTAAGGTAAAGCTAGCGCATGGTGCTAATGCATATTCCCAAGTACATGAACCACACACACACACAACTATCCTATGCTGTTTTTATGAGTTAACTGTTAAAACTTACTCAGTAGTTACTGAGCAAGATGGTCGCTACACACAACAAGCTTTAAATACTTGAGGCTAATAATCTATACACACACACACGCTTGTTCTAAACTAAACTGTCTTGCTGGCAGTGCTCACACAGTAGGCAAATGACAGAAATGCTTGGCTAACAGAAATACAATCATTTTCGTTTGTCTAATGTTACCAGCTAACCATTACATGCTATAGTGGTGAGCACATGTGCCTCTTGCACTGGAGATCGTAACTCGATTTCTAGCTCTAAGGCCTAGAATGAATCAAACTTAGAAAGAAGGGTATGGTGACGCAGTGGTTAAACTGTTAGCCTTTCACTAAGGTAGACTAGGGTTTGATTTTAGGTTAATATACATGTCATAAACAAACAAACAAAAAAGCAGAGATAATGTTTAAAACTGATTACACTTGTCTCTTTTCAAATTATTACTTAGATTGCAAATACAAAGGTGGACTGGGTTTGATATACAGTTAATGCTGCCTATCGCATACTAGCCTGTAAGAAAGCCAAACAAGCAAAAGGCGTAGGTAGAGCAGTGGTAAAATCGCTATGTGTAGAGAACTACCTAACGGTTTTATGAACTGGCAATGGTATGTCGCATAAACAGTGCAGGATACAATCCAGCAACCATAATTTTTATCTTGTGGAGCAGAGAAAACATATATATATAGAGAGATATAGAAAGCTTGTGTATGTATTGGTAGCATTGATTGTTTGACCAGAGAAAATACGATGAGGTAGGGTCGGGAGAGGGAGAATTAACACTTATATATGAATGAATGGTAAATAGTATTTTTGTTTTTTTCAATAGTTTTGTTTTTCAAATGCATTGGTAGATAGCCGTTATTTTGTAAAACATTCTTACTTGCAGTAGTAATAAGACTCTATGGTTCTGCTAACACATAGATAGACTGTATTATTGCCATGGTCAAGCACTCACATTAAAATCATTTACAAAATCATAAAATGAAAAATAAAAAATCTTGTTTTGGAAATATCGTTTTTCAACACACACAAAATAAATATATAAAAAAATTGTAAACAGCAAAATGGAAAATCCATGGTCAAGCACTCACATTAAGATCATTTACAAAATCATAAAATGAAAAATAAAAAATTTTGTTTTGGAAATATCGATTTTTTTCAACATACACAAAATAAATATATAAAAAAATTGTAAACAGCAAAATGGAAAATCCATGTTTCCATATAGACAAAATTTAAAAACCTTAAACGGACATTTAAGAAAATATATGCAAATGGGAAATTGACAAATGTGTAAATATGAAAATGGAAAAATCCATGTTTCCATATCATGAAATTGAAAAACATCAAACTGTCATTTTAAAAAAATGCAAATGGAAAATTGACAAATTGCAATGTGTGAAATGTGAAATTGAACAAATGGCTATCATTATTAAAAAAAAAAGAACATGGTGCTCTATGGTTGAGGTGTGAATCAAACCCTCTCTACTTATTTGGACCACCCGAGACTGAGTAGACTAGTTTTAGTTGTCATGCCGCTTTTAAAAGTTTGTGTTAAATCTAGGAATTGAACCCAAGAGCTTGTAGGGGAGATCCAAGGTTATAATATGTTAAACAGATAGCCTTGAATGTAGAGTGTGGTAGCTATATAGAGATGAGACGTTTCGCTCGGGTGAGGGAGGCATGGAGATCTGCATCAAACCAGTCAAAAGACTGACGACTCAAACAACAACATGTAGAGCTCACCAAAATAATGTTGTGTAACGGTAAATGTTAGTCAACGAACAGTAATGCATTACTAAAACCCATGACACGATACCTAAGAGCTTTTCTAAAATTATTTTAAAATGCCTTTAACCCTATATTAAACACCCAGTTCACAAGACTCATAACTGCAATGTTATGGTCAAACAAAACAAAATCTATATTTCAAAACAAACAAGTGGTTTAGTCAATGTATACTGGAAAAAGTTTTATAAGCACTCAAGTCCACAAAAATAATTAAATTAGTAACTATCAGGTTCACCGAGTGGTTATGGTGTTTGACTTAAGTTCAAATTTTCTGTACAAGAAAGCAAGGGTTCGAATCCCTTACCTGATATAACTATTGCCTCAACATGGCTTGACCACACTGTATTATTGTGTACTCGGTACACAAACCATAGATAGAGTGTATTGTTTAAGGTCACTCTCTTTGCGAACATAGTCAGAGACTGTTGATGGTTAACAATTGCATTAATAGTGGGACATAGGGATAGCAATTAAGAAAAACAGACAATACACATACACTATTTTTATTTATTTAATGTAAGTACTTGTACAATAGTTATATACAAACTACAACTCTCTTTTGTCTATAACTATCTAGTCCTTTTCGATCCACTTGCATATCAAGGGCAGATGACTTTGTAGTTCAGCCCCTTAAAACAACAACAACACTACTTCTTGCATAGTCTGTGATGTTGATGACTCTTGAGGCGTGGAAGATGGATACAACATAACTTTTACAACAGGGGTTAAACGTTGCTCAACAAACAATGCACTATTTTGAGTAGCAACATCTTTCTCTTGTACTAACTTTTTAGCATTCTGATGTTTTTTTTGTCAACACCATTAGTGTTTTGTCTGGAGCACTACATTGATGATCACTCACACTTAAAACCACACCATTTCTACTTTTCATATTGCCTCGACATTTTGTTGACCTCTGTTTTGAGCATTGCCAGAATATTATTCCTTTTACATTTTGTCGTCTATAGTTATAAGAGTAGCCTTTATATACACGTTGTTTACCTCGGTTAGTTGTAGAAAGTTCCAAAGTAGTAACTAACCGGTTAGTATGATTTGCACACTACAAAGGTTATCTCTGTTCTGGTAATAGAATTATTTAGCGTTGGCTTTTATATTTAATATGTACAGTTTAAAGTGATAGAAAAGTGGTAGAAACGTGGTAGCAAAGTGTAGACAGTTGGTAACATAGTGGCAGAAAAGTGGTAGCAAAGTGGTAGAAAAGTGGTAGAAAAGTGGCAGAAAAGTAGTAGAAAAGTGGTAGCAAAGTGGTACAAAAGTGGTAGCAAACTAGAAAAGTGGTAGAAAAGTGGCAGAAAAGTAGTAGAAAAGTGGTAGCAAAGTGGTAGAAAGTGGTAGCAAACTAGAAAAGTGGTAGCAAAGTGGTAGAAAATATTACATGTATTGTTAAGAAATAGTTTAAGCGGTTACATGGATTCATTACACTATAATTTTAGCATTACGAAGCTCATTTTCTATATCCAAAAGTTCTTCCTCATATTTAGTATGACCAGCCTGTTTACAGGTATGCAAGTACTGAAGCCGCTGGATTAGCTTACTGGGATTGTTCCAGTAAACAAATTTAACAAATGATTTTTTTGGGTGTAAACCATTATCACCATCACTATCATCATTATCATCATAATCATCATCATCATCATCATGGTTATCATCATCAATATAATTATCATCAATATAATCATCATCACTATTACTATCTAATCCTTTTTGTTCATCTTGCAATAGCGATTTTACCTCTGCTCTACCTACGCCTTTTGCTTGTTTGGCTTTCTTACAGGCTAGTATGCGATAGGCAGCATTAACTGTATATCAAACCCAGTCCACCTTTGTATTTGCAATCTAAGTAATAATTTGAAAAGAGACAAGTGTAATCAGTTTTAAACATTATCTCTGCTTTTTTGTTTGTTTGTTTATGACATGTATATTAACCTAAAATCAAACCCTAGTCTACCTTAGTGAAAGGCTAACAGTTTAACCACTGCGTCAACATACCCTTCTTTCTAAGTTTGATTCATTCTAGGCCTTAGAGCTAGAAATCGAGTTACGATCTCCAGTGCAAGAGGCACATGTGCTCACCACTATAGCATGTAATGGTTAGCTGGTAACATTAGACAAACGAAAATGATTGTATTTCTGTTAGCCAAGCATTTCTGTCATTTGCCTACTGTGTGAGCACTGCCAGCAAGACAGTTTAGTTTAGAACAAGCGTGTGTTGTGTGTGTGTATAGATTATTAGCCTCAAGTATTTAAAGCTTGTTGTGTGTAGCGACCATCTTGCTCAGTAACCACTGAGTAAGTTTTAACAGTTAACTCATAAAAACAGCATAGGATAGTTGTGTGTGTGTGTGGTTCATGTACTTGGGAATATGCATTAGCACCATGCGCTAGCTTTACCTTACCCTCTAGAGGTAGAGCGTTATCCCTTCCTTTGGACATTGCCAATGACTGCATTCCCCCACAAGTTTTACACTTAAGCCCTTGGCTTGTTCTTGATTAGGTTTGGTTTGCTTTAGGCTTGGTTTGGTTCAGTTGGGTTTGATTCGACTTGGTTCAGTTTAGTTTAATGTAGTCACCATTTTTTTTATTTTTAGCTACACTCTTTAACCAATTAATTAATGATAGTCTACTCTTAATTCTTGAATCGATAAATTGAATTCTGTGTGCACCGTTTGTCAATCCATGCCTACAACCTATACTCCCTATGTACTACAGTCAGATCTGAAAACAAGTTTCAATGGTCAAAGACGTGTCAGTCACCATACATATATCCTACAATAATTCTTTTTTACCTAGCTAGATTTCGTCACTCACAGTAAACATCTTACATTATGGGTTTGCAATATATTAAGAAAAGCAAAAGTCCATGAACTTGTTGTTTTGGGTCTTTTTTGGGGAAATTCATAAGCCATAAAAAGAATGACATCATGTAAGGTTCTGGGGGGACCTTGTATGTCAAAATCCCATTATCGGTTTATAAAATCTCAAGGCCATGCCCTAGCAGTTTTGGATTATTTCAATCAATGAGTCCACCATAGGAAACATCGAAAAAATAAATACCCTTAAAACAAATCGTCACATGACCCTCTCCGAACAATGCTTCGCAAAATATAAATTCATCCATTGAACATTGAACATGATCGGCGACATCATCCTAGCTTCCCCCTCCCACCATGGTTGCCATATCGTTTGACCTTCAAGTGTCCTCAGCATCTCTGTGCTTTTTTTCATTGCCCTGTTGTCAAGTCAAGTCAATGCATTCCAATAAGCTCAAATAACATTCACATCCTGCCAGTCTGCCCCAGCAAGTTTGTTTTCTATACTCACTTCAAGCAACATATAACCCAGTTCTGTTTGTTCTATCTAAAGCCAACTTCATCGAATCAAGAAATTATCATTTGTCATGTCACTCATAATCGTTTACACGTTAAAGACCCCCTTCAGGGGGTTTAGGAATTAGGAATTCCATCATAGGAAAAATCAGAAAACGAACCCTCGACCCGCCGTCTCATTGAAATAGCGAATACTGTATTGGTATATCACCACCCTGGCCAGTAATAGCTTCGTTGAAACACGTGTCCAGTGGTATCGTCTCTTTCTATCTACAACCACTCGTCATGAACATTTTAGACAAATTTAATAAAAGTTTTAAAAACTGAAATGTTTTCAACATAAGTGTCGTTAGGCCCTTTCGCATTTTTTAAAACATAAATACTATATTCGAAAGAGAGAGAAGTGAGGGGCGTCACCCCGAGTCGAACGACCCCACGTATACGTCTCTGGCGTTATTGGTTTGTGAGATATAACAGAAAGTCTAAAATCACAGTTTTACAACAAAAAATTCTGTTTCCCCTCATTCTCAAAAACTTTAACCTATTACAAAAATAAAGAGGGTTTCGAGACAAGCCATTTGACATGTCATAGGACCAAATCCGACCATGCATTCGTGACATATCGGAAAAGGTCTAAAATCATGGTTTTGCCCCCAAAAGCCTGTTTCCCTCATTCTCAAAACTTTAACCTATTAATAACATGTATAGGGCTTCGAGACAAGCGATTTGACACGTCACACGTCCAAATCCGACCTTGCGTTCGAGAGATATCGGCAAACTTCGTAGGAAAGTAGGCGACTATCTGGTTCCCTCCTCACCACCAAAACCCCTTCTTATCAATCATTTTTTTCAAAGAGCTCGCCCTCTTACAAAAATCCCAAGTGCGCATGCGTAAAAAACAAAAACAAAAATGTTCATCCATAGCGGCAGCCAGAAAAAAGCATGCGCGATATGAGCAACAACGTTTAAGTTCATTTTAGCAGCGCACCTTATACATGTCGCATTTGAAAAGAGACTTTCACTAAAAAATTACAATTTCACCCCTAGTAGGGGTAGGTTTTATTTAGGGGTTGAAATGAGTGGTCCATTGGAAAGAGGGCGTCAACCCGAGTCCAACGACACCTCATTTGTCAAAATCGGACCATGGGTTTGCGAGATATTGGCTTGGACTCACGCGGCGGCCATGACACTATTTGGAACTCCTACTACTCACCTACTGACGGCATTGGTCACCAGTGTCCCTAAGCCTGGGAAAGACTCCGGCAATCCTTCTGATTATAGACCTATCAGTCTTCTGGATATTCTGAGTAAAATCTTTGAAAAATTATTTCTGAAGAGTTTGCTGGGGTCTGAGGCTGTCGCCCGGGCTATTCCTGACGAAAGATGGCGGCGTATGTTTCGTGTGTGAATAGCTCTGAAACTTCGAATCGTATAAGTGGTAATTCGTGTAAAATCTGTTCAAAAAGAGTGATTAAAGGAATATTTTGTATGAGCTGCAACTTTCGGTTACATGAAAAATGTGCCAAAGTAAATGTAACTTATTTTAAGAACAGTGATCATTATGTGTGCGAGTTGTGTACGAAAGAACAATTAAAACATCTTGAAAACGAACTGAAAACGAAAGATGAAATAATAAACGTCTTACGTCAAGATTTGGATAAACTGTCACAAAAGTTATCCACCTCCAGCGTAATTATTAGTGCTTCCAACACAAGTGAGTTTGATGAAATGCCTTCAAATTGTACCGAAAGCATTTCGGACTGGCAATCTGAATGGCGGTCGCAAAAACGCAAGGGGAGGCCCAAATAGCTTCACAGAAAATCGAGTATCGTGACTAGAAACGCAAGTATTGTGACTAACAATACATTTTCAGTCTTAGATGATAATAGTGATGAGATGGAAAATATTCGAGACGTAAGTGAACCGGAACTGCGGACGGACGGTGAACCTATCGGTAACCTCAAATGTTCGTTATCGGAAAGTGTAGAAATTAGTGTTTTCTCAGACAGTCACGGTCGAGATGTAGCTACGGAAATGAATAACTTAAATAGTCATTTCCGTGCTTGTGGTAGTGTTAAACCAGGGGCGAAATTTAGCGAAGTTGTTAACCCTAGAAACCGAGTGTCACAAACATCGAAATGAAAAGTAGGCCTAATTTCACGGTGTTGGTAGGAGGTGCAAATGATGTCTATCAGAACTGTGCTAAGCCTTTCATAAAGAATTTCGTACGTCTTTTGCAAGTTATGTACACTGCAAATATTGTAGTGACTACCTGTCCTCTCAGACATGACCTTGCAAGTTGGTCTTGTGTCAATATTGAAATTAAGAAAACAAATGATCATATAAAATACTTTTGCAGTAAATTTCCAAATGTTAAGATTGTAGATTTAGGTAATTATCATAGAAACGTGTTTACTAACCATGGTATGCACTTAAACAGTAAAGGTAAAAGAAAATTGGCTCTAGATATTAGTAAGATTATTCTAAACACTGTAGGCCTAAGCACTGATAATCGTCCATTGGAATGTGCTTCGGTTGGTAGTCAGGGAAACTCTGTAGTAAGGCCAAGTTTGTAAAGAAAACTTGGCCAAAAGCCAAAACAGGTAGGCATACTGCTCACATTCATTCAAATGTGAAGGTTAATACAACTCCATTTTCTACACCTAAAGCATCTTGTGAAGATAATTTTTTTTTTTTCATTTAAATGTTTCTAGTTTAAGAAACAAAGTAAACCAACTTAATACATTTTTAAATATTAGTAGGTACCAAGTTTTATGTATTAATGAACACTGGCTTGCTAGTCAAGAAATTGATTTGATTAAACTTGAGGGTTATGTCCTAGTAGATAGTTTTTATCGCAAGTCATGTTTGTATCAGGCTGGTGGAAGGGCCATATTTGTGTCAGAAGAAACGCAATACCAAGTGATTGATGTGTCAAAATTTGGTTTAGAAAAACACTGTGAAATTGTGGCAGCATTACTTGTAGATTTTAACATTGTTATGGTAGCCTTTTACCGAACACCTGATGGTAATATTTATACATTTTTAAAAAGTATGGAAGGGGTTTTGGATAGTGTTATAAAGTCATACCGAAAATATAAGTTAGTAATTTGTGGAGACATTAATGTAGACCTGAGATTCAATGAACGAGAAGCTATTATGGTTCGGATTTTTTTCAAATCCTTTGGCTTATATCACACAATTAATGAACCAACATGAGGATCATCCTGCTTAGATAATGTATTCACGGATTTAAATCACAGCCAGTACCAGACTAAAGTTATTGCCCCATGTTTGTCAGATCATTCAGCAGTTTTATTTCAAGTGATGCAATTCAGTAGTTTTTCAAATGGGAATATAGCTAAAAACCCACAATAATTCATATTAGACATATTTCCCCTGACAGATTACAGCTATTTAATTCATACCTTAGGCATATCCTATCTGACTGGGTTTTTTCTGACAACTCCTACTCTCCCATTACATGTTTTGATGATTTCTTTCACATACTTCTTTCATAATTTGATACTTCATGCCCAATGGTGGAGATTAAAAGTTTATGTTTTTTTACGTAATACATAATGCACAGGGATCTATTGAATCTAAACAGAATTATCTACAAATGCGTAATAAGTATAAATGTGCCCTTAAGCAAGCTAAACCGGAAGCAAACGTCAGATTCATAGAAAATTCAAATAACCCCTGTAAAGCAGCTTGGAGTGTAATTAACAATGTTAGAGTCGCAAATAAATGTTCCACAATAGAAATTAGTCCTGAGGTTTTGAATAAACATTGTATTGAGTCTGAAAGGATTTGCTCACCTGCCTCACAGCTGCCTACAGCAGCAATTGAAAGAGTAGAAAAAATACGTAGTTCCGAGTTTATCAAATAATACTTTTAAATGGAGAAATGTAAACTGTAGTGAGGTAAAGAAAATTGTAAGAAATACGAAACCTTCCAATATTAAGGATTGTTATGGGTTCACCAACAACATTTTAAAGGCTATTATTCCTTTGAAGCACTGCATAAACGAGTGCCTTAGCGTAGGCTATTTCCCAGCTCAGTTAAAAATTACGAGGGTTGCTCCAGTATACAAAAAAGGGGATAGTAGGGGGGAGATGACAGTTTAAACCCACCGGGCGTTGCTCGGGCGGAGTCCATGTTAAATAATTAATAACTCCCGAACCCATTGTCGGAGATTCGCGAATGAGGTGTCGTTGGGCTCGGGCTGGCGGGGGCTTTGCTATGGACCACTCGTTATATTTTTCAATTTTTGTTGAAACATTTTGTTTTGAAAATAGTCAATAGTTTCAAAACCGAACATGACAGAATGTTGTGCCATGGCTCAAACGAACGGTCTCTATGTCCTTTATTTTTATAATAAAACTTTTTTTATCTTTTTTCATTTTTTGAAAAAGGTGTAATTTTGAAATTCCTATATTTTGGAAACTAGGAATTATACAAAAAAGTTTGTGTGACATAAATGAAAGGTCCCTACCCCCTCTACCCCCAAAATAAATTTCAAGTCTCTAGGATAAAAATTTGTGTTTTGTAAGTAGTGTCATGTTGGGGAAGCTGCTTACGAAAGGAAGTTGTGAGCCCCTGGTGACCTTGGAATGGAAGGAGTGATGCTAGGAGGGCATGCCTGGATTCGTTTTTTTCTTCTCGTTGCGCTCTTTACGGGAATGTAGGTGTCGGAAAGGTGAAATGCTGGAAACATGTTTTTCTTTTGGGGTAAAAACGTGATTTTAGACTTTTTGTTATATATCGCGAACCAATCATGCTAGAGGCGTGTACGAGGGGTCCAGGGACTCGGGATGACGTCCTCTTTACTATGGACCACTCGTTATATATAAAAAAAATGGAAACTCGATTTTGGGGGTAAACAAGTGTTTTTGTGATTTTTGCTGATATCTCACGAACGAATAAGCCTAGAGACTTGTACGAGAAGTCATTTTTTTCGCCGCGTTATCCTCTTGCCGAGGATGTTCGTTTTGAGTAGGAATGAAAAACCATTTTGAGGTAAAACCGTGATTTTAGACTTTTTGATATATCTCGCAAACCAATAACGCTAGAGACGTGTACAAGGTGTCATAGGACTCGAGTTAACGCCCCCTTTTTTAAACTATTTTTGAAAGTTTGACAAAGGGCCTAACGACACTTTTGTTGAAAAAATTCTTTACCTGTTTAAAATGTTCATGAAGCGTGGTTGTTGAGAGAGACGATACTGCTGGGTGTGTGTGTGTGTTTCAACGAACCGGTCGCTGACCACAGTGGCTGTGGTCAATAGAACGGGGGCGTGGTGGCTCAGCGGTCTAGCTGTATGCCTCTCACCAAGGCGGTCCGGGTTCGATTCCCGGTCAATGCATGTGAGATTTTCGAAGTGAAATGCCACGTCCTGTGGTTCGGATTCCACGTAAAAAGGAGGTCCCGTGGCCCATGATCTCAAGATTAACGGTCACGTTAAACTACAAGCTTCCTTTTTTGGTCAATAGAACAATCGCTATTTCGACGGGTAGGTTTATGACAGAGCGAGGGTTCGTTTTTTCTGACATTTTACCCCCGAAGGGGATCTTTAACGTGTAAACGGTTATGAGAACTTGGTTCTATGTTGGTTGAAGCGAGTACAGAAAACAAACTTGCAGAGGAGCAGACTAGAAGGATGTGAATGTCATTTGAGCTTATTGGAATGCACTGATCTGACTTGACAACAGATGCAATGGAAAATGACAAAGACGCAGAGGACGCTTGAAGGTTAAATAATCTGACAATCGTGGTGGCAGGGAAGAGCGAAATGCATGTGAACACGTGTTAAACCACATGTAGGCTAAACAAGTTACATCCTGTTTTGCCTCGTACGTGACAAAATGCAAGTTCATGTGAAATTTGACCTGGCACAGGTGTTCACCTTGGACGTTAGCTGTCCACGGGCATGAGAACAGAATGTTCAAGCGTGGGAATCGCTGAATCAGTAAAAAGTATGACGCAACTTGTGGGAATGATGCCACAACCATTAGATAGGCAAGAGCTGCGAACAGCGGTGGTGGGTGGTGAAGGGGGGGGGGAGGGGGGAGGGGGGGGGTGATGTATGAGAGAACACAGGTGGAAAGAGAAAGAAATATGTGGAGCTGAGGACTGTACACACAGAGCTATAGGTGGTGTACAACATGTGTGAATAAATAAATAAATAAATAAATAAAAAGTACACAGGTTCACACGACATGTAATTTATTGATCCAAGAATTAAACGTAGAGTTAAATCCTAACCATTTGACATATAGTTTATTTCCTTTTTGTTTCAACACTTTTTCCACAAGATAATGCTGAGGAAATGCTGTTTTCTGAAGTTCATGGAGATAAAATCTACCTTTTATGGGTTGATGGTTGAGGTCCTTGAGAAAATAGGTGACTGGGATGTCCAAGTTGACTTGACGAATTCGAAATAGTTCAGTCCCCCACTGAGGTGTGTAGCCCTTATTGAAGGCCGACTTAAATTTGCTCACACGAACAAAATCCCCAATTTTCAGTCGGAGACGTTTAGGATCTGCTGTTTTTATGGGGTTAAACAGTTTATCCAATCGCTGAATATTTTTGGTCACGAGCCGTGGTTTGGTCCCAATCGTTCTATGGTTGGTGTCATTGTAACGTGATACTAGCTCTGGTAACATGTCCAACCAGCGATACGTGCCCTGAGCGGTAAACGCTTTCCACATATGCGTTTTCAATGTTCGGTTGAACCGCTCAACCACGCTGGCTTTGAGATTGCTGTATGTGGTATAATGGTGAATATCCTTAGATTTGAGAAAACTGGAGAAATCCTTGCAGAAAAATTCCTTTCCCTGATCAGTTTGTAGCAACTGAGGTTGACGTTTGGAGTGTTGAATAATATGTTGAAAGGCCTTGGTGACCAGTGGACCAGACTTGCGACGCTCAGGTTCAACAAAGGCCATTTTGGAATAGACATCAATGACGGTCAACATATAGCGTACACCGTCGTTAACGCCAGCATAGGGTAACATTTCAATCAGGTCTGCAGGCCAAAGTTCATCCACTCCTCGTGAAATCACCTTGAGTCGTGGATAGTGACGCCTAGCTGGGCGATGCAACTCATGAGCAATACCCATTTTAATGGGTGAGGGCTTAAGCAATAATTTTAGCATTTCGAAGTTCTTGTTCAATTTCTTGAATTTCCCAATCGTGCCCGGTATGGCCGGCTTGACGTGAAGCATGTAACAACTGTAGCCGCTGGACAAGCTTATTGGGATTGTGCCAGTAGGTAACATCCACAAGGGGTTTTAATGGTTTAAATGTCACTCCCGAAGCGGATGCTTTACGACGACCACTTTGACTGGTGGGAATTATTTTTGCAATGATGGTTTTATATTTTTTGAGATATATTGGCATTGACTTGTTGAGTGGGATCATACTGTCTTTTGTGGGCATGGGTATCCAATAAAATGGATTTATATTTGCCAAGATCCTCTGGCGTATAATCTTGGGAAGAGGGAGTCCGAGAGAAGAGCAGCTTTAACAGTCCTGGTGTTAATTTATAGTGGATGGTTTTTAATGACAGCTTTAGTACGAGCAAATTTAATGGATGAATCTCCAATTTTAAAACTATCATCCTCATAGCGAACACCATACGTGTTATCTGTATTTCCAATAAATAGATTGGTGAAATAGGGTTCTAGTGTTGATCAATAATATTTTATTAAAATGGTTTTCAGTTGAGCTTTATTTTGAGGGGTGGCCAAGAGTTGTGAAAACGGCGACGATCTGGAAGGGCAAGGTGTTTCGACCATGACCAAGGATTTCTTTTTTCTCAAAAAATCTGCAAGGGGTGAGGACTTTTTTGAGGCGAAAACACTTGTTCCTCTTCATCCTCAACTTCGCTAACACTAGTCAAATCTTCCTGTTCCTCTTCCTCTTCCTCAGGGTCCTCGTGCAGCGTCTGGGTGGCTTGTAAAACGGTGGGTAGCGTTGTAACGTGTTTTTCGAGGGGTTTTCATGCCACTGGCATAAGTCAGTAGGAAGCCATTCTCTATTTATTTACGCGGCAAATTGTTCAGCCAAGATAAATTTTCATGTTAATTTATTATTATTATTAATTTATTATAATTATTATTAAGGTATTTTCGGAGCATTTTATAAAAATTATTAGCATTCAGATAGGTTTTCTATGTCTTAGAAAACGCTATCAAGCAAATTATTACGAACGACGATATCATAGAAAATTATCTGATTACGGAATTTTACGGAGTTTTGTCAGTTAGGGTATTTGAGAGAGATGAGTCACGGGGAATTCAAATACAAGCTTAATCTTGTCAGGAAGTATTACGCAAGGCTGGGTCGCATCGTCTAGAAAAGGCGAATATATGGAACGGAAATCAACTTCTTCATTCGCGCGCCGTGTGTAATGAACCAGAGGAGGGGAAGTAGCGGCGTGCTCAGCCAATCAGTGAAGACCACGTAAGCTGGAAGTCGGTACCATGGTGGGGGAGCCAACGTGTGCATATATCGTTCGGCGCGGCGTGGAACGAGGACAATCTGTGTAGAACTTCCCGAGTATGGTTCACGCGGGAGTCGCTCCGATGTTCCGTGGATTGGAGGACTAACTTTTGTAAAACTTAACCAGTGTGGTCGTACGTGTGTTTGGGTCCGATGTACGGACCATAGAATTATCTAATCTACCAGTATATCATCAGACATCGACGAAGATGACGACATCCAGGAGACTGTGGGAAGCTCACAGCATCATCCAGTACGAGGGAAATGCGTTGGCAATTTCCACCGGTAAGCGCGAATGACGCAGAAATACGCAATCTCTCATTTCTCTTTGTTTTATATTTCATATTTCAGTAACTTCATAGCTTGGGAATAAGAGTAAAATCAATTTATCAGACTCCGTTTTCACGTAATTTTCTATCGGTAATATTAAAATCGCAACGCTCCAATTTAAATTTTAAACTTATTATTGTTATTAATTTTGCTATACTTGTTTTATATAATAAATTCATTTCTTTTACAATGCAATCTTTGCTTTCAGTAGGTAGCATTAGATATAGACCAATTCCTTCTCCTGATACAATTGTTTGTTGGGTTAATGATCAAATCATACCACGATCTGAGTGAATAGATTCTTGAAGGTGTTCTCCCAGAGCTAGACGTTGTTAAATACAAATTTAGATTTCAACATTGGGTTGAGGTCTTGGCGCCCATTAAAACAACATAGCTTAGGCAAAGGTAAACAGTTACATTTCTCACCCAACAGTTAGGGGCTAGCAAAACGTTTCATTTGTCGCCGACAACTTGGGGCTGAAAACCTAATAACATTTGTGGAAGGAGAAGGGTATATATTTCTGTGCCTGTATTTTGGGGGTTATTTGTCTGTATCAGTGTATATCATTATGGGGGATGAGAAAGAAAGACAGATGAGGTTACGTAGTGGTCATCAACGGGAGAGTGATGATACGAGCAGTATGTCGAGTGATGGTAGTACCGGGGTAGCGGAGGTAAATCCCGATACTGAAACAGGGAGTGTAGGCGGCCAACCAGAATTAAAAACTTTACTTCTCGAGTTCATGTATCAGAACAAAGTTAGTAGTGATGCCTTAAATGCAAAATTAGAACAAAACAGTAGGGAAAATAAAGAAAGTACAGATGCCTTAAACGCCAAATTAGAACAAAACAGTAGGGAAAATAAAGAAAGTACAGACGCTTTAAACGCAAAACTGGAACAAAACAACGCTAAATTAGAACAAAACAGTAGGGAAAATAGAGAGAGTAATGAAACTTTAAACGCCAGATTAGAACAAAACAGTAAGGAAAATAGAGAGAGTACTGAAACTTTAAATGCTAAATTAGGACAAAACAGTAGGGGAATGAGTGACAAATTTGAACTGATTAGAGGTGAGATCAGGGGGGTGATGGAAGAAAAGGCTAAAGAGATTATTGCAGATGTAGACAGAAAATTAGGAAAAGTACAGGAGGAGTTGGAAATTAGAATCAGTACACAGGCTGAACATTTAAAAGAACTAGTGCAACTGGAAACACAGCAGGTCAAAAAGCAATTGGGGGGAGAAATTGACAAAATTCAGGTAGCTACTAAAGAGGTTAAGGAACAGCTGGGGGGTAGAATTGAGAAAGTCCACTCACAAATAGTTGCAGAAGTAAATGATTTAAGAGAGAGTAATAGAGAGAGCATTAGCAAGATTGAGGAGAAACAAGCAAAGCTATATGATAAAGTAGAAGAATCAGAAGGAAACATTAAATTAACAGTAAACAGTATTGAGAGAAAGGCTGAGGAGAAAATCGCAGAATTAGAGTTAAAATTAAAAGCTAGGATCAGGCAAGAAAATAGTCAGAATAGGCCAGTTTTTGTGGATAGCACACACAGGGAGGTAGAACTGGGTAAGTTCAGCAATCGACAGGGGTGCCCAATGGAGTTCATGAACACTATAGAAAATAAATTCGGGGAAAGGTTGGAAAATGGTAGTATTGAGTGGTGCCAGGTAGTTGAAATTTTAGAACAAGTGTTTGTGGGGGAAACGAGGAATTGGTTTGCTGTCTACAGAGACAAGTTTACTGATATCAATGATTTTAAAATGAAATTCTGTGAAAAGTTCTGGAATGAGGTTATTCAGTCGCAGCATCGTGAGGGAGTAGTGTGTGGGAAATATAACCCTAAAGGAAGCTCCACCATGACCGGATACGTTTTAGGGCAGGTATTAGTGTGTAAATATCTGGATGGCTTGAAGGAGGAAAGTGATGTGGTGAGGTTGCTACTTAGGCACTTTCCCTATAGGATCAAGGAGGCTGCTTGTATCCAGAATGTAAAGACAATATCACAAGTAGAAAATTTGTTAAGCACATTTGATGCACTAGGGAGAGGGGGTTATGAGGACAATTTCAATCGGAACCAGGGTAATAATAATAATAGACCTAATGAAGCCAGGCATCAAGAAGTTCAAGGGAACGGTGGCGAAGGGGCCAACCCTCAAAATAGAAATAATAATAATCAGCTAAATCAGAACAGAGGAAATGGCTATGGTAATCAGTATCAAGGGAGGAACAATGATTTCAAGGGAAATCAAGGGAGGAACAATGATTACAGGGGAAATCAAGGGAGAAACAATGATTTCAGGGGAAATCAAGGGAGAAATTATAATGACAATAATTACAACCAGAATAGGGGTCAAGGAAGAGGACAGCCTAGTGGTAGTAATATACAGCCAAACAATGACAACACAGCCCAGAACAACCAGACCAATTCAGTAGTCAGTAGTACTACGGCCAGCTGTAGCGGTTCTTTAAACGCGAACCAGGCTGCGAAGTAAGGTCAGAATCTCAGTCTGTGGCATGCCCTGTCCATACAATTATACAGGAACCCTATGACTTAAATGTAAGAAATGAATTATTACATGAACTAAATGATGAAGGTATTATTCAGGAAGTGGTTAGTAAGAGCCCCATAGTTAAATTTAACGTGTCCGAGGCGTACACAGATGTTTTAATCGATAGTGGTTGTATGAAGAGTTGCATAAGTAGTGCATTTTATGATAAAATGAAAGGAACTGGAGTAAATTTTGAGGAGATGCCAATTAAAAGCACTTTTGTTATCACAGCTGTTGGGAAGAGGTCTAAAGTAATTTCTAAGCAAGTTTTAGTAGACATTAAAATTAATAATCATGTAGAGAAGCAGATTTGCCTTGTAATTCCAAATTTAGTATTCAGTGTTATCTTGGGTTCAGAGTGGCTAAGTAGAGTGTCTGGTAACTTATGTTATGATGTAGGGAGTTTGAAATTTAAATGGGGAGATTCTGAAGTAGAAGTAGCGTTCAATGACCATATTCAGAGGAGTAGTATTGTAGGTGTGATTTGTACTTTAAATGAGATATCGCCAGCCGTAGAGCGGGGTTCTCCATGTTTTGTGGGCAGTGTGATTACGAACGGAAGTCTAGAGGACTCGTTACGTGATGCTGCATTTCAGGGAAATATAGAGGTGGAACAATGTGTTCGGCTCTATGATGTGTTATGGTGTAATAGGAGAGTGTTTGAGGATCGCATTGGTATGGCCAATTGCTATACCCATTCATTGAACGTTATTGATAGGTCAGTATTCACAGGACATAGATATCCTGTACCTTTCGCTTATCAGAGTGCAGTTGAGGCACAAATTAACCAGATGCTTGAAGATGGGATTATTGAGCACTCTAACAGTCCATATGTTAATTCTTTGATCACGGTACCCAAGACCGACGGCACTGTTCGTATTTGTTTAGACGCTCGTTTGGTTAACAGTAGAATTAGTTCAGATCAGCTGAAATCTATGTCAATAGAGGAATTAATGCAAACATTTGAGGGGAAGAAGTATTTCACTTGTGTAGATTTGAGTTCCAGTTTTTGGCAAGTGCCACTTATGTACGAAGATAGACCATTTACAGCTTTTAGTCATAAATATAACCTTTATCAATTTTGTAGAACACCTTATGGGTTAAAGAGTAGTTCAGCAGCTTTAATTAGGGCTTTAAACATCGCATTAGGGGATGACACAGGAGAGTTTGTAACCATTTACATAGATGATATGGTAATTAGTTCACGCAGTTTTGAGGAGCATCTACGTCATTTAGATATAGTTTTTCAGAAGTTAGATCAGGCAGGGTTCACTTTGAAGCTGTCTAAGTCGTCATTCTGTCAGTCAGAAGTGACATTTTTAGGTCATAGAGTGTCGAGTAGAGGTGTAACACCAGAAGAAAGTAGGGTTAATAAGATACTTAACGCAGAGGTGCCACAGAATGTTAAACAGTTAAAAACTTACCTGGGAATTTGCAACTTTTTCAGGAGGTTCGTTCTTAAATACTCAGGGTTGGTAGAACCATTCAGGGAATTGCTTAAAAGTGGGACTCGGTGGAGATGGGAGTCCAAGCATGAACAGGCTTTTAGAGCGCTGAAGGAAGGTTTTGAGAAAGCTGTAGTGCTGAAATATCCGTTAAAAGATAAGGAATATGTGGTTATGACAGATGCTTCACATATAGGCATTGCTGGAGTATTATGTCAGAAAGATGATGAGGGTAATCTGTGCATTGTATCTTTAGCCTCGCGAGGACTGACAGCAGCAGAGAAAAGATACACGATTACTGAGTTAGAGCTTTTAGGTATTGTTTTCAGTTTAGGGAAATTTAGAATGTATTTAGTAGGGGGGAAATTTGAGATCCACACAGATCACCATGCATTACTGTATATGAGGACTTGTAAACTCAGTTCTAACAGAGTTAGTAGGTGGATTCTTGCTCTGCAGGAATACGAATTCACAGTAAAATATATTAAAGGTAAAGATAACATTCTTGCAGACATGCTATCGAGGGACACTAATTTATGTAGGGATTATCCTGTGGTTAAAGCAGAGGATGGTATTTTAATATGTGCATGTGTGGACAGTAGCAACAGGGCATCGTTACAGACACTGAGAAATATGCTAGTGGAGCAACGTGATGACGTTAAGTTAAAGGAGCCACTGGCTAGGTTGGAAATAGGTGAAGAAGAGTATGTGAAAGTAGGACGGTTCACGTACAAGATGCAGGATGGGCTTCTTGCAAGGAAATGTAGGAATAATCGGTGGGCAATATGTGTTCCTGCCACTTTGCGGGAGGAGCTAATTTGGTTCATTCATAGGGAATTAGGACACTTTGGTGCTGCCAAGGTCTTCTATAAAATTGGTCGTGACTTCATTTGGAGTAAAATGGGAAGGGATGTTAGGAGGATTTTAGCTAAGTGTGACACCTGTCAAAGGAGTAAATATCCAGTTAAATATTTAGTGGGGGAGAGATCTGCAGTTCTCACCAGTAGTCCCGGCGAACTACTGTGTGTGGATTTATTTGGCCCGATCGTTAAAGGACAGTACGGCTACGAGTACATTTTTATAGTTATTGACGCTTTTAGTAAGTATGTCAAGCTATATCCGCTAAGTAAAGCCACGGGACTAGCGTGTAGCCGTCTGATCATTAATAAGTATGTACCTGAGTTTGGCATTCCTCTCAGGATACTATCTGACAGTGGACCACAGTTTACTGCAAAGAAATGGAGAACCAGTATGCAGGAAGCTGGTATAACACACGTTCATTCCTCTGTAAGGTACCCTCAGGGTAATTCTGCAGAGCGTCCATTAAGGGAAGTGGCTCGTCTTTTTCGGACTCTAGTGCATGACAAGCATGCGGCCTGGGTTGGACATCTTCCCAAGGTCGAGACTTGGCTAAATTCTGTCCAGCATGAGAGAACGAAATTGACGCCATACGAAGTTCACTTCGGAAAAAGACCACAAAATGAACTAGCGAGGGTGTTGGGATTAAATGAGGGTAAGCAACCGGGGATGGATTACATTGTCCAGTTGGCGAAACAGAATTTATCTAAGTCAGCACAAAAGAGAATTCGCCAACAAAAAGAAACTAAATTTGACCTATTCGAGCCAGGAGACAGAGTCTTACTTAGAATGCCGAAACAGTCAAATAAGCTAGAGAAAGTCATGTCCAAGTTCTTTTATCTCTACGAGGGCCCATTTATAGTTTCCAAACGTATTGGGAAAACAGCATATGTGCTGGAGAATAGTGAGGGAAACAGATTATACGGAACGTATAATATACATAGTCTACGAAAATATGTGTCATAAAGTGAGTGTGTTTAGCTGGCGAGCCAGCCTATCAAATGAGTAAGTGTGGTGTCTGGTGCGTGGAAGATCTGGTCTTCAAGGCAGGCGTATCAGAAGTCGCACAGGGGGGTAGTATGTAAGTTAATGAGAGTTTTTAAGGTACAGGGAAATATGACGGGATTGTCGGATGCTCTTGAGCACTAAAATGTCTCGATACACCAAGGCCAGAATTTGGTAGCGCTGGTGAATTCCCATTTGCCTCCAAGAGATGGGTGAGCGCTTGAACAAGGTATTTTTGCTTAAGGCGTCCACGAGGCAAAAGATGGGCCATCAGAATGCGAGACAGTCCTTCATGAAACTCATACATATCAGCACACGTGATTTCTGTTTACGGCCTCGCCATGTAAGATTTGTAAGTGTGTAATTTAAGATAATTTGTACAAAGGTATTATTTGTGTGAGAAGAACTGGTCTGTGTTGAGGACTAGTATTAAGTAGAATATGGTCTACCGGAACTTAACTAGACAGGGCGATTACGGCACAGAAATATTTGGTGTTATATGTAATGCGCATTTACTGTTTTTTTTTTTTCAGAAGTCAATATTAATTTAATCTACTTTAAAGCGATTTTAAGTATTATGGTCACGAGGCGCTGCCACAATAGTGTGATCGTGTGCTCAGTGATAAGTGAGATTAAATTTCACAATAAGGAAGGAACCTCCAGTGAAATTAGGAAGTTCTATGGAGATATAAATATATCAGAACACCTCCAATGCGTGTGATATGACATCATAAATACATAGTGCTCACACATTAATTATGTCTATTTTTCCGACATAGAGAAATTTGAGAGGCGGAAATATCCGTGGAACACTATTCTATATGAAAAACATTGGACTGGTTGCAAAGTGCAATCCATAGTGACAACAAACTTTGACGCAAAGTGCGTAAAGAAAAATTATGAGTGTATATATCTGTAATTTAGGGTGATTTCATTTATGTAATATGTATTTTGGATGGGGATTATTAACGTGTCTGGGATAATCGGATAATGGACCGTCGTCACGGTAAATCATCCGATGATCCGAGGCGAATATGTAACGTGTTTTTCGAGGGGTTTTCATGCCACTGGCATAAGTCAGTAGGAAGCCATTCTCTATTTATTTACGCGGCAAATTGTTCAGCCAAGATAAATTTTCATGTTAATTTTTTATTATTATTATTAATTTATTATAATTATTATTAAGGTATTTTCGGAGCATTTTATAAAAATTATTAGCATTCAGATAGGTTTTCTATGTCTTAGAAAACGCTATCAAGCAAATTATTACGAACGACGATATCATAGAAAATTATCTGATTACGGAATTTTACGGAGTTTTGTCAGTTAGGGTATTTGAGAGAGATGAGTCACGGGGAATTCAAATACAAGCTTAATCTTGTCAGGAAGTATTACGCAAGGCTGGGTCGCATCGTCAAGAAAAGGCGAATATATGGAACGGAAATCAACTTCTTCATTCGCGAGCCGTGTGTAATGAACCAGAGGAGGGGAAGTAGCGGCGTGCTCAGCCAATCAGTGGAGACCACGTAAGCTGGAAGTCGGTACCATGGTGGGGGAGCCAACGTGTGCATATATCGTTCGGCGCGGCGTGGAACGAGGACAATCTGTGTAGAACTTCCCGAGTATGGTTCACGCGGGAGTCGCTCCGATGTTCCGTGGATTGGAGGACTAACTTTTTAAAACTTAACCAGTGTGGTCGTACGTGTGTTTGGGTCCGATGTACGGACCATAGAATTATCTAATCTACCAGTATATCATCAGACATCGACGAAGATGACGACATCCAGGAGACTGTGGGAAGCTCACAGCATCATCTAGTACGAGGGAAATGCTTTGGCAATTTCCACCGGTAAGCGCGAATGACGCAGAAATACGCAATCTCTCATTTCTCTTTGTTTTATATTTCATATTTCAGTAACTTCATAGCTTGGGAATAAGAGTAAAATCAATTTATCAGACTCCGTTTTCACGTAATTTTCTATCGGTAATATTAAAATCGCAACGCTCCAATTTAAATTTTAAACTTATTATTATTATTAATTTTGCTATACTTGTTTTATATAATAAATTCATTTCTTTTACAATGCAATCTTTGCTTTCAGTAGGTAGCATTAGATATAGACCAATTCCTTCTCCTGATACAATTGTTTGTTGGGTTAATGATCAAATCATACCACGATCTGAGTGAATAGATTCTTGAAGGTGTTCTCCCAGAGCTAGACGTTGTTAAATACAAATTTAGATTTCAACATTGGGTTGAGGTCTTGGCGCCCATTAAAACAACATAGCTTAGGCAAAGGTAAACAGTTACATTTCTCACCCAACAGTTAGGGGCTAGCAAAACGTTTCAGCGTTTCAGATGGCTTGAAAGAGGGTTTCAACATGGCTTTTAGCGGGGTTGCTAAATGTTGTTGAATAAACAAAGCATGATCTGCACGTGATCGTTTCAATTGACGAAACTTTTGGTGAATAGTATTTTTGCTCTAATAATATGCTTTTGCAATTGACTCTCTGCTAACGCCATGGTGTCTTGACAAATGACTTGACGGGGAATGAGACAGGGCCTTAAATAGCAATAACATGATCAAACCCTAAGCGATACCATCCTTGGTTGAGTTCACTTTATTTGTCAATCATTAAACAGGCATGACGTTGAGTGTTCCAGCATTTGGCACACAATTCAGTAAACATTTGAAAGGTCATATCCGGATTCACATGTTCATTATAAATGTGACGACTGTTCCTCTCGTCCTGGCGAAATAAAACAATGACATTGGCATTGTCACGAATCAACTGTTTAGACATTTTAGAATACGTTTGTCGAAGATAGAAGCAATCGATATGTTTGTGTCGACCGATGCTGAAATAGCTTTGAATGATGCCTTGACGTTCAGTGGATACATCATCGAAAATCATGAGTGAATCAGGCTTTACCTCATCCGGTGAAATAACATTTTCTTGCATGGAAAATGTGAAATAACCCATATTCTCTTTTTGTAATCCAGACATGACTTGATCCAGAAACACGTAGAGGGGTTGGTAGAGAAATTTTGCAAAAATATAAATATTTTGAAAACGCAGACCATTGGGCACTGTGATGAACGTCAGCAAAAGATTGGTCTTTCCACAGCCGGAAGGTCCCACAATGATGCAGCGAATGGAAGATGGAAACAGTGAACCATGACGTTGTTCATGTGATGTGGGACAGAGATGGGAACCCATGTCCCCCACGGGGAATGACTCTTGCTGCTTAATAATCTTCATTTCAACTAAGGCTTAGTCAGACTAGCAGGCTGTCTATATACATGGCACCGAGCCTTGTCATAGAAACAGTAGACTGGTACTACAGGTTGACGATGGATGTCTTTGGACGTGCGTTGATGGCCAAAACTAGGTCTGTCCCCATACATGATCCTAAACAAGAAACAGATCCTGCTAATAAACACTATGTGGATAGGTCTGTAGTGCCACGCACTAAACAGGGAGATTATGACTTTAAGGGAAAGCGGTTAACCCATGTAAAACATCCTCAAGTGTCTACAGACGTTACTACAAAAAAGTATGTGGATAAGAAAGTGTATGAGTTTTATGACAAAGTGCCCCAGCTTACAGTGAATGGCTATAGCGCTAATCACCATCGTATTATTCACGTGGAAGACCCGCAAGACGAAGACGATGTCTGTACCAAGCGTTACGTGACCTATGAAATGAAAAGGCTTTATAAATTTATCCCATCTGTATTTTTAGTGTATCTGACAAATGAAAAACCTGTGAATGAGAGAAACCATGTAACTTACCGCTAGTCCATGACCAGCACTTGACCTATGTGCTTGCTTCAGGTTTAAGCCAATATCGATTACACTATGATGGAACCATTCACATCAAATACGCGATGTCTGATGAAAACCATTTACAAATACAGATCAACGATCATAGGATGTTGGTCCATAACCATGGAATGGTCAATGCAGGTGACGAATTATCCTTTCATCTCATGTCGACATGGGATGAAAAGCAAGCGGGAAAAACCATAAACGATTTCCCACTTTATGTGGAATTGGAATATACAGCCATGAAATAACAATCTGACGTTAGTTGTGACTTAAACTTTCTTGTGAAAGGTTGTTGGTCATCATCATGGTGAAACAAAGGTATGTGGTGAGAAAGACTAAAAAAGGGAGCTTGTCCTTGGCAAAGCCTGGGTTTAAGACATTCATGGACAAGCCCTTGTGAAAGAAAAAAAGAAAAAATAATGTATTGACCATAAGGAAAGCTCTTCGAGCAGCACAGAGACATGTTATTCCAAAACGTCAGCGACAGGGTTCAAAACAAGGGCGAGTGATTCCCGTCCCCAAACGAGCGGGATTTTTACCTGCATTATATGCCGGTTTGGCTGCTCTGGGTTCACTTTTGGGCGGTGCCAGAGCGGTGGCGAAAACCATTAAAGCCACACAGCAGGGCAAGCAACAACTCAAAGAAAGTCAGCGACATAATGAAACGATGGAAGCGATTGCTATGGAGGCTAGAAATGCCAATTTAAAGCCAGCCTTTTATCAACAAGGATTTGGGATTTCACCACTTCGAAATAAAAAAAAATAACCTCAGCCATAGCAAGACATGCCTTGACCCATCAGGAGGTAGAAAGCTATGCTAAACAACTAAAGCTTTCTCATTTTCGAGGTGTGTTTATGCAAAACCAATTACCCTCACGACCCTGGAAACAGGAATGTGCTGTTGTCAATTTGGATGATCACCGAGGACCAGGAACGCATTATGTAGCTTATGTCAAAGAGGGATCCATCGCATGGTACTTTGACAGTTTTGGGAATTTACCCCCGCCCATGGAACTAGTGACCTATTTTGGAAACGGGATCAAGATACATTATAATGTGAAACGTGAGCAACAGTGTGGACGTTTGTGTTTAATTTTTTTATATAAGACACAGCATAAGCAAAAACCGCAACAGTATGTCGGCAGAAAGTAAAACGTTTACACTGCATGGACGTGGGCCCGAAGTCAGCCTAGACTTTTACCCGCCTATCGAATTGAGTGAAAAAAAACCTATGGTTTAGGACTTGTTTCTCTTGAAACGTACAATAGAATATACAACATACGTGAAAATGTGAACAACAAGCTTTACTATGATGATTCTGTGCTCACCCGGAACTCTGGTGGATACTCGATCGATGACATTTATGAACACATTTATGTGGTGTTGATCAATGAATATGGTTTAAAGTCATTTCTCGATGGAATGCGTAAGTTTGAACTTGTAGAAAACACCAACACTCATCGCTGTAGTATTTTCTCTACATTCAACATTGACTTTAAAACACGCCCCGATTCCATTGGTCCATTACTAGGATTTAAACCACGTGTGTTGGAGCCCAACAAAAAACATGAATCAGACCATGAAGTGAAATTCATTGAGGACCATCATGTGTCGGTGACGTGTAATATTATTAGCCAAGTGTACACCAATCAAGAACCATCGCATTCGCTTTATGACTTTATTGTGACATCGCCCAATGGGTATATTATTCGTGAAAACCCTCCAGTGGTGCTTTTTCATTCTGTGGCTGTCGATGGTATTAGTAATATAACATTAAGACTGATCAATAGAGAGCAACAACTCATTCAACTAGATTCTACCACACCAGTGACTTACAAGTTGTTGCTAAAGCCACTATGAAGTTTGTGTATAAAGCAACAACACCGTCTAATAATGGTGTTAGTTGTTTGTCACGTGAATACACGATAACATCTCAAGACAAGCAGATTTTACAGCATTTGGGTTACCACGTCAAGCCCCATGATGAATTCTATTCTAGAGGTAGCGAACCACATCGAGGAGCAACCAGGAGTGGTAAGAATTGATCTCCATTCTTATCAAGCTCAAACACCTGGACTCAATAACAATGATGAAATTCAATTTGTTATCAACAACCAAGATATTTACACCCTACCGCATGAAAGTGTCATTCAGATTGAAGGTCGACCCACCAAAGCTGATGGCTCTACACCCACCACATCCAAGTTGGCCAACCATGGTTTGGCCTTTCTGTTTTCTGAAGTACGTTACGTGATTAACGATAGCGTGGTGGATAGCACTCGAAATGTGGGTATTTCCAGTGTCATGAAACTATATCCCTCTTACAGTGAAGAAGAAGGTAAAACACTTTGCATGGCGGGTTGGTGCCCTGATTCGACCAATGACTGGATGGTACACACCGATGGGACCTTTACTGGATATTTACCTCTTAAACTGATTTTAGGCTTTGCCGAAGATCACCAGTGCATTGTGGTCAACGCAAGGCAAGGGCTTTATCTGGTGAGAGACTGTGACTTTTAGAAACGCCGAGGTGCCAATTTTGCCCTGAAGGGGATCTTTAACATGCCAGTAAATCTACTGACACGGCTCCCTCGCATTTGCGCACCCTCAAATGCCAGCTGACTGTGCCAGGATTCGATTCTGCAACCTAGGGTACAGCAGGCGAGAACGTTACCGTTGAGTCACGCAGCCATCCTCAGTGGTACTGGACAGCTGGTGAGACAAGATACTCACAAAGGCCTATACAACCTGTGTTAACATCATCCATCATAGTTGCTGTATCTTAACCATCCTTTGCTCCCCTGTTATTTTAATGGTCAGTACAAGGATTGATGACTCAGGTGCCTGCCCCGCTGTAGCATGCAGGTATATCACCGGGGCGACCACAACACTGTCGCCAACATGCTGGTTATCTCTACTTCAATTGTTCTTCACAATATAATAAATAAAATTGTCTGGATAATGGTATTTTGCTAAGTTAAGGCATGTGGTTATTTCTAATAAATTTTACATCAAAATACATAATATATTATATGCTTATCATTCATTTAAACATGATAACTGTTTGAAAAAGTCTGCATAACACTTTCATGCTGAAGACCAATTGTAGCTGACACTAAAGGAGTATTCAGGGTAGGGAGCAGAAATAATGTAGAAAAGCCAATTTAGGATTCAAAATAAATGAAACTTTGTGCTATATATTCAATCACAGAAATACTTAATAATGGTTTTTTTTTTTACATTGTTATGTCATTGAAGCTATGTCTCTAAGCTCAACTATATCAGTCCAATAGTCATTTACATCAATCACAGATAGGATAAGGTGATAGTAACACTACAATATAGACTTGCAGATTTTACATTTATTACATCAGGTCGGTCTGTTAATGTTTTATACATATGTACAGCTGTAATTAAATGTAAAACTTCATATTTTAAGTCTTTTGTCCTTTATCTCCTCAACAACTTCAGTTACTGAAATATGCAAATAAGCTTAACTAAATATTTTACACAGTCACATTGGCAAATACATATATTTCAACAATTAAATGTAGCCATACTATTGGACAACTTCATTATTATAGCCATGTACCTAAAATCCCCCAAAGTCCAAATTGAGGTCCAAGTTAAAAGTAGCTGTAGAAAGTTGCATTTTGCTGTATTTTAGGTTTGTACAGTATTAACTGGGATCTTTTGCTGGCTCAGGCACTCTATATTCTGTAGGTGGCAACTAAATACTTGGCTATACACCTTCACACTCAAGTTTTCCAGTTCTGTTTTCCTATTTGCCCTGTCACAAAGAAGTTTCACTAGCACCTGAGCTTTGAGACTGATTACAAGTCTGTGGCAATTGCAAAGACTGATACGCATTCGTTTTCTGAAGAGCTGATTCTTCTTCTAGTACACAAATCCTCTGTTTTAGAGTTCGTACCTGGAAACAAAGAACACTCAACTATTTAATATGGTTAGTAGAAAATATGTATATATTTTTTTATAGGTATACAATAATATCCATGAGTTGCAGGAATATTAAATGTCATGCACATGAATGGGAATATTAAATGTCATGCAAATGAAATGACACTGACACAGATGGATCATTTAGGCTGTAGGGTGGGGTATTGTACTGATCCTCATAGAAACAATTGTTATGAAGAACATGAAGTTTTAATACACACTTTCAATATTTAAATCGACACTGTTGTATGATAGTGAGCATCATATTGATTCCAATTATCCTATCTATAAAGTGGAGTGCAAGGGGGTATACATGGCAGTCAATTTCAACTGGCATATTGTTCATTGTTGATTAATGTAGTAGTGTGGTTTAAAATATGAATTACCATGAAATTATTAAATGCTAAAAGATTTAATTTTATGGTACACATTTTGTTTTGTTTTCTTCTCTCCACCCCATATTGCCTCCTTTGCTCAGAATTACTTAAGTAACTGTAACATGAAAATCTGTATTGACCACAGTAGCGTAGGCAAGATCGACCAATGGGGGGGTTATAGTTTCAAAATAATGTATGGTACGCATCATTATATCATTATAAGGACACTTATACAAGTGAATGGCGTTGATATTCATTAAACATACAACTTGCGTTGTCATGAACACTCATTTAGCATCAAATGGGGAGCCGGGCCGAAATGCGACAACAGTACAGTACAGTACAGTGATTTAGTGATGCAGACACAAATCACAACCATACAGATTCCCCACATGCCATGAGTTATAGACACATCAGCAATTGTCATTATTTCATTTAAGAAATATTTATTTTGCTTATTGTTTATTATCAGTTTTATTCTTGGTGTTTTTTTTTTGTTTTTGATTTTAAGAGGCGAGGGGGGGGGGTTCCTAACCCCCAGTAACATCCCCCTGGTTGTGCCACTGATTGACTACCAATATAATAATAATAATAATAATAATAATAATAATAATAATAAGAGCTGCCTGGGTCTAATCTAGCACCTAAAAGGAAAGTGGGGTAATCTACTTTTAATTAGTGAAAGAGAATGATCTTGGTATACCTGAGCAGAATGTCTATCAACCATTGCTAACATCTGCTGTTCCAGCTTCTTCAGACGTGACTGGTACTTCTTTTTGGAGCGTTCTAATGTTTGCACCAAAGCACTGAAAACAAATCAGTATTTCATGGTTAAGATTCTGTTTCCAACTTCTTCTACACTCTGTTTATAACAGTCAAATTAAAAATCAAGCAAGAACACAGAAAATTCAATTTCTTGGACAATGAACTGGATCATGAATACTGAACAGTGAAATTTATTGAGCATTATATTTAATTGTTTTTATCAACATTATAAAAATTAACAGAAAATAATGTACACAACAGCATTAAAAAGGTAAAATCAGAATCCATTGTTCTCTGCTACACATAACTCAAGAGTGTTACACTATGTGGATAAATGTCACCAGACACACATTGTTGTTGGTTCCAAAGGCACCAGCTGTATAACTAATACGATGCTGAACTTCCCTTTGCTTTAATTTAGGGGCCCAGTGGAAAAGAGACACATGCCACCAAAGTGTGTTTTGCCAGGAGAAAGGAATTAAGGAACTCGGATGTTGGATAGTCATGCATAATAGCAAATATATAATGCTTTCTTTGAAAGAATGAGCTCATGCCATTGTGCTAGAAGTTCCTACCGATGATACTAGATGGCATCGGCTGTCTTCCTGTACTAAATTCGCAACATCATTGCACAGGTGGCATGTGCCCCTTTTCCACTGGGTCACTCAATTATAGCATTTAACCTTGGAGATAGGCTCCATTAAGATCCATTAAGTGGGTTTGGCATGTAACTGACGCCCCAGTAATATGATCTATCGCGTCATGCTGAGGCTTGGAGTGGGTCAGTTAAGCAGACCCCTCTGATTTTCTTCGAACTATGAAGCAACTGATCTTACATTAGCTTGCTGATAGAGAAACTGTAATATCTTAAACCAATGGCCCAAGCCCAAACCAGATACAGGGTCTTTCATATAAAGTAAGAACGGCGAGCCGCGGTTTTGTCATTCACGGCTTGGCCGAGCTTGTGACGCACCACGGCCACCTGCTGTAGTATTGAAAGCGCGCGCATAGTACAAACTTGACCTTGCAATAAGCGTGCAGGTGTTGTCAGTCGTCAGTCTGAACCACAGCTGCTAACATGTTGAGACAGTTATCATTGCAACATCGTATTTTTGTATGTAAAATTTATTTTAATTACGATTCGGCTCGGCGGGTACGTGATGCATTTGTTCAGCAGTTTCCTGATGAAGTGCCACCTTCACTAGCACAGATTCACGTAATTGTACATAACTTTGACACTACTGGTTCAGTGCTCAATAAAAAACACAAAATAAAAAATCAGAAAAAATACAGTGGCATGACTCACTCGGGTCAGCCAAAATGTGGTTACCAGATACAATGCCTGTATAACCCAAGAAGGACGACACTTCCAGCAACATTTATAAGGTAATATTTCATAGAGGATTGTACACACGCTTAAAGCAGGGGGCCACGGCTCGCCACAAGCTCGGTCAAGGCCACCACACTAGCGGATAACAAACCCGCCGCTTGGCGTTCTTACTTTATATGAAAGACCCTGTATACCAGCCCCAACAAGCAACTACTGTGAGTGATACTTGAGCTAACAGAAGCTTTATTACTGCGATAGGAATTACGGAAAATACCAGTTCAGCCTTTGGTTTAAGGGATAGACCAGTTTAATTTGTACATCAAAAATCTGTAAATCCATTTAATGTGCATATTTGCATTCTTCTGGCTCAAAACTAAACACAGATAAAAGACAAGTTGCCAATGTACAAATTTAAGGTCCTGGTATTTAAGTTAATTTTTATAATATATTTCATTTTCTAAGTTCTAAGTTGACAATTCTAAGTTGTTTTTTTTTCCATGTGATAAACATACAGAAAACAACTATTTACAACTTAAATATACTGTAGGTGTGTACAGTCCAAACGTTGTGTTGACTCAATACTCAACAACTGGTTCCTTTTCATATATTGGGTGGCCCACCCGCTCCTTGCAATCTATTTTTATGCAACATTCATTACAATCCTGAAAAAACATTGGTCCCTCTCCATAATATGGGTTAATATAACAAGATGTGTAGTTATGGGCTAAAAGACAGCAGGAATCATGAGTCCCACTATTAATTCATTATGGGAACCCCAAATGAATCCATAAAATAAGCACAAATAAGAAGAGCATGTACGTTATAAAAGTAGGTGTGCTCACACAGGCCAGGAACAGGTATTGAATAGGCTGGGAACTGCCCGCTGCATGCCAAGCATTGCAATAGCACACTTCGTAGGGGTACGATTGGAGAAAGTGCACAGGGCTTGAGGGTACGGAGGTTTGAATCCCATGCAAATAATCTTTTTTTTACCACCAATTTCCTGGGATGTGACAAGGTTGTGACCCATCCTAAAAAGAAAATGTATGGTCATTGGCTGCATTAACAAAATTATTATAAGTAATAGTATCCACAGCCGGCCCCGTGGTGTTGGGGTAGCGCGCCTGCCTCTCACCCGAAGGCCCCGGGTTCGATTCCAGGCTCCGTCAGGGATTTTAGAAACTGATGTGAGGGCTGGAACGGAGTGCACTCAGCCTCGTGAGGACAATTCAGTAGCTGTCTGACAGTGAGGCAGCGCCCCGGTCACGAAAACCAAGATTAACGGCCGAGGGGAACCAACGCGCTAGCCACGCGTCACCCCAATATCTGCAGGCCAAATGGCTGGGCAGCAGTTGCTTGGTAGGCCTAGGCCCTCCATGGGCTGTAGTGCGAGGGGTAATAATAGTTTCCACAGACTGATTTATTGATGTGACCCTGAAAAGGGCCATTGGTATCATGGCATAGGGTATGGTTGTTGATGATGATGATAATTGTTGTTTTAAGGGGCCTCACAGCTAGGTTATCAGCCCCTAATGATCTGGGTGATAGCGAAAATGACAATGAACTGGAAACCAGAACGAAAATTAAGCGAGACGGAAAATACTTACAAAAAGGGAACTCAGATTGAAACAACTCACAAAATGTTCTTACAAAAGGGAATTTAGAACGAAAAGATTCACAAAAGGAATAGAGTGAAAAATACGCACAAAATGTAGGCTAGGTTCAAAATACGTACAAAATGCAATGTAGAGTCGAAATACTTACAAAATGCAATTGAAATTCAAAATACTTACAAAATGCAAATGAGATCGAAGATACGTACAAAATGCAATCGAGGATCAAAATACTTACAAAATGCAATTGAAATTGAAAATGCTTACAAAATGTATGGTAGATTCAAACTACTCATTTGGATTGACAATACTTACAAAATGCAATTTAGATTGAAAATACTTGACAAAATGTAATTTAGATTCAAATTACCCACAAAATGCAATTGAGAATCAAAATACTTGCAAAATGCCCACCACACAAAATGCAATTTAGATTTAAAATTCTTGCGAAATGCTGTTTTGGTTGAAAATACTTACAAAATTCAATTGAAATTCAAAATACTCACTAAAATGCCCTGCTCCTACATTGAAAGACTTACTAAAAAGCAATTTAGATTGTCAAACTTGACAAAATGCAATTGCGGTAGAAAACAATCGCGAAATGCAATTTAGATCGAAAAAACTCACAAAATGCAACATAGATTAAAAATACCTACAAAATGTAGTGTAGATGCAAAAAAAAAAAAAAAAAAACGCTAAAGGGAGCCAAGTAATAAAAACAGTGCGGGAATCTTAAAGAGAAAAGGAAATATAATGAAAAGAATACAAGTGGTCTGACCCCTCGAAGAAGGAAGGATCAGGAAAGCTGAGACAAGGACCAATTAAGGCGGGAAAGTGAAAGACTCCCTAGGCGGATACCCTAATATCGTCGAGGTCGGAAAAGAACAAGAGTTGACCAAGGGAGGTCGACAGGAAAGAAGACGGAGAGGAGCCCGGCACAAGTAAGTGGAAGCAATGCCGGACTCAGCTGGGGTCCCGTGGTCGCCAACCCACGTCCCACAAGATGTGAGCCTTGGGGGAGCATAGGGTATGGAGCTGGGTTGGACAAGGACGAGGAAACATGTGACAGGAGTCCAGTTACCTACGCTGTTCAATGCAGCACCTGCTCGAACTGACAAACTCCATGGTTGATACAGAGCTGTGTGCGATGTTGCAAGGACTGTCGGGCTCATTGTAAAGTCTCCAGTTTAACAGAACGGCATGCCTCGGTAATGAGCTGCCTAAGGTGACCAGGACTGGCTGGCTCCTGTGCATACACCAGTATTTTTACATGGCCCCATATGATAAAATCCAGGAGCCTAAGATCGGGCAATCTGGGGGGCCAGTGAACAGGTCCTCCCCCATCCTATCCATTCACCAGGATGCGTCGCATGAAGGTGGTTCCCGATGGCCATCGCCACATGTCGTGAAGCCTCATCATGTTGAAACCACTTCCTGGAGTGGTCAAGGAGGGCACAAGTTCCAACAATGTGGGAGTTCATCCACGAGATATCACAGATAGTGTGCTCCCATCCGATGGCCCTCAAAGAAATGGGGACCAATGAGGTGATCACCTACAATTTCACACCCCACTGTACCTGAGGAGTTGCCTCTCGTACCCAACCAGGATGACCCACACCACAGTAGTGTATATTTTGGCAATTAATAGTTCCATTATTATGGAAACACAATTCTTTCATAAATAAAATGATTGGATCCGAGTCCACATGACGTACGGTCCATTGACAGAATGCCACCCAGGCTTTGAAGTCATGACCACGTAGCTCCTGGTGTAAATGCAGATGGTAGGGGTGAAACCGATGGGTGTACAATATCCATATAAGAGAGGTCCAGCTCATGTTTGTCTTCTGTGCAATGGCACATGTGCTAGTGTGAGAGTTATGCCGGATAGCATCCAACACAACCTCTTCATCGTGCATAGACATCACAGGATGATCTCGAACAGGTCATGTCATTGCCAGGGACTCGGCTGCAATTAGATGTCTTTCCACACTTCAAAATGTCATGCCTATAGGTTATTGCCTGTCTGGCTAGTGTTCTTGATCCAGGCATTGTGCCTGGTATGCTTTCAGTCTAGTTTCTCCATAGATGAGTAACATACCCACATACTCGTTACTGGAATAAATCATGAGGGAGTGAATAAGCTGTGTTTTGTGACCTGCCTCGAAGGAAGACTCATCCTTGTCAACCCAGTTCCATACTTATGCCAAGATACAAACATCCACATCCATCACTACCTCTTCATTGTGCGCAGATGTCATGGGATGATCTCAAACAGGTCATACATATCCTTTCCAGGGACTCTGTTGAAAGCAGGTGTCTTTCCACACTCCAAAATGTCATGCATGTTGGTGTTGGCTGATCCTTTGATCACGCTACATCCTTGGCAATTGGCGCAAAAAACACCCTACGTAGGATTTGAACTTCCATACCCTCGAGCCCTGTGCACCATCTCCAGCCATGCCCCTATCATTATTGCAAGGATTGACATGCAGTAAGCAGTTCCTAGTCTCTAAAATACCTGTTCCTGGTCTGTGTGTGCACCTCCCGTTGTAATGTACTTGTTCTATATATCTGTGCTCGTTTTATGGGTCCACTTGGGGTATCTCAATGAATTAATACTGGCGCTCACGATTCTTGCCGTATTCTAGCCCATAACCACACTCTTGATATATATTAACCTGTATTAGGGAGAGGGACTGATGTTAATCATCATTGTAATAAACGCGATGGGTTGCATAAAACTAGATTATAAGGTCTCTGTGTATGTATCTGCAAAAGTTCGAAGACCGGTAAATCTTAGAATTTACTCGTAAAACCTAACTTTTACCATTAGAGTTCGGTAAAAGTATACAAAAAGTGGGTGACACACTAATGTGCAATACAGTTATAGTTACTAAGAGCCAATGTGAACATTTCTGTAGCAACTAGCCAAGTAAACATTCCTCCCCTCTCAATCACACTGCAGCACATGGACTCACCCGCATACGTAACTAATTGTGTGCACATGTGCCATCAGGTAATAATTGCTCTCTACCAACATCTCTTCAAAAAAGCTCAAAATGTATACTCTTTAATTAAATAAATACTGTACATATTTTACCAGTTCACATCAGTGATTCCTGACATTCACCAAAATCCCTTGGAGAAAGCTCAAACTGTATCATTTAGTAAGATATTTTGGGCTTTTACCATATTGTACCAACAAGACTTTGTTTAAGCACTAGTCAAACAATACTGCATGGGAAAAGACAAAGCTAAAATCAGAGTTCAGCTACTTTTCTTTACAAAATTCAACATGAATCTTACAATGTAAACTAAAGTATCTTGACACCAACCTGTTGGCTCTCTTGAGATCATTCACCAGATCTGCAGATTGCTGATGACGAAGTTCGGAATTTTTGCTGACTTTCTCCAACGTAGCCACGAGTTCTTGCAGCCTCTCTTTAAGCCTTGTTTCTCGTCGGATAGATTCAGCCAATTCAGACTCATCTTCAGTTGCATCTCCTTCACTTTCTGTAGCCAAGCCTCGAACCTAAAAATATACACTAGCATTTAAAAAGAATGTTGAAACTAGTCTGAATGCTTTTCCAGAGGAGGGGAAAAACACATACAAGGAAAACATGGCAAGATACTTGTCCAATACAAAGTATCCAATGTAAGAACATGCTTCTTGTTGTTAATTCACTTCAGGGGCTTGGGGCATCTTGGTCGTCAGCCCATGTACTTAGGTGTGTATTGAATTTGTCTGATAACTTGTGTTTATGTGGTGACTTGTGATATTGGCAGGTATATGCCTACACCGAGATTTAAATAATAGGTCCTCTCATATTCCATACAATTACCATTCTTTCATATTATAAGAGAACAAGTCGCTTCTTTTATATGATCCCAGAATGCGAACTTCCTTGTTGACCAAGTTATCCACCTGAAATATGCTAACTCCCTTGCTGACCGGAGAAAGGAATTACCATATGTCAAACATTTTTCAGAAATATGTCCCAGATACTTCCTAAAATATATGAAAATTATTCCATTTTCAATTGAGTATACAACAAATATGGAAAATCTGAATACACTCTGTTGAAGAGTTTAATTATAGGAGAGTCTTTAGCCTCTCCTGGAAACTATGAAAAAATTACTTAGTTCCATTCTCCACAGACTGATTCACTTGTACTGACTAAACAGAACTTTTACACTTAGTTGTTTCCTTTCATAAAAAAAAAAAAGTTTTAAAATTTACATTGCTGCCATTATTAAATTGTCATCAAAATTTTCATTGGACCATAACATTTCAATAAACATGACAACCAAAGACTTCATTATTTTCAAACTGAAGCCACACTTCTGAAAACATGCATGATTTGGCTTAATGAACTTCCTAAGTAAGCACATGAAATGTAGGCAAGCCTGACGAGAGGGAGGGGCAAGCGCAGCTGTACCCCAGGGTCCTGGATTTGGTGAGGGGCCCGAGGCGGTGGACAGCTTTCTTTAATTTAATGTCTACGCTATTATGAATTTTTCTGATATGCCTCTGTTCGATGTAAACACAGCCAGTGAATTATATCCAAAATATTATAACAAAGATAACATACAATTAATTTTATAAATAACCATTGTGTTTTTAATTATTTTCCTTGGAAATGGAAAAGTTGCCAGAGTTGTCCATTTAATTTATAAGGTACTAAAAGTCAAGAGCTCTTTGTGGAGCATATAGTTTCTCGGAAATAGTCAACTACTTCATACATTTCTAAAAGGAATATCGCTTATTCTTGTGGTGCCTGAACACATTCAGATACAACGATAATTGAATTTTAATGCACAGAAATCAATATCTTGAACTAAAATAACAACCAATTGGAGACTAAAAAAAGAGGCGCGTGGCTGAATAATTAAAAACCTAGTAAATTAATATATAGTTGGCAAGCTAAATTCCATGGAACTTTTTTTTTTGGGGGGGGGGTTGCTAAAAATTTGCAAGCTTAATACCGTAATTTCAAAATGATGTCACAGGTCGAATATACAAGGAGGGGCCCAGAAGACCTTGTCCTAGGGCCCATTATTGCTCTCTACGGCCCTGAATGTAGGTGGAAAGCACTTACGTATATACAGTAGTACCATCTCTTCCTGTCTCATTGCTGGCCCTAAGGAATGCCTCGGCAAGATTATGATGCATCTAATTTATGAGAATTGTTACAAGTAATTCCTTGGAAAACTAAGATAGCCTATCTTCAGATATTTTACTGGTCCTACAATACATGAATATAAAACCCAAGAATTATGTACTGGTACCAGAATATATTGTTCATGCTACTGTTTTATCAACTTTCCCCAAGACTGGTTCTAAAGAACATCAGTAAGAAAAGTTACTTTTTTCAGAAATTAACATGGCTATCTCTAGTTTACAATACCCACACCAGAAAATTGAGGCAGATGACCTCGATGTTCTACCCCATAAATAATTATCACCACCACAATAAAAAATTACGTACTAGAATATACAAGTATAACTTTATAACTCCTCCCGTAGAGCAGGGATTCTCAAACTTTTTCTGTCGCGCCCCAGTTGTGAGACATGAAATATCTAGCTTCCCCCTCCCCACCTCTTTTTCTTCTTTCCGAAGGAGAGCAAGCACTATCACTTTCATGGGGTCTCTTTTTACCAGTGCTAATAAGCCACTTATCCATGGGTAATGGTGTTACTTGTATCAGTCTTTTGTGAATCGGGCTAACCATTTCCACTGAACACGCAATAGAAATCGCCTGTTCACTCACTGTCTTTGAACTGACTGCAAAGGCCTGGCTAAATTCGAGTCGACAATGGCAGAAATAGAAGAATTTACCGTATCTAAGACGAGGTTTTTTCCCACTTTTTGTGCTATAAAAAGATGGGGTCCCCTTATATTCAGGGCATAAAAAAATTTTGATCAAGGTTTTTAAAAATTATTATTAGAATTATTCACAAATTAGTATGTGGTGGTGGCATCTTTTAACGCGCAATGAATTAATGCGTTAATGAAGATTAAAATATGATTGGTTATGTTTAATTAACATGCATTTACGAATAGCGTACATTTTGAGGTTAGGATTTACACATTATAAGTCATTTTAATCGGATAAATTATACGTTCGAAAGCATATGGAAATATGTTTAAAACAATCTTTACAAGAATAAAACCCGTCAAAGTTTTACGAGCAGTAATTGAGTGATCAACGTATCTTAATTTAATAACGTCAGCGCTCTTTCTAAGTTGATCCCGGACATCTGAAGGTCGTAATTTAAATACTAAATACACCCTTTTTTGCCGAAGTCGGATGCGCGTATCATACGTCTTATGAGAAATGTTACGGGACACCAGAAACGTAACGAATTCTTGTTTTCTGTGTCGTGAAATTGTAGATCTAAGATACAGGATATGGCAAGTTCATTAATAGAAAATTACGATCGTTCGTCATCTCAAAAAGAGTTTTTAATTCTTCCTTCCGCAGTTGGTACACAGAAAATCATTGTACTTTGTTACAGTGGGTTGGCATTTGTGACTGCTTGCCGCGTTGCCGTTGTTCGCTTGTTTTCGTGTTGCTTCGGTGCATTCTGGTTTTCAGGTTGAATTTGCGTCTACCTTCAGCTGGTAGATTACCGGCATTTGCTTGCATAAAACTCACACTTTTCTGATTGAAAATAATGTGAAAATATTCAGTGCAAGATATATGCGGGTATACCGTATTCCCGAAAAAACCTAAAATTTGCATGATTGAAAGAAGACGACTGGAACTGCCATCGCTGCTGCCAATCTCCGAGCTATCTCGCGTGCATCATCATACTAACTTCCGTCCAATGCATTTGCGATTCTAGTCTTCAAGAAGCTACCCTATACCCCTATATCCAATCATGCAAGAGTTCAACTGACGGCCTTCTTTATTTTGTCTTCTGTCGACAGCTTATCGTGACTAACAATACCAGATACGTGTTCTAACCTAACAATTTCTTATTTAGCATGTGGAGCGCCAACAAAACAGCTGACGATCACACTCCGTATTGCCATTTTACTGCGTCACCACATTTGAAAACACCTTGCGTGTTTCGTTATAGGTTTCTAGCGCGTCTTTCTGTTGACGCCAGTAGCGAATATCAAATTCATTCACAATGAATTCTCGACCGGCAGCTCTAATCGTCGTCTGCGTATTTGAACACTTTGAGTTTAAATTCAGCCGAATAACTTCCGCGTTTTTACATAACTAAAAGATCGATTTCCACAAGAAAACAATCACACTTAACTGATAAACAAAAATGGATCGTGAAGACAATACTGGTAGGCCTACTTATGGACAATGCAACAGGCAGACAACAAACACCGTGGAAGAAATTAAAGCACCGCCGCGAAAACGAACGATAACATCGCGGGCAAGACGTGTTTTAAAATTACTACGATCGTCCTTATGACGGAGTCAGAAATTAATGCGAGATATTCTTTTTCCTGCAATTTCCAATTTAAAAATGGGGTGCGAGATATACGCGGTGACGAGATATATGCGAGCAACTATGGTATTCATTGTGATGACAGAAATTCGTGGAACGAAGAAATTTCAAGTTCCGATGGGTGAAAGGAAGTTACGATGCAAACTTCAAGTTGATAGTGATTTGTTATGCTAAAACAACATCAAATGTTAAAGCAGGACGAAAATACGGAGTGAGCGAGTGCAATGTGCGTCGATGGCAGCAAATTAAAGACAAACTTAAAAGTACGCATACAACAAGAAAATCGTTTCGTGGACCTAGGAAAGAACGCTTCCCTGGCTTGGACAAAGAAATCATAGAGAATGTCTTGGAAAAGCGGGCAGAGGGATTTCCGATAACACGAGACGCTATAAAAATGAAAGCACAACCTAAAAGGCATATATTGTGCAAGTTATGAGTTCGCAAGTATTTTTTTTTGAAAAAATCTGTAAGAGGCAGTTGATAACTAGGCCTCGTCTTATATTCGGGGTCGTCTTACATTCGGGTATATACGGTATTCTTGTGAGGAAGTGGCAGTCACATTGTCAAACGGCTTATTGTCATTAGTAGTTGATAAGCGTCTGGTAAGGAGATATTGCTGCGGGTGGCGAGTGAAAGGGTGCTGTGTGGAAAATGTTATTCAACACCTTTTCTCAGAATTTCTGCTGGCAGGATCTACTGGTCAGTTATTGTGAAATAAGACAACAAAAGTAAGAGTTTATTAGTCTTGAATGGTCGTGGGAGCTTCCTGGCTATGATAGGTTCATGGATATGAGGATAGCAATATTTGTTACAGAATATGTAATATTTCAATCAGAGCTGGAGGCCCCCTAAATCTTGAAGTTCCAACAATATGCAGCCTTAGGTGCACATACTTTGTAGATTTTCAGTCCAAATCGTGCCCTTTTTGAGGGATTGTATTGAACATAACCTAATCTACCTCGGAACTTCACGAGGCTTTCACCAATAACTACACTATCACCAGGAGTGTAACCTTTCTGAAATCTGTCCAAGAGATGGTCAATTACTGGTCTTAGTTATCTCAATTTATCCCTTGCTGTTTCTTGAGAATCTGCGGCAAAATGCAGATATTTTGATATTGCTGCAAATCTTCTATAGAAGGTAAATATTTACTATGCCACATTTCACTGGGCTCAGATGATGAAGTCAACAGAAGAGTCCACTTAAGAATTTGAATTTTCTGTGGCCACCATATTAGTTTGGTGCTTATTGTGTTTTTGAAGGTCACATATGTGAATTTACTTTATAATCATCTATCATACAAAACTTCAGGTTGATTGCTGCAATAGTTTCGGAGATATTAAGAACTGGTGAAAAGTTTCACGTGACTGCCTTGTTGGATTGGTGATACTTATTGAAATTTGGTCGGACAGGGTAGTACTAACTCCTTAAAAAGTTTCATTGAAATCACTCCAGCCAATCAGAATTTATTAGGGTAGACACACACACACAGACATGTGCACATTTCAGAGAAGGCAGTAGTTGTTATGGCTTCATTTAGAGGCTACGGGCATCTTAAGCATCAACCCCAGCATTTACCTGGAATGAGTGGAGGAAAAACACAGCAAAAAATTACACTTAAGATATCTGCAGTCAGTACTAGGAAACACTCTGAACATGCAATGTTCTCAATGTGGAATGTGTCTTAATAATGTGATACCTTGTTATGAGTTTCAAGCAAGCGCTCAGTCTCCTGCACTTGACTCTGCAAGTGCTGTATGGTGGCCATCTGTGCCGTCTGCTGAGCCTCCTGGGAGCTCAGTTTCAGTTCCACAGCTGCCCTCTCCTTCTCCAGGAGGTAGACTCGTGCACGAAGCTCGGCCTTGTCCTCTCGCATTGCCATCAGCTCCTACATATTAAACAAACATAAGTAAATGTGCACAACACAGAAGCAAAAAGGAAGGAAGTTTTAGTTTTACGTGACCGTTAATCATACGATCATGAGTCACGGGACCTCCTTTTTACATGGAATCCGAACCACAGGACATGGCATTTCACTTCGAAAATCTCACATGCATTGACCGGGAATCGAACCCGGTCCACCTTGGTGAGAGACCAACAGCTTGACCGCTGTGCCACCCCACCCCCTACACACACAACACAGAGAAGAGGTGTCTGTGCATGATGATGATGATGATGATGATGACAAATGTTGAACACAAGAGAAATATCAAGAGGCAATTTGGATTCCAATAAAACATAACCATCAGGGTCTCAGAAAGAAGTAGCATGAATCTTGGGGGGGGGGACATTTAGATTGTATCATGATAGATACTGCTGTGGCTAATGGCAAGTTAATGGCAAAATTGCCAGGATTAAATCTTGATGGGCGACAGTAGCGTGGAGGGAAATTCATTAATGGATAGGAAACAGAGGGTTAGAGTAGGAGAGGAGATTCTGGAATCCGTTTTAATAAAGAAAGGAGTATCTCAAGGCAGCATTCTGTCTTGAACTATTATAATATAAATAATTGTATTGAGGAGGGGGAACCAGTTTAAAAAAATTGTATCAGATTGCAATTTTCTGATGAGAAACTAGTGGAATGCAATGGTAGTTCAGACAGTACAAAATAAACTATGGAACTGATATGCCATAATATTTGAACACCATATCTAAATACTTGTCATTGTTTTACGACTATATCACTAAAGTAGGTATAAATCATCTTGCAACAAATTGTGATGTTCATGTTGTATCCTGTAATGGCCTGTTTTACTCCTTAAAATGATGCATTAGCTCTGACAAATGTGAGGAGTAGTTCCCAGCTGATTGTGTCAGAAGTGACAGCCAAGGTGCAGTGGATAAGTAGAGATGAAGCAATTAGTAAGGACAGAATTGTATGAGGATCTATAATGGACCCACACACATACTTGAGTTCCGTATGTAATTGTTTTCAAGCTTCTTGGAAAATATTTATAAAACCTATCTATATACACTGTATAACAACAACAAAAAAATGACGCACCAGGAAGGAATTGTCCGATGGCGATAAAAATCGGTGGATGTGAGGAACAGACATAGACTTGACTTATGTCCTTTTACTCTTTTGCAGAGCATAGGGCTTCGACAAAGCAGCGCCAGCGTATCCTATTTTGAGCCAAGGTCTTGAGTTCTCCAAAGGTCTTTCCTTCTTGTTTTGCCTCATCCATCACACTGTGTCTCCATGACTTCCGCGGTCTTCCTCTCTTCCGCTGTCCTTGAGGGTTCCAGAACAAGGCCTGTCTCTCCACTGCATTTTGTTCTTTACGTAAGGTGTGGCTGATCCATTTCCATTTCCTCCGTCTTATTTGTATATCAATAGGTTCTTCTTTGGTTTGCTTCCAAACGTCTTCATTTGAAATGACTCTTGGCCAGAAGATACGCTTTATTCTTCGTAGGCATCTGTTTATGAATACTTGCAGCTTGTGGGTGATCTCTGAGGTAACTTTCCACGTTTCACAGCCATATAGCAGTACTGTTTTCACATTTGTTTGAAAAAATTCGCAGTTTCGTTTTCATCGATATTTCTCTGGCCCTCCAAATCAAATAGAGCTGTATGAATGCCGCATTGGCTTTGTGGATACTCATTTTGACATCAGCTGTTGCTCCTCCATCCTGCGTAGTCACACTGCCAAGATATGTGAACTCTTCGACTTCCTGAACATCTTCGTCATTGACTCTGAGTTTCTGCTTGCTCTTCGCATTGACCTTCATCGCCTTTGTTTTCTGAGCATTTATCCTTAGGCCCACTGCTCCAGCGTCTCTCTCCAGGTCCTGCAGCTTTCCCTCCATATCAGTATGTTTCTGAGTCAATAGACATATGTCATTGGCAAACTCTAGACTCCCCAATCTCTTGACCAGTCCCCACTGGATGCCTCTCTGCCTTCCCTCAACAACTTTTCTCAAGACATCATCAAGGACAAGGGGGAAGATAGTCGGAGTTAGGACACACCCTTGTCGCACACCAGAATTTACGGAGAAGGGCTCCAAGAGCTTCCCTTCGTGGATTACTCTATATGTGAAGTCGTCGTAGGTCTGCTTGATAATCTTGCCTATTTTCGTTGGTATGCCATACTTTTGAAGTGTTCTCCACATGGTGTTCCTTTCCAATGAATCAAAAGCCTTATCAAAGTCCAAGAACAGAAGAAATAAGCAAGCGTTGTACTCATTAAACTGTTCAATAATGATCCGTAGAGTGTTAATTTGGTCGATGCATGAACGGTTGCTCCTCCCTCTCTCCATTCCTTTGGCAATTTTTCCTCGTTCCAGATTTTTGTAAACAGTGGATGCAACATATCGGCCGTCATATCAGGAACAACGGTTAGAAGCTCAGGCGCTATGTTATCCACTCCTGGGGCCTTTCCATTTTTTATTTGTCTGATTGCTTCTTTGATCTCACTTCTTGAGGGTGGTTCTGTGTTGATGCCGTCCGTTTCACCATCTTCATTTACATTTACATATGACATCTGCCTATCTTCCTCTACGTCGTCTCTGTTCAACACTTCCATGAAGTGTTCCCGCCATCTGTTTAAATTTGCTTAGTCATTAGTGAGCATGTCTCCTTGCTTATTCTTGATGGGTCTACTTTGTTTAAATTTCTTCTTGCCGAGTTCCCTCGTAATGTCATACAAGCCTTTCATATTTCTCTCTCTCGCTGCAGTCTCTGCTAATTCAGCAAGGTCTGATACTCACTTTTTCCGGTCTGCTTTTGCATTCTTCTTTACTTCCCGGTCTTTAGCATGATATGCTGCTTGGAGTTCAACTTTCTGGGTTCGTGTCCTGCAATTATTCAGCTTGAGTTTCAGCTCTCTAAACAGGCATAGAACAACAAATAAACGATCAAAAGTGCAGAACAATCGAATTATTTATTGCAGAGTTAGAGCGTTACAAAGTGAGGATGTCAATAAGGTGTTGGTCCACCCCTGGCCTGGATGCAAGCTGTCACTCGACGTGCGGAATTTCGTGCCAAATGGTCTCCAACTGTTGGGCTAAATCGGCGACATTCTGGGATGTTCGCAATCGCCTTCCCACGACGTCCCAAATGTGCTCTTTGGGAGAGAGATCAGGTGACCGAGCAGGCCAAGGAAGGATAGGGCAAGCTTGAAGACAGTCCATAGCAACATGTGCCGTGTGCGGCCGGGCATTATCCTGTTGGAAAGTAAGTCCTGGATGTCGCTGAAGGAACGGTAATACAACCGGCCGTAGAATGTCATCAACACACCGCTGAGCTGTCAGTGTGCCAGGAATGACTACCAGAGGGGTCCGGCTAACAAAGAAGATGGCACCCCAGACCATCACCCCCTGTTGTGGGGCTGTGTGGCGTGCGATAGTCAAGGCAGGATCCTCACGCTGACCTGGACGTCTCCAAACACGTCTGTGGTTGTCTTCAGGGCACCGTTGGAAATGAAACTCGTAACTAAAGACTATACGTCCCCAGTCAGCGCAGTTTCACGTTGCTCGAGCGCCACACCACTGTAATCTGACTTGACGGTGAGCAGGCGTGAGTGGTAAGCGGCTTAACGGGCGGTGCGAGCACAAATTCCTACCGCTCAGGCGTCTGTTGATGGTCGTGGTGGACACATGTGTGCAGGTCACAGGCTGGATTGTTGATAACGACGACTCCGGTGCAGTGACAGCTGTTCTGACAATCGCTCCATCTTCCCGTACTGTTGTGGCCCTTGGTCGACCACTGCCGTCCTGACACTGATGCTTGCCGTTGCTGACCCACGCTTGCCAGCATCATCTGATTGCAGCATCACTTCGACCCAAATGTCCAGCGACAGCTCAATTCGACCAGCCAGCTTCTTTCAATCCGATCGCAAGACCTCTTTCAAACTCTGAGATCTGCTCGTAATGAGCACGAATCCTTCGGCATGCCATTCTTACAGCCGATGTTCAGATATCGCAATCAAATGCAACAGCTATTTTGAGCATACGCTTCAGAATCGCGCCTTATATACACCTGATGCATGCGCAGTTCAGATGCGCGGGAGCTCCCGCTATTCATTCATTGGACACGAAGCTTTAATCAGTTGCATGATCGGTCCGAATGTCTTTACATACGTAATTTCCTTACAATCGGACAACAACTTCCTGGTGCGTCATTTTTTTGTTGTTATTCAGTGTATATAAAAATCAATGTTACGTGATAGTTTGTGTGTCCCCTATGCGTTCATATACCAATCATATGATTGCGATGAAATTTGGGCGAGTTGTGTGCACTCCAAAGGTTTCTGACTACAAATTATTTATGTAACACAAAAGGGTGAGGGACTTAATACGAAGCCTTAAATCCCACAGTAACCCAACTGCACAATCTGTATACTTATGGCACCGCAAAGCAAAGGTGTGAGAATGGCTTGCTGATTCATCGCGAGGTGACATGCTGTCTCACCACAGCTCAAATGCAGCCTGTAATATTGTCTAATCACTTCACATCGATTATCTTTAATTTTTATTTTTTCCAGCTGGCGTGGGTCAGTGGTAAAGTGCAGTTCTTAAAACTGAACTCAAGCTCGACTGCCGGTTCAAATACGATCATGGCGCGCGAATCATTTCAAGTGTCTGGCTGCGTGGCTCAGGGGTAACGTTCTCGCTTGCTGAGCCCAAGGTTGCAGGTTCGAAACCTGGCGCAGTCAGGGTGCGCAAATGCGAGGGAGCCGTGTCAGTACATTTACTGGCACGTTAAAGATCCCCTTCGGGGCAAAATTCCGGCACCCCGGCGTCTCTAAAAGCCAGGGTAGTTAAAAGGGACGTAAAACCAATAACATTATTATTATTATTATTATTATTATTATTATCATTTCAAGTGCCTTTTGCGTTTATATACCATCACCGATTGCGATTAAACTTCAGTGAATTGTTGTGCACACTTCAGGAAAGGTATTTACAACAGGTAGCGCACGAGTAGAAGTTTTTAAAGTTAGAAAATCCATTTTACAATAAATGGCGGGTGAGTCTTTTCAACAAATGAACTTCGGTGAACATCTGTGCATGCCCCAATGTATTTGGCCTGTTACTACACAAGGACCGGGAACCCCACACGTCCATCATCATAGGCTATATCGTCATCCATGCGATCCACATTCCTCTCAGATGCACGGAGCTGGGACCCGAGCAGTACGCTAACAGCTCATTCCCTAGATGCAACAAGTATCGGCCCAAGGTAGCAAATAAGGTTGAGACTAGGAAGATATCGAAGGTAGAAATCTGAATTACCTACGCCTATATCAGTTTTAAAATTTCACCATGTTCGTTTAATAATCGTTTCCTTCTCCATTAGCCTATCATTAGGCGCAGCCAGTTGGCATTTGAGGGTGCGAAAATGCGAGGGGGCCATGTCAGTAGATTAACTGGCACATTAAAAATCCCCTTCGGGCCAAAATTCCGTCACCCCGCGTCTCGACTGTGAATCGTTTCAAGTCCCTTATGCGTTCATATGCCATCACCGATTTCGATGAAACTTGGGTGAGTTGCTGTGTGCACTCCAGGGAAGGTTTCTGGCTGAGTAAATCCATTTTACAATAGGTAGCACACGAGTAGATTCAACAAATGAGTGACGGCGCGCGAATAGTTTCAAGTCCCTTATGCATTCATATAGCATTCACCCGATTGCGATTTAACTTTAGTGACTTGTTGTGCACCCTGCAGGAAAGGTATTTCCAATATGTAAGGCACGAGTAGAAGTTTTCCGATTTAGAAAATCTATTTTATAATAAATGGAGTGTGAGTCGTTTCAACAAATGAACTTCGGTGAACATTTGTGCACGCCCCAATGTATTTGGTCTGTTACTATGCAAGGACCAGGAACCCCACACGTCTGTCATCATAGGCTATATCGCCACCCATGCGATCCACATTCCTCTCAAATTCACGGAGCTGGGACCTGAGCAGTATGCCAACAGCTCATTCTCTAGATGCAACGAGTATTGGCCTAAGCCAGCAAATAAGGTTGAGACTAGGAAGATATCAAAGGTAGAAATCTGAATTACCTATATCAGTTTTAAAATTTCACCATGTTCGTTTAGTAATCATTTCCTTTTCATTAGCTTATTATCATCATTAAGGGCAAATGATCTAGATATTACGAAATTACAATTCAAACAATTCTTTTTATTCTTTCTTTCTTGGGCTGGCAGCATGGCTCAGTGGACACATTTTCGCCTGCTGTGACCAAGGTTGCAGGATCGAATCCTGGCACAGCCAGTTGGCATTTGAGGGTGCGCAAATGCAAGGGGGCCATGTCAGTAGATTCACTGGCACGTTTAAGATACCCTTCGTGCAAAAATTCCGTCGCGCCGTTGCCTCTAAAAGCCGCAGTTGTTAAAAGGGACGTAAAACCAATCACTTAATTCCTTTCTTTCTATCTGTCTTTGATTGGCATTGCAACGAATGCTGGGTATAGCTAGTATCCTACAAAATAAGCAAGATAAACAGATACCGATACTTACTTGCATAAGAACTGCAGTCTCGAGGTCTAATTTCCGTGCTTCGGCAAGAGAGATTGGTTGTCTGTTAACCAAAGGTTCAACATGACAACTTTCCAGTTCCACAACCGTTGCCCGAACAGAACTACGCTCGGTTTTTAATTTACCTATGTGATCACGTAAACGCCTCTCTTCCCCTTGGCCCCACTCACAGTCTCCTGAAGAACTTGTGCTGGAACAAGAAAACAAACTGTACTTCACTCTTTTGTAACCTTGTGGCAGTCCTGTCTTCACACAATGAGTTTATTCTGTGCTCAGTGGGAGAGTACCAACTTAGGCAATGAAATTCATTAAGGCTAATGAGTCTAATGGTCAGTGAAGGTTTATTAATAATATAAAATGATATTTACGATTCAGATGTTGAGGCAATTCACTTAATCTAGATGGCCATATCAATCAGTCAGAACCTATGAAAACCTCCATATGCACTCGTTCTCAAATTTGACTCACAAGTTGGAATTTATAGTTTTTAAGATATACTTTTCAAGCATATCATGTTTAATGTAGATTATTAGGATAGCAATAGATACAATTTTTTTTACAGTAGTTTTAAATACTCTCCATTTTAATTGGTAGCACTGATAAACAATGGCAAAACCAGGCATTAAATTCTTGTAGAGCATATCAAAAGCTCTACCTAGGAAGACAGTCACACAGTGCCTTCAGAAGCTTGTAGCCTATACGATTGTTCTACAAATTTATCAAATAGAAGCGCAGTCATTCTTTATAACTATATCAATAAACATACCATGCAGGCAAATTTTAAATGGTATGAAAAATCATTTTTGATAAAATGTTGTTTAAGTTCAATGAACAATAAATCACAGCTGACAATAGGCTACAGTAAAAATGGTTTCTTTCTTTGTTTTGTTTTCATTTATTCAACTATCCTATGTTTTGCCTCCAGTAACATGCTTTATCAGGGCTTCTTTTAAATAATAATATTAATAAGATACTGAAGCAATGCACTAAACTGCAGGGATTAAACATACACAAAAAAATAGAAAATAAAATACAGTAGAAACACTAAAATGTAATGTACACACTAAAGCTGTCAACTAGGCTTGTTTGGTCAGCCCATTCTCCGACCGGGCTCGGCAGCCTGGTCGTGGTCTTTCTAATCACTAACAGTGAGACATTCACATTTTTTGGCTTACTTTGCAAACGGCAAAGTGGCCTAGTGGATTGGGACAAATGTAGTAAACTCCCGACTGCTTTACGGTATACATGACCATCAAAACTTTCTGTATCCGTATTACAATGTTTGTTAGCTTCTATTGATAATGACTTGCCCTTCTGTAATTTAATATCAGTTACATAAGCTCACCCTCAGGTTATTGCCATGTGAAGTTAGTTTGGGGTATTTTATTCATATCTTATTATATTGGGTTAAACCGAGGGTTGGTGCGGTGATTTTTATTGTGCCCGAGTGTATTTTTGTGGACGGATTCATTTGCGGATGTTCTGGAGCGACTAAGCTTGCTGTTTATCAATTATCGGTTTTTGGATGTTTTAAATTATAGAATGACGGGGCTTATTGCGATTTATTACGATTTGGGAACAGGGATAAAAAGACTGTATTATCACCTGAAGTAGAAGCATTATTTCATTTTGGTTTGGGGTTGATTTGATTATTTTAATTTAGTCATGTTATGGTTTTGATCACTGACTGTACTATTAGGTACATTGGAGTTGAAAATCAGGTGCTGGGAATTGACACACTCGGGAAACTTGAGCGATAATTCGACTTGTTTGTGTCAAGCCAAGAAATATCTGGGCTATTAATAGCGTGAACCCTTGAACTTCCCGTAGGAAAAGTACTGAGTGACGTCACAGTGCGCTCAGCAGAATTACGATTGTCAATTGTTCTTATGTTGCCACGAATATCCGCTTGGAGCGGGCGCGCACCGAATAGCTCTGCCAGGTCAAAGCACAGCTTTTGGTGGAAGAATATTCATGCGCCTGTGTTTAAAATGACGTGTTCAGTGTTTTGAAGTCATTTTCTTGCTTATACAGCAGAGTCCATGTCTACTTGCGCCCAGGGTCGTTGTTACAGGTTATGGTACCGTAAAACGAACAACAGAGACTTTTAGCAAACCACTGAGCTCTTAGGGCTATTGGTAGCTACATTGTATTTCATGGTTCGGTCCAAACACCATAGGCTGTTGGTAAAATTTTTATCACGCAAGAAGGATGATCATTACATAAACATTTCATCACCAAGTCATCTTGCGCCCAGGGTCGTTGTTACAGGTCATGGTATTGTAACGCGAACAGCAGAGACTTTTGGCAAACCACTGAGCTATTGGGGCTATTGGTAGGTACGTTGTATCTCATGGTTCAGTCCAAATACCATAGGCTGTTGGTAATGCTTTGATCACGCCCAAAAGGATGATCACCACTCATGAACATTTCATCGTGAAGTCGTGGAGAGAGAGAGAACTGTGTATCAACATCGAAGAGAGAGAATCAGATGTGAAACAGTCTGAAACGTGTGTAGAATTTGTGTACAAACTGTACGATTTGTAAAAATGTATAGGAGGCTGCCATGCCTAGGTCTGAGTGCCCACAAGTGTTGTCCAATTTATCGTGTGTAAATTCAGTGAACCAAGGTACTGTATCACTATATTGAAATATATTGAAGGGTATTTTACTTGTCTTGTACATAACGTATAAATGTGGAGTACAGCCAATAGATCGTTTCTTTAAAATTCTTGTGTGTTTATTCCTGTCTTGCACGATCCTGGTAGCATCAGCCAATGCATGTGTAATGCCTCACACCTGGGATAGGGGGTCTTAATGTCAGGAAAACAGTCACTTTATTTTATTAGGGAAGATCCATATGATCAACCTTGGCACCCAATTAAAGTCGGGATATTAATGTTAAATTCACTTGTGGCCTGTTTTAAAGGCAGTAAATTCTGTAGGTTTGTTTTTAGGGGGTGTTAAAGTTAAATCAACTCTAGCGTGGAGGTATGTGTGTTTCAGTGGCAGCCCAACGTGTGGCCTTAGACATGCTGATGCGTACCAGGACACAGAAATTAAACTTTAGGCATATTTTTCATAATTTTAGATATTTCAAATAGAGCCAGAAGGCAATTCTGCTTTGATGAAGGAGGGTGAGGGTCAACAGCAGGATCAGACGGGGTCTGACAGGCAATTTGTTATAGGGATGGGGGATAACAGTAGAATCATGGGAGATTTATTAGGACAGGGGGGAAATGAATTAAATGTGGGTTTAGGACAATAGAGCACAAGCTTAAAAGGTAGTATTAGTTCAGAGGTAAAGGATGGCAATACTTCTGTGGCAGAGACTGGAGGTGGTGAAGCTGCGATGATGGCCATGTTGGAGAAGCTCCCGTTCCATAGCAACAGTCTTGAAGAGATGGAAGAAAGATTGTTAGGGAAGATAGATGAGGTCAAAGAGCAGGAGACTAGCTTAGACAGCCGTGTTACTCGCCAGATTAGTGCAGTCAGAGTAGAAATCGCTAATCTGGAAATTAACCTAGGCAGTCAGATTGCTGCTCAGGAACAGAGGTTAGACTCTGAGGTAGAGAGGCTAGATGCCAAGCAGGAGAAGTTGTCGAGGGAAATTTCTGGCCAGACACTGGACACTTGCCAGAAATGTTCCAGAGTAGATGGGAAGTTGGAAGAGCAGAGAGTGGAGATCATAGGCTTCGTGGAAGAAAAAGTTGAGGTGGTTATGAAGGAGAGTAGCAGGAAAGTAGAAGAGGTTAGGGATAAGCAGGCTATAGTCGAGCAGAAGCTAGTAGCATATAGTGGTGAGTTTGCTTTATTAGGGAAGAAGGTAGATGAGAATATTAGTGAGGTTAGAGAGAGAGAGTGACTAGGATGGAGGAAGAAACTGAACATAGGATTGAACGTGAAGTGAAGAAGTTGAAGACAGATAGGGGTCATCAGACTCGGTTTTTAGGGCACTGTAGCCAGAGTCGAGATTACAAGGTGCCTAAGTTCAATGGTAGGGCGTTTAATCCTATGGAATTTGAAAAGTTAGTTGAGAAGAAGTTTGCTAGGGGGTTAGATGAAAGATATTTAGAGTGGGATCGGGAGGAGGAACTAATTTCAGCTGCATTTGTTGGGGAAGCTAGGTCTTGGTACCAGGTATTCAGGGAAGGGTTCAGTGGCTTACAGGATTTCAAGGAAAAGTTTATGGATAAGTTCTGGGATGATAATATCAAGGAGAGGGAAAGAGACAGGATTTTATTTGGCAAATTTCAAGGAAACGAAGGGGTCACTTTGACCAAGTATTTCTTGAACCATGCAATTATAGGTCAAAATTTAGAGCTAGGCGGCAGTAAAGAGGATCTTTTCAGGAAATTAGCACGTCACTTCTCAGACGACATTAGGACTGCAGTGTGCATGCAGAACACAGTCACAATTAAGGGCATGGAAAAGTTGCTTGGGAGGTTCGATGCTTTGACAAAGAGAGGTAGGCAACGTTAGGGAAATGTGGGTAACCAGAGGGAAGGAAATTTCAATTGGGGCAATCAAAGGGAAGGAAATTATAATCAGGGGAGAGAGAGGAACTGGAATCAAGATAGAGGAGACAGGGACGTCAGGCAGGAGGATTATGGGAGAAGAAGAAATAGGAATGAAAATCAGGGGTACGGGGAAAACAATCCACCGGGGAACAGACCACGTGAGGTAGAGTAGGGAAATAGGGGGCATGGCTATGTAAGGCAAGTTAAGAGGAGCAATAAGCCAGGAGGTTTAACTCCGACGGAACTCACTAAATAGGGCAGGGGGAGAGTCCTTGCATGGTATTCCTGCTCACGGTATGGAGGTAAAATATAATTTAGATGTCAAGGAGGACTTATTAGATGAGGAATTAGGTGTTGGGAAGGAGGGAAGCGAGCATAGGTTTGTCCATCCAGTTATTAAGGTAGCGATTTGGGGCCAGGAGGTCGAGGCTAAATTAGATTCAGGGAGTTTGTGCAGTTGTGTGAGTAGCGAGTTCTACGATGAAGTGAAATTGAAGGAGATACACGTGGAACAAATCCCAATTTCAAATGTGCACATTGTGTCAGCTGTAGGTCTCAGAGGATTAGGACTCAGGTGTGTGCACCCATTAGGATCAATGGGTGGAGTAAGAATCATGTGCTGTTAGTTGTGCCTAATTTAGTGAATAGAGTCATTTTAGGATCTAATTGGTTAGTAGCCCAGAGCTGTAAATTAGATTATAGCAAAACCATAATTTTGATAAATTGTTGTTTAAGTTCAATGAACAATAATTCACAGCTGACAATAGACTACAGTAAAACTGGTTTCATTATTTGTTTTGTTTTAATTTAATGTATTCAACTATCCTATGTTTTACCTCCAGTAACAGGCTTTATCAGGGTTTCTTTTAAATAATAATATTAATAACATACTGAAGCAATACACTAAACTGCAGGGATTAAACATACACAAAAAATTAGAAAATAAAATACAGTAGAAACATTAAAATGTAATGTACACACTAAAGCTGTCAACTAGGCTTGTTTGGTCAGCCCATTCTCCGACCGGGCTCCCGACTGCTTTACAGTATACATGACCACAATTTGAGGAAAAACTCTGTCAATCAATTGATTTTTCCTCAAATTGTGGCATAACATTTCTCGTCAATACGGACCTAATGGATTCCATTATGGAGTCGAATAAAGCTGAGATACATGACCATCAAAACTTTCTGTATCCGTATCACAATGATTGTTAGCTTCTATTGGTAATGAGTTGCCCTTCATGTCAGCCCTAATCTCCAATGTGTTTGAGAACATCCCTCCACTTTTTCTCCGACACCAAAGATCGCCAAGTCATCCACATATACAAACACCACTAGTTCTTTTAGACTTATCTAGGTAAACACAAGGATCTTTCTTTAATCCTGTCAATCCAAAATCATGTAATATCCCATCTAATGTTCTATGCCATTCTTTTCCACTCTGTTTTACGCCTTCTCTAGACTAAGTTGTAAATAAAATTGTAAACAAAAATGTATTAAACTGAAGGCTTCACATAAAGAATGCCCCATTTTTGAAAAAGTGTTTCCTTGTGCTCCTCTTACCTTGTCGTGTGACTGTACTCTTCCCAGGGAGCAGCACTGATACTGATAGCATTACTCGTGGCAGCATTGTCTAATCTTGCAAGAAGGTGCCTTGCCACAGTTTCTGAGGCCCGCCTATTTTCACCAGCACGTCTCAAAAGAGAGCCAACCTCAGCACAATCAGTTTCACAGTCTGGACCAGATTCTTCTGTAGTACCTGTGAAGAAATACAAACCTTTGTAGGAAGTTCACATACATAGGCATATATAGAGATCACCACAACAGAGCTTTCTTCCATTTTCTTTTTTTTCCTTTATGACACTCAAATACCATAAGGGTCAGTATCAAATAAAAAAAATTAAATGTATTATACTGTGCAGTGAAGCCTCCGTGGCTTAGGCGGCAGCACGCCGGCCTCTCACTGCTGGGTCCGTGGTTCAAATGCCTGTCACTCCATGTGATATCTGTGCTGGGCAAAACAGAGGCAGACAGGTTTTTCTCCGGGTACTCCGGTTTTCCCTGTCACAATTTCATTCCAGCAACACTCTCCACTATCATTTCATTTCATCTGTCATTCATTTAATTATTGCCCCAGAGGAGTGCGTCAGGCCTCGGCAGCCGGCATAGTTCATATCCTCGCCGCTAGATGGGGGCTTCATTCATTCCATTCCTGACCCGGTCGGAGACTGGAAGCAGGCTGTGGATTTTCATTTTCATACTGTGCAGTATAGCAATGTTTGGATCTTGACTCAGGACTTGCCCTGGAGTTTAAAAGAGCTTAACGTTACAGCTGCTTTGGTACATCAAGTATAGAATGTCTGCCTTGCGACTCCATCCCAGCTGAGCTAGTTGGATCATTGAGGGCAGGAAATTCAACAGTACTTCACATGTCAAAGAAGAATTGATGAGAGACATTTCATGACAACTAAACCACACTCAATCTCAGCCATCTCAGTTTGGCCAGGTAGAGGTTTCATTTTTGCTGCAAGATGTCAACAAATACTCAATGTAAAATTTGGTATGCGAGTTGCCTAAAGGGTGTCACTTTAAAAGAGGTAATATTAATGATAGGATATTATTAAGTTAGTGCTTTTTCAGCACATTATAACCATCATCACCTCTCCTACCCTCTATAGGTAGGGCCATTAGAGTCCTAGGTAATGCCTCTCTTCATACATTCACATCAGATATGAAGAACCTCAACCAACATGTTTGTACCTAACTTTCCCTTTACCTGGCCATCAAGAGTTGGGATCTCTATCTGGTCAAACTAAGAATCATTCATGCTACTTTGAGGTCTGTTACCTCCAGCTGATCAATCTCATTCATTCAGTAGAGCTGGTGTGGATACTAACTTCCCTCTTGAGAAATGCAAGCAGATCACAACTGTGAGTTCTGTTGCGCCGTAATTGTGTAGCTTAAAATCTACTCTCAATTAATTTAAAAGTTTCCAAAAATTGTAAATGTAATGTTAAACAAAGTAGCCTACCTTCCTCTTTAAAATAATATGCCTATCAATACAATTCATGAAACATCTATTGAATTGAAGTACTGTACATGCTTCGACCCTTCAATGGAGTCTTCTTCAGCTTATATCTAATGTAAAATCTATTCTAATTAAAACTTTGAGTAAAAATAACTAAACTGTAAACAAATAAGTGGACATCCTTACAAAAACATTTAATTTAAAAAATGAATTGAAACAATACAATTTTGAATTCTGTTTAAGATGTCAAATGCTAATGAATATTGTGAAAACATATGTGCAGTCAGATATCAAAATGACCAAAAAATAATGAAATCTTGAATTATTTTCAAAATAAAGTGCATCCAGTTATCAATATTGAAAACATCTTCAGAGTTAGACCTTCTGACATACTGGGTTGTTGACTGAAAGACGACCATCAAATACGTTGGTAAAAGTACGTAAATTTTTGTAATCTTGCAATCTGAAATGAATCAATAAATCTTGGCTGTAAAAATGTATTTGGTGTGTAGCCACACATTGATAAATTTTGATATATTGAGGAGGACAGGAGTTAACTTCAAAACGTATAGCCTACAGAATGATATCAACAATTGTCTATGAGATATACAGTAAAACGCGTTTATCCGGACCCCTTTAATCCGGATATTGCTTAATCCGGACAGGCTTTAAAAGTAGTCAGTAAATAAATATGAATATTTTTTGAAAAACATAAAATTCTACAATGAATTACTGTGAAGCGATGTCTTAGTTTCACAACATGGAATTCTTTTGTCGGGAAACTAGGCTACTGTACAATGAAATCACGAAGACGTCTCGCACCAAATGAGTCAAGATGGGTTGTCTTTAGTTCGCATAGTGTATTTCTCAAAACGTGTCCCCTTCTCTCCGTTTATTGATCATTCATTGGCCAGTAGTGGCAGTTTGAAAAGAAAGAGATGGAAGAATGCACTTGTTGCTGTTACCGCTGCAATGCAGTGGTCACTAATGAGGGTTGTTGCCCTGTAGAATGTCACCCACACCACTGCCTTAACGACAAGGGGTCAGGGAGGCTTTCTACCTGCTACCGTAGTTCGTTCGACTTCAACTCAGTTGTTCAGTTAACACTTGACAAGTGCACAATGTCACTTAGGAAACCACTTATAACGTCGGGAAAATGTAAGCATAAAGCTCTTTCTTTACATGAAAAGTTGAGAGTTATTGAACGTTTAGAACAGGGCCATCCAAACAGTGCTCCGGCCGCGCTCTAAGCCTGTGCTCAGAGCATTTTGGTGGAAGGTAGTTTAGGAAGTGGTGGGGGGAGCTTCGCTGGCTGAGTGCACGGGCTTCCCGCCGCACTGAAGTGAGCAGCCGATCCATGAGTTGCTAGTCTAGTCCAATGCCCTTTATTGGCAGCGTGTAAGTAAGACAGTTTCACAGTGGTCATGACTGAACATCATACAAACAAGTAGTTCCGTGAAGAACTATACAGCCTATTTCCATATAGGTTGGTTGGTTCCTTAGTTTAGGGGCTGTGACAACGCGGTCATGTAGCCCCGTGTACTTTGGGTGTGTGTAGAATCTGTCTGATAACCGGTGTTAACTGTGATGGCTGTATTAGTGTGTGAATCTTTTTTTTAAATTTAAGTACAGACTGCAACTTAGAATTTTTCAAATAGTTCCTACTTTTGCCGCCAAACGCCACCGTCAACGACTACTAGGCCTAGTTCAGAACTTAGCTACTAGACACCACCACAGTCGGCTCTTGGCAACGGACGTAGAAACCTAAGAGCGTTGTTTACATTCTTAACCTATCCAACGTAGCTTCACACAGGTGTAATTAGTGGAAGGTTCTTTAACATGCCATAAATCTATGACATGGGATCGCCAGCTTTACTTCCCCTCCGAAGGAAGGCATACTGAGGGATTTTTAACGCTCTTAAAAAATCGGCCGGCTTCGGCCGGGTTTGAACCCGCTATCTTGGGCGTAGAAGCTCAGCATGCTACCAACTATGCCACCGAAGCCGCTATTTCCATATATCCTACTTATGTCAATTGCCTCTATCAACATACAACATTTCAGTTTGACTGCTGTAATAGATTCGAAGATATTGAGAACCACCTAAACATTTTGGTTGGTCGCCATGTTCGATTTTTATATACTGTATGTAGGCCAAAGAGTTATGTACTGTTAGATGACGATTGTTGCGTAGATTCATTATTCAAACGTTCACTTCAATCGCATGATTAATACACAAGAAATAAAAACTTAACTTTAAAAGTATGCACAGCCGCCATCTTGGGGTTATGTGAACAATTGAAAAAAATTAGATGCCAGTGCATTACAATGTGTATAAACATTTACTGTACCAAAATTCACTGCGCTCAGATGGTTAAATCGCGAGAAAAGTCTATTAAAATGTTCCACCTTAGCTTGGCCGCCATGTTGGTTTTGTAGTTAACAGGTTTTTGAAAGTCTCACAGGTGAACTTCTAGTACGCCGGTTATCACCGTTCAAAATTTCAGGGTGATATCAGTAATAGTTTCGGAGATATAGAATACCGGTGAAATATTTCGCACAGCTGCCATGTTGGTTTGGTGAGATGAAATAAAATTTCAAGGGCACGGTTGGGGTCAGCCAAAATGGTGCTATGACCTTACCGAGTTTCATTGAAATCGCTCCAGACGTTTAGAAGTTATTGGGGACGGACACACACACACACACACACACACATCGGACAATAGGTGATCTCATAAGCCTATTTTTTCATAAAATGAAAATAGGCTAAAAAGGATGGAGTGGTGAAGCAGAAGCCTTTAAAGCAGAATGGGAAATTTTATTTTTCTGTACAGCTTATAAAGGAGCAAGAGTCACTCAAGGTCTGTACTATCAGTTCATATTGGTAAAATGTTGTTGAATTTTCCTCTCTAATATGTTCAGAATCAGAATCAATTTATTTGGCGTTAAACACAAGTGCAATAGCCATCGTCAGGTTAATAATACAAAACAATAAAATCAAACAATCCTACATTACTTAGCCTACTTATAACAGTATATACAAACAGCTTATTATCGTTATAACAAAATGTAACCCACTTCTATTGTACTAAGTATTACACCAATCTGCTTCCATACATTCTTCCAGTGAATACCATGGATTCACCAGCAACCACTTTTGCAGCTGTTTCTTAAAGATTTTGGTTGGTAGTTGTTGGAAAGACAAACTCAGTTTGTTAAAATATTTTATGCCAAGAATTTCATGACTGTTCTGTGTTTTTGAAAGCCGACACCATGGTACCTCTATCTGGTGTGAGTTTCTTGTACTGTATGAGTGAACTGTTACCCGTCTGCCTGGCAATTCATATGGATGTTTATTTTTCATATACATGAGGATACTTAAAACAAAAAGATTTATAACTGTTAGTTTGGAAGATTCAATAAATAAAGGTCTACAGGGTGTGTTAGGAGGAGCATTTGCAATAATAAGGATTGCCTTTTTCTGCAATTTTAAGATATTTACAATGTGTGAACTATTTCCAAAAAATATTAATCCATAACTAAAGAGACTTTGAAAGAAAGCAAAATAGGCTGTGTGTAAATATGTCGTAGGAACCTCATTTTTTAAATGACGGAGTAGATACACCACCCTTGCAAGTTTATTTAATCAGTTAGCAGCTTTCCGCCAAATCAATACAAATTGTGTTTGCGTTGTTAATACGCTAAGTAATATGTTGTACAGTTTTTAATAGAACGTTTTAATATGTTTTTTATGAATGTCTTAGTGTGCATGCATTTTATTTTTGATATTGTTCAGTGTTTTTGATGTGTTGCCATTCATGTGATATGTCGTGGCTGATGAAGGACCGATTTTTGTATGGTTCGAAACATGTACCGTACTTAGCGTATTAACAACGCAAACACAATTTGTATTGATTTGGCGGAAAGCTGCAAACTGATTAAATAATTTATATTTGTCAATACGGACCAAAAATGGCAACTAGTCTTCCCATTGCTTGCAAGTTTATTCGAAAGGTTATGAATGTGAGGTTCCCATGTTAATTTTGAGTCAAAATTCATTCCTAGTAGCTTAGCTTCTTTTATATCATTACTTATGTTTTTAAGAGTAATATTAAATTTTGAGTTTTAGTTTCATTTAAGTGGAATCCATTCTCACTGAACCATTTCCTAGCTTCTAGCAAGCACTGACTTGATAAATTTTGTAATTCACTTATACATTTGCTAGAACACAAAAATGTAGAGACATCTGCATAAAGAATTGTTTTTCCAGTTTGGAATAAATCACAACATTCTTTACTTAACACTTGCGTTCGTATCCTGCACATTCCATACATCGGAGTACCATTCGATTTGTATATGCGGTATATTTTTTATGGCAAAACAGCCCTATCAATATGAAGTGAACAAACCCACAAAAGCCATCGGCCGCACGACTGTGCGTATCTAGTCAGCGCGGTCCGAAGATCGTCCGTCTGTCTCATGTCTCCTCGCTGCCACAGTGTAGTGGCGGTAGGGAAGGAGTGCTAGTCTGACTGCCCAGTGCTCCCCGAGTGCGAGCGCGCTCTCGGAGCGCAATGACTGGATGGCCCTGGTTTAGAAAATGGGGCTGCTGTTGCTAGTGTATGTGTGGAATTTGGGATTGGGATTCCGACATACGGAAGAAGAAATGTGAATTACAGTCATTTGCATTGAAATGTAATTTGAATAAAGAAACCTGTCAGATGAAACGAATGTGACCACTAGCAGAACAAAAGTTAGATCAAGCAGTGTACACGTGATACGAACAATTTCGTGCATGTGGAATAGCAGTGAGAGGTGTTGAAATTCAAGCTGCAGCCCATCTGGCGAAACAACTTTGCCTAAATGGATTTTCAGCTAGCTCTGGTTGGCTATTCAGATTTTGCAAATGCCACAATATTGTAAACAGAAAGACGTGCGGGCAAAGGTTAAGTGCAAATGCAGGACCTGTTGAACCATTCAGAGAAAAACTTCACGCTCTCATAAAGGAAGAGATTTTAGAGTTGTGCCAGGTTTATAATGCCGACGAAACTGGCCTGTTTTGGCGCGCCTTGCCTGAGGATACTCAAGCATCAAAGTCGTTGAAAAAAACACCTGGAAGGAAAATAAGTAAAGAAAGTGTTTCTGCATTGTTGTGTGCCAATGCCGACGGTGGTCACATATTGAAACCTGTGAACGTTGGGAAAAGTATACAACCAAGGGCCATTAAAAATATAATGTCCTCCTTGCATGTGCATTATTTTAACTCCAAAAATGCCTGGTTTACTTCAGAAATCACATCAAATTGGTTCCACAACTACGCCGTGCCTGAAATAGGAAATCACCAATTGGATGGATCCCAAAGTGAGGTAAAAGCCATAATCTTGTTGGATAATGTACCTGCTCATCCTGATAAGAAACACCTGTGTAGTAAGGATGGAAAGATTAAATGTCTCTTCTTGCCACCTAACACAACTTCGCTAATCCAACTGATGGACCAGGGCGTGATATACACTGCAAAGAGGTTATACAGGAAGAGATTGCTGTCCGAAGTCTACGAAGTTGAAGAAGTTGATGAAGACAAACGAGCAGAAAACACTCTACAAAATATGAAATTATACAACTTCAGGTCAATGATCTTTAATTTCGCATCAGCAGTGAACGCCATAGCGTCATCTACACTGTCCAATACATGGAACAAACTTTTAGGCCTACATGACAGCAATGTTGAACACGACAGTGAAATTGAAATCAAGAACTATCACGAAGCACTAACAAAAGGTGGTGAGATATCCGTCACAGAAGAAGAGATTGAGGACTGGCTCGACAACGATGAAGGGGATCCAGGCTAACAAGTACTGAATGAAGATGAAATTGTGGATAGTGTAAGCAAGATTGAAGATAGTGATAGTGCGTCTGAAGGTGAGGAGAGCGATATCGGTTCACGACAAAAAATGAAATTGTGAGGTTAAACAAGATCTTAATTGTCAAATTGATTTTGTTCAGCAGAGTGAAAATTAGGAAATATCCACGTATTATAATCAAATGACACACTTGTGTGCACTTATTGTAAAGGAGATGAGCAAAAAGCCAAAAAGAAAGATCGACAGTTACCGGTACTTCACACCAAAGGAAACCTATTTATAACTTTTTGTTTCATCAACACAAGGTATTGTACTGTACTTCATTATGTTATTAATCCATTATTTTTTCACGAAAATGCTATTGTTTCTTTTCATTTCAGTTAATCCAGACTTTTGCTAATCCGGACAACTAGCCCCAATTAGTCCGGATAAACGCGGTTTTACTGTATATAAAAATACTATGGTTTTTAAGACGATAAATGGTTTCTACTACAACTAACGTATTTGATGGCCATCTTTCAGTCAACAACCCAGTGTGTCTTGAGGTCTAACTCTGAAGATGTTTTACATGTTGATAACTGGATGCATTAAGGAAAAGGTCCGTTCAACAACCCAAAGGAATTGTCCCGGAGAAGGTATTTACAAGAATCCTCAACGAAAGGCACCGCACACGGGAAACTGGAGATGGTAAAATGATGATGATGATGATCAACGAAAGGATCACCATTCTAACAGATCCCTATATCTAGAGCCCTGCGCGGATAAGCAAAACGTTATCCGCATCCGCAAGACTGTTATCCGCAACCGCACGACTGTTAACCGCATCCGCACGACTGTTATCCGTATCCGATCCCCGCATCCGCACGACTGTTATCCGCATCCGCACGACTGTTAACCGCATCCGCATGACTGTTATCCGTATCCGATCCCCGCATCCGCACGACTGTTATCCGCATCCGATCCCCGCATCCGCACGACTGTTAACCGCATCCGCATGACTGTTATCCGTATCCGATCCCCGCATCCGCACGACTGTTATCCGCATCCGATCCCCGCATCCGCATGACTGTTATCCGCATCCGATCCCCGCATCCGCATGACTGTTATCCGCATCCGATCCCCGCATCCGCATGACTGTTATCCGTATCCGATCCCCGCATCCGCATGACTGTTATCCGCATCCGATCCCCGCATCCGCACGACTGTTAACCGCATCCGCACGACTGTTAACCGCATCCGCACGACTGTTAACCGCATCCGCATGACTGTTATCCGTATCCGATCCCCGCATCCGCACGACTGTTAACCGCATCCGCACGACTGTTAACCGCATCCGCATGACTGTTATCCGTATCCGATCCCCGCATCCGCACGACTGTTATCCGCATCCGATCCCCGCATCCGCATGACTGTTATCCGTATCCGATCCCCGCATCCGCACGACTGTTATCCGAATCTGATCCCCGCATCCGCACGACTGTTATCCGTATCCGATCCCCGCATCCGCATGACTGTTATCCGCATCCGATCCCCGCATCCGCATGACTGTTATCCGTATCCGATCCCCGCATCCGCATGACTGTTATTCGCATCCGCCCCACATCCGCACGACTTTTATCCGCATCCGCACGTTTGTTATCCGAATCTACTGGCATTACAATAATATTTTTAATTAGATAAAGTATAAAGTATTGAAGCAACACATTTAGACATTTGAGGAGGCTGTGTATGTCATGGGCTATGTTTAAAATGAAAGTTATACAGCCAGAATTGCAACCATTTTTAGTTTGGAGTGTCAATAATAACAATGACATAATTTGAATGAGATTAGTTTAAATCATCATCTTACATTTGTCATGAGGAAAACATAACAGATAAATACATGTCATAAACATCTGGGTTCTAGCAACGATATTCAACAAGTTCGAATTTTATTTTAAAAACTATCCCCAAATTTACTCCAAACATTATCCGCTATCCTCACAGCCATGCAAACTATATCCCCATGGGGAAAATGTTTGCAGATATCCGCAGATATCAGCATCCACGCAGGGCTTTACCTATATCCCGGACTCCCAGTTTGGTTTCAGAAAAGGTAGAAGCACAATACAGGCTGTGAAACATCTAACACAGGATATAGAAGAAGCGATATGACACCCTAAGTACTACGCAGTATTCGTAGATTACAGAAAAGCCTTCGATCTAGTGAACAGAAGAAAACTAATGGAAAAACTGGGAGACATTATAGGAAAAAGCCACCTACCCACCTTAATAATACATAACATCTTGAAATATAATTACATCGAAATTAGTAACAACAACATAGGCTCAAGGAAAATAAAGCAAATAGCGGCATTAAGCAGGGTGACCCTATTAGCCCTACTCTGTTTAATATTTTGACGGCAGACATCATGTACACAGAAGACATGATGATTGAATCATCAAACAAAGAAGAAATGCAAGCAGCCATAGAAAAACTAGAGAAATGGACAGAGGTGAATCACCTTTTTATAAATAAGGAGGAAACTGTCCAAATGATGTTCAGGAAAGGAGGGAAACAAGCAGCAAAAGTTAATATAATGTTAGATGGTTAGTTTAGTTATTTTTACCCTAAGTTTTAATTAAACTTAGAATAGATTTTACAGTAGATATAAGCTGAAGAAGACTCCATTGATGGATCAAGGCATGTACTTCAATTCAATAGATGTTTCATGAATTTTATTGTATTGAGAGGCATATTAGGCTACATTTAAGAGGAATCTATAAGTCAATATGGAAAATACCTTGCATTACCTATTATGATAAATGTTATTGCTTCTTAAAGTTGGCTACAGCACTGGTTAAAAAAATAAAATCAAACAGGCCGCTTAATACAACAAAGAGGTAATAATTCCTACCTTTAGCACCGCCACTATACTTGCCAATGCCTGCAGCTCGACAATTTGCAAGTAAGAGTCCTAGTTCACTCTCGAGTAAAGCAACCAGAACATCATAAGCCTCTATGGCCCGATCACTATAACCCAAAGCTAACCTGTGAACAGAAGAAGCACATTAATGAAAATACTCGGCCTGAAAATGAAACTGCAATCAATAAGGGATAAATACACAACACCTTCTGCAGAAAATAACAGATATTTCTCGTTAGTCATGGAGAGTATTGCTGTGTTAGCACTTGTGTGTAGGGCAAATGGGGGAATAGCAGTCACTGAGTAATGATGGTCAGTTTTGTGAATAACAATACCAAGAATGCTCTTCCATGTTCCTTCAATAAAATTTGCTTTTGAAACATTCGGCCAAATAAACATACATTTGGAGGTACAGTAGTTTACATTTTCCTGCATTCTGTTCTTATTTTTGTGGCACAATTTTTAACATTCTGAGCATAAATGAATGGTGAGGAATACACTAGTATCATCAGAAATATACAGGCTATTTAGCTCAAATTTATTGTTTTTTTCCATAACAAATTTTGCAAATATGCACTTCAATAGATGTTTCAATAGATGTGTGACCATCATTACCCCACCATCAATTCTGTCCTAATAATGTCCTTCTAGAATATTTTGCTATTGAAAATTGCCTCTAAAATTTCAACTTAACAAGGAATGTGAATGGAATTGAAAAAACAAAGATACTCATTACAATCGTTTTTTGACCACCGGGTTGTGAATCCAATATTTTTCAATCTATTGGGGACTATGGATTGGAAAAGTACTTTGATACTTGATGATGATGATGATGATGATGATAATTGTTGTTTTAAGGGGCCTAACATCTAGGTTATCGGCCCCTAATGATCTGGGTGATAGCGAAAATGAGAATGAAATGGAAACCAGAACGAAAATTATGTGAGACAGAAAATACGTACAAAGAGAAACTCAGATGGAAACAACTCACAATATGGTCTTACAAAAGGGAATTTAGAACGAAAAGATTCACAAGAAGAATAGATTGAAAAAGACCCACAAAAAGTAGACTAGATTCAAAATACGTACAAAATGCAATGTAGCGTCGAAATACTTACAAAATGCAACTGAAATTCAAAATTCTTACAAAATGCAAATGAGATCGAAAATACGTACAAAATGCAATTGAGGTTCAAAATACTTACAAAATGCAATTGAAATTGAAAATACACAATGCAATTCAGATTGAAATATCCCAGTTCCAATCCAAATTATTCACAAAGTGCAATTGAAATTCAAAATACTTACAAAATGCAATTGAAATTGAAAATGCTTACAAAATGTACGGTAGATTCAAACGACTCATGTGGATTGACAATACTTACAAAATGCAATTTAGATTGAAAATACATGACAAAATGTAATTTAGATTCAAAATATCCACAAAATGCAAGTGAGAATCAATATATTTGCAAAATGCCCACCAAACAAAATGCAATTTAGATTCAAAATTCTTGCGAAATGCGGTTTAGGTTGAAAATACAAAATGCACTTGAAATTCAATAATCTCACTAAAATGCCCTGCGCCTACATTGAAAGACTTACTAGAAAGCAATTTAGATTGTCAATCTTTACAAAATGCAATTGAGGTTGAAAACAATCGCGAGATGTAATATAGATCGAAAAAACTTACAAAATGCAACGTAGATTAAAAATGCCTTAAAAAAAGAGTACCCATGAACAGGCTTTATTGTCCTACACCCGAGATAGGAGTTGTGCGTTCAAGGAAGGAGTATGCCGTGGCACAACTAAAATAATCTTTACTAACACATTAGCTGGCACCCACAACCCAGTAAATGGCATTTTGAAGTGTATGTCACCTGTTTTGAAGGCCAATGTGTGTATCGTATTGTCTCAATTGATGGGGCAAATAGATTTGATGAAGTCAGATCTCAGGTCCATCATAAATGATCGCCCAAGTGGGGTTGATGAAGGGAACCGTTACGAATGGCAGCCCAACTATGGATCACGAGTCGTAGAGCCGTTACAAATGGCATTCCAACTATAGATCACAAGTCCTAGAGCTGTTACAAATGGCAGCTCAACAATGGATCATGAATCTTAGAGCTGTTACAAATGGCAGCTCAACAATGGATCAGGAGTCGTAGAGCTGTTACAAATGGCAGCCCAACTATGGATCATGAATCGTAGAACTGTTACAAATGGCAGCTCAACAATGGATCATGAGTCGTAGAGCAGTTACAAATGGCAGCCCAACTATGGATCATGAGTCGTAGAGCTGTTACAAATGGCAGCCCAACTATGGATCACAAGTCGTAGAGCTGTTACAAATGGCAGCTCAACAATGGATCATGAATCTTAGAACTGTTACAAATGGCAGCTCAACAATGGATCAGGAGTCGTAGAGCTGTTACAATTGGCATCCCAACAATGGATCATGAGTCTTAGAGCTGTTACAAATGGCAGCCCAACTATGGATCACAAGTCGTAGAGCTGTTACAAATGGCAGCCCAACTATGGATCACAAGTCGTAGAGCTGTTACAAATGGCAGCCCAACTATGGATCATGAGTCGTAGAGCTGTTACAAATGGCAGCCCAACTATGGATCACAAGTTGTAGAGCTGTTACAAATGGCAGCCCAACTATGGACCTTGAGTCGTAGAGCCGTTACAAATGGCAGCCCAACTATGGATCACAAGTTGTAGAGCTGTTACAAATGGCAGCTCAACAATGGATCAGGAGTCGTAGAGCTGTTACAAATGGCAGCCCAACTATGGATCATGAATCTTAGAACTGTTACAAATGGCAGCTCAACAATAGATCATGAGTCGTAGAGCAGTTACAAATGGCATCCCAACTATGGATCATGAGTCGTAGAGCTGTTACAAATGGCAGCCCAACTATGGATCACAAGTTGTAGAGCTGTTACAAATGGCAGCCCAACTATGGACCTTGAGTCGTAGAGCCTTTACAAATGGCAGCCCAACTATGGACCTCGAGTCGTAGAGCTGTTACAAATGGCAGCTCAACAATGGATCAGGAGTCGTAGAGCAGTTACAAATGGCATCCCAACTATGGATCATGAGTCGTAGAGCTGTTACAAATGGCAGCTCAACAATAGATCATGAGTCGTAGAGCTGTTACAAATGGCAGCCCAACTATGGATCACAAGTCGTAGAGCTGTTACAAATGGCAGCTCAACAATGGATCATGAATCTTAGAACTGTTACAAATGGCAGCTCAACAATGGATCAGGAGTCGTAGAGCTGTTACAAATGGCATCCCAACAATGGATCATGAGTCTTAGAGCTGTTACAAATGGCAGCCCAACTATGGATCACAAGTCGTAGAGCTGTTACAAATGGCAGCCCAACTATGGATCACAAGTCGTAGAGCTGTTACAAATGGCAGCCCAACTATGGATCATGAGTCGTAGAGCTGTTACAAATGGCAGCCCAACTATGGATCACAAGTTGTAGAGCTGTTACAAATGGCAGCCCAACTATGGACCTTGAGTCGTAGAGCCGTTACAAATGGCAGCCCAACTATGGATCACAAGTTGTAGAGCTGTTACAAATGGCAGCTCAACAATGGATCAGGAGTCGTAGAGCTGTTACAAATGGCAGCCCAACTATGGATCATGAATCTTAGAACTGTTACAAATGGCAGCTCAACAATAGATCATGAGTCGTAGAGCAGTTACAAATGGCATCCCAACTATGGATCATGAGTCGTAGAGCTGTTACAAATGGCAGCCCAACTATGGATCACAAGTTGTAGAGCTGTTACAAATGGCAGCCCAACTATGGACCTTGAGTCGTAGAGCCTTTACAAATGGCAGCCCAACTATGGACCTCGAGTCGTAGAGCTGTTACAAATGGCAGCTCAACAATGGATCAGGAGTCGTAGAGCAGTTACAAATGGCATCCCAACTATGGATCATGAGTCGTAGAGCTGTTACAAATGGCAGCTCAACAATAGATCATGAGTCGTAGAGCAGTTACAAATGGCAGCCCAACTATGGATCACAAGTTGCAGAGCTGTTACAAATGGCAGCCCAACTATGGACCTTGAGTCGTAGAGCCTTTACAAATGGCAGCCCAACTATGGACCTCGAGTCGTAGAGCTATTACAAATGGCAGCCCAACTATGGATCACGAGTTGTGGAGCTGTTACAAATGTCAGCCCAACTATGGACCTTGAGTCGTAGAGCCGTTACAAATGAGTTAAACCATTGTGTACCGAGTGATGAAAGAGAAGTTCCTGTCTGATGATGCTGGCCCGTCGCCTGTCTAAACTATCAACACCAGGGAAGAAGAGGCAGAGGGAAGGGTCACTAATTTAGATGGTTTTCAACAAGATGCTGTTAGGCGGCATATTTATAGCTATTATTTTAGGAAAGAAATTCCAATATCGCAAACTTCTTTTTTCGCTTAGAGAGGCAGAGTTATTCCAAGGAAGCCTTTCTTCACTGAATAAAGTGTTGCATGATCTGGGATTTGAATGTAAGAAAAATTAATGGCAGGAAGGTGATCATGGAGAGGCCAGATATTGTGGCTTTGAGGTGTCAGTTCCTAAGTGCGACAACTGGATGAGGCCACGAAACATCAATGTATAGTCGAGGATGGGTTCGATCGATTCGTCATATCCCTGGGAAGCAATTCCGAATTCGATTCAGACACAAGTGACGAAGAGGGGCCTATGAAAGGAATAGGACCCATAATTAGTAGCAGCGAGAGCGATTAGGAAAGTTTCATTAATTATTATTATTTTTATTTATTTTTATTGATTCTTATTATTATTTTCATATTGTTTTTATTTATTTATTTTATTATGATCATTATTATTGTTATTATCATTGTGTTCTTATTTTGTTGCATCGATTGTGCCCTTTCAGCACTATGAGTATGGAACAGATCTACTGATGGCCTTCCTGGACATTGAGAAAGCATATGACAGTGTATGCAGAAACAAAGTATGGAAGTCCCTGGAGGATAGAGGAGTAGAGAAATGGACAATAAAGAGGATAAAGGAGATGTACAAGGGAAGCGTGAGCTGTGTGAAAGTGGGAGGAGAGAGATCAGACTGGTTGGAACAGAGAAAACGGCCTGAAACAAGGAAGTGCACTGTCACCGTTACTTTTCATTGTGGTGATGGATGACATAATGACCCGAGTGGCACAAGTAATTGGGGAAGGAAAGATGAAAGCAATGGTGTTTGCAGATGATTTGATGATTTGGGGAAACAAGGAGGAGGAGGTACAGGAACAGTTGGACGTGTGGGAAGGAATAATACAAGGATATGGGATGAAATTTAGCATAAATAAGAGTGAGATGGTGAGAGTGTAGAACAGGAATGGGCATGTTTTAGGAATGGTTTTGTGAAGTGTGCAGTAAACACTTGTGGAAGATTATCAGGGAAGAAAAAGGAAAGGGAGACTCCTTGGTGGAACAACAGGGTAAAGGAAGCTGTTAAGAAAAACAAATGGCATGGAGGAAGTGGATAGGCTGTAAAAATGCAGAGAAATTACAAAAATATAGAGAAGCAAAGAAGGCGTGCCAAAAAATTGTACAAGAAGAAAAACGGAAAAGTTGGGAAAGATTCACAGAAACTTTGAAGGAGGATATCCAAGAAAGTAAGAAGGTACTATATGGATTCGTGAAAAACAGTGTAAAAGGTAGGAAAAATACAAAATTTGTAAAAACTGAAGCAGGGCAGATATTGTACCAAAGAGATGATATATTAAATAGATGGGAAGAATACTTTTCAAAGCTACTAAATGTGAAATACATTGAACTGGAAGATGAAAGGGAACAAGTGGCTGGAAACTGTGCAAGATGATGATGATGATTGTGCCCTTTCACACAAATACGGTTGACACACCACAGATCCCAGTATTTGTGACTTCCTGGAACCCTCTTTGAATGTTATGAGTCATTATCTGCCTCAGTGGCAATGCAGCATTTCCCCACATGCTAGCTTTGACAACTGTCAGCGTTCATTATTGGTAATACAGAGTATAGTACAAGTTTTCATAAGATACAGTTTCTCCCACCAATCAGAGCTCAAACAGATGTGTGATCAATTAGGTAAGGATAGCATCGCACCTGCGCTGACTTCCACGGCCTCCTATTTTAAATTTCACTGCGTGGCTAATGTCATAGTGGGGTATTCGAGGAGGCCATGGTCGAATACAAGGTATTCTCTGCGTCACATGCGCTCTGTTCAGTACATAACACTGGCGAAATCTCAACAGATATTTATGACTATTTATGTGCAAACATAAAATAGTTATAATTATCGTCGAACATAAACAGTCGCATGCAACTTGCCTATAATGGTAATTAAGACACTCGTATGGAAATTATATACTCGTGTCTTAATTATTGCCATTATAGGATTGTTGCATAATGTACTAAAGTGGAAGTTCATTCTTATAATGCTCAATCAGCAAATTATTGACTATGCCTTAACCAGAAGCAAACTTTACAGGAGGCATCTCCTCCTATCCACTGCTTATTAGTGTTATACCTTTCAACAATAGCCAATGCTGTGAATAAGCCCTTGTTTTGTGGTTTTAGTACTTGTTGGTCATCTTGAGCAAAACAAGGAAGGTGGAAATATATTTTAGGATCGAGCTAAATGGTTCTGACTGACCAAACCGAGCTAGTGCCTGGGTTTACGCCTAAGAGTGAAGTTTGCCACGAGGCCAAAAGGAGAATTGTAGCTTTGCACAAACCGATTCTCGGTTGTTGTTAATTCACTATGAGAAACCACACTCAGGATGGCCACTGTCAGTGCCGGGATTCAAACCTACTATCTCTAGACTTGCTGCAGCTGCCCTCATGGCCGTGGTGAATGCTTTAATGAGCAGGGCAATGCCGTGGGACACAAACCAATTCTAGTGCAGGGGATGTAGTCTTACAGCAAAACGTTTAAGGCTACTTTCATCACAATCACATACTAAAATAAGTATTTTCATAGATTATGTTACATAGCTAATAGTCCATTTGTGATGATCCATTTTCATCCACAGCCCAGAAGTTACCCAATGTATGATTATGTTTCAAGAGATTTGTAAAAGGAAACATATAAAAATTACAGCATGAATGTGAGCGGAAAATTATTTCAAAGAATATTGATAATGCACAGCAATTCGGGCATCACAAGAACAGAAAGTTACCTGAGAGCTGTGGCATTGGATTCATACTTTCCCACCAGGAGGCTGAGTCGGTCGCATTGCATCTTGCTTTCTTCCAAGGTTAAAGCTAAGACAGCGTTCTGCGCCCGAACATGCTCCAGCCGGCTGTTGAGGCGTTCAGTCTCCACTTCGTACTGGTGCCTCACCGCTTCACTTCGACTGAGCTCCTGTAAGTCTGCCTCTTGGAGTTCACACACCAAACTCTCGGCTACCTTGGTGTTGCAAACCTGATAAAGCATAAGAAGATAATAGAGAGCAGCCGGATTGCTGTGTTGTCAACCTGACAGAACAGCCCAAAAATCTATATTTCACACCAAACACTCAGCTACCTTGGTCTTGGAAACCTGATAAAGCAAAAGATTGTTACAGAGCAGCCAGATTGCTGTGTTGTCAACCTGACAGAACAGCCCAGAAATCTATAAATCACACCAAACACTTGGCTACCTTGATGTTGCAAACCTGATAAAGCAAAAGATTGAAACAGAGCAGCCAGATTGCTGTGTTGCCAACCTGACAGAACAGGCCAGAAATCTATAAATCACACCAAACACTCTGCTACCTTGGTGTTGCAAACCTGATAAAGCAAAAGATTGATACAGAGCAGCCAGATTGCTGTGTTGTCAACCTGACAGAACAGCCCAGAAATCTATAAATCACTCCAAACACTCGGCTACCTCGGTGCTGCAATGCTATGTTAACCTGAGCACTTGTAAACTTGATATACAGGCATATGAAACAAAAACGATACAAATTCCCATCTAGTGTCAGGGAAGACTCAAACGTGCAGAGTTTTCAACTCAGTATGTGGTAAAAAGTATACTATTACATTCAACAGGTGTGACAAATGCCAGGATGGTTTGTTATCTCTGTGTGATATACTACAAAAAACAAAGTAAATAATTACATACAGTATAGTTATTTCAATGTAAATTAAGCAAACAAAGAAATACATTTCTAAGATCGCAAATGGGAAATACATTTTATAAGAAATAGAAAGACTCAGACAAAGAACTATGAGGAACACTCACCCCAAAAGTTGCAAGTTGTGACCCAGTAATCTGACGATCCATCTTGCGCAACATTACTCTCTCTGCCATCTTGCACACGGGCATGTCATCCTGTGGCACTACGGCCATGTTACTACCCGGATTTGGAGTTTGACTTTGAGGCGGTTGCTGCTGTTGAGCATGGTGTTCGGGGGAGCCCATCACATGCAGCCTGCCTTCCACTTCTCGAATCTGAAACATCAACTTCACTCAATAAGAACATCTTTAGCCACACTGTTCATGTTGCTTTGTTTAGGGGCTTGAGGGAGAGGGGGGTATAGGTAAGAGAGGGGAGTAGAGTTTGATTATCATAACTCAAGGAGTGTATGCGATAGTAGTTACTCTGTCGGTGTGGGAGGATTGTTTATTTGAAGGATTTTGACATCATGGTCATTTAGCCCCGTGTACTTGGGTATGTGTAGAATTTGATAGCTTGTGTAATTGTGGTGTCTGTAGTAGTGTGTGTATTTGTAATTCAGGGGAGGATTGAGGAAGGAGGCGGCTGTGGCTTTAAGTTAGGAAACATCCTTGGCGTTTGCCCGGAGCAAGAGGGAAACCATGGAAAACCTCATCCATGATGGCTGAGGTGGGAATCGAACCCACCTCTTCTCAGTTTTGATTCACGAGGTTGATTGTACCCTGTTCCAGCCCTCAGACCAGAATTAAATATCATGGCAGATGATGATTTTAAATTTCAAAAACATACCAGTATTCCATAACAACTCACGAGTTTTTTTATACCCATTTTGTAAATAGCCAGTATATACTGTTTACTTGCCTACACTTAGTAATTTAAGGATTAAAATGTTTGCCTGATCAAATGAAACACACAACATATCGCCTGAAAATTTTAACAAAGTTGGGGAATTTCTTGTAATGTTGTGAATTTACAGTACATGAAACACAAAGCCATAAAAATGGGCGAGTGGATAATGATAAAGAAGGGAGATTGCCATAATAGTAGAGTATAAAAGGCTTGCAGGTCATTTACAATATGACGGTTGTTAAGATTATGATTTTTTATAATTTTGGACAGAGAGATAAATGCTTTTATGCTAACCGTATGCACTTCTATGTCTAGTAGGACTCGCCCATTGAAATATTAGACTTCCGCTCCCATCTGACATGGCAATACCTTATACTTTCAGTGCTCGCATGGTGACCACTCTATGTTCACATATCATAGGGGTATTTGACAGTGTCCATGAGATCAGGCTTTCCCTATTTAAGATAGTTTGTGGGAATTTTAATGACTCTGTAACCTCTTTTATTCTTGGATGTTTATGGCTGTTCATAGTGCAGAAATTAGCTAGGAGTGGAGCAGGTAGCATATACTAAGGATAATGGAGTCAGTTCAAAGGTTATCAGTATGATTGAATGCCAAGGTAATTGTTACTTATTTACCTTTTTCCTAAGACGATCACGGTCTCCCCGAAGACCACCGAGAGCTCCTCGTACCCGCTCCAGCTCCTCTTCCTGTCGTGCTAGTTGCTCCTGAAGTGCTGCGTTCTCAGTTCGCTGCTGGGCCAACTCTTCAGCCAGTGCTGCCATCTGTAGACTGTGACACGAGGTTGCAGTCTCCTTGTTGAGAGGCTGCACATCCAAGTTGTGCCCGGCCTGTACACATAGTACAAATAACAAAAACCTTCTCCCAAATGATCTCATCTATAGTCTCTGTGTCTTTAGGGGCCGATAACCTAGATGTTAGGCCCCTTAAAACAACAATTATCATCATCATCATCATCATCATCATCTATAGGCTGTGACATGAGGTTGCAGTCTCCTTGTTGAGAGGCTACACCTCCAAGTTGTGCTCGACCTGTACACACAGTACAAATAACCAAAACCTTCTCCCAAATGATCCCATCTGTAGGCTGTGACATGAGGTTGCAGTCTCCTTGTTGAGAGGCTCTACCTCCAGTTTGTGCCCGACCTGTACACACAGTACAAATAACAAAAACCTTCTCCCAAATGATCCCATCTGTAGGCTGTGACATGAGGTTGCAGTCTCCTTGTTGAGAGGCTCTACCTCCAGGTTGTGCCCAGCCTGTACACTAGAGCCATGCAAAATGCTCCTTAGTTCCAATTGGTTTCGTGGGGGAGAATGAACAACGGAAATGCTGGTTCCAAACCTGATATTACAGGTAACGTGGGCTCAATAACAATAATTCTCCACATTCTCACTTGGGCAATGGCTTAGGGTCAGGATTTTTATACAAGAAAAACTCCCATTTCATGTACTAACAGAAAGTCCAACTAACACACACAAATCATACAAAAAAATATGAAATAACCTAGTATCTGACACCAAATTAAGTAAATAATATTATCATCATTCTAGGAGATGTATTCCAGTCAATCTTGTGTTGTTGGGTATGTTCCTTGGGCAAGCGGACTTTTGGCTATACAAAGATTGCAGGCTGGATGCCTTTCCTACGGGCATAAGTTGGGGATTTGGGTAGCTGTGACCTGTATGGTAGGTACTATCTCAGCATTTTCACTGAGTTGAAGTTGGAAGTACACTACCGTAGATGGATTGGGATTCAAACCAACCAATCTACATTCCAAGTTAATTTACGCCTCAAATATAACAAGTGTGTTCCAGCCTTCATTGTGGATTAAAATGCTTCATAGAAGGGCTGGGAATCAAAACAGGGCCAAAGAAAGTTACTATCCTCCCCTTCTTCAAAGTAGCAGCTATGAAAATGATGGGATTATCCTGAATGGATATCAACAATAATAAAATTACCTCAACAGCTCTGTTATCAATCTCTGCACTGCTGGAATCGGCATCACCAATGGTTCTGTCACCATCCTGGAGCTCAGAGTCATCAGCTAAGTTGGTGGTAGAACCTTCAGCATCTCGAGATAAGTCTTGGTCCTCATTTTCTGAAAGAGTCATTTCAATTATGGATATTCATCATAAATAAATCAGCCAAGACAACAATGAAACCACTCCCTAGGTAGATAAAGAAGTGACATATATAATATAGTTAACACTAGAAAGCTAAACAGCTGATAACTTTTTGTGAACAAAATCAGCAATAAATAAGCTAGGACACCTTGGTGGATTCGATTTTAAGCAGGGCTAGAGATACTATTTTAAAACAGTTACAGAGTACTTGTTTAAGTACATAGACTTAAATTATGGACGTGCATTAATAATTTTAATTCTACTACACAAATAAGTACGAGGCGCGTCACGAAAGTAAGTTTCCCTATTATTTTTCTTGTACAGAAAACGTATTATAGGCGGGACATTTGCGCATGCGTAACAGATCTATGATGTAGCAAGCATATGTCAGCTGGACAGGTCCCGCCTGGCGCCAGTAGCGCGGCAGCAGTGGCCCAAAATGGCGGCTCTTATTCTTTCTCCCGCCGCGAGTGAGGTTCGGTCAGTGATTAAGTCAGCTCTGTCAGGTCTACAGGCCGAACATCATGAGCACATACGGCTCGGCACACAACAACTGTTCGGCAGGGAGGTATTTGAACGCCCGCCATACAGTCCTGATCATGCTCCCAGCGATTTCCATCTGTTCCTGCACCTCAAGAAATTCCTGTCCTCCGGGGAGAGTTTTCACAGTGACGAAGAGCTGAAGACGACTGTCACACGCTGGTTCCATTCGCAGGCGCAGTCTTCTATGACACAGGACTATAATCGTTGATACCACGCTAAGCCAAGTATGTCAATTCATTTGGTGCCTAATGTCGTAAAATAGCTGACACATTGCTGTACCTGTTGCCAATAAAATTTGCATATAACTATGTTCTCTTTCTTTTTAAGGGAAACTTGCTCTCTGGACGCACCTCGTAGATAACTTCACTACTTCAATCTGAATAAAAAAACAAATGTGTTCATGAATGAACATCCCGAATTACGTTTACCGGTTCTAATAGAAATGTCTTTAGAGTGTGCCTATAACAGGGCCAGACAGCTATGTCCACCCAGCCACTCCATCGCGCTACTCTCTTGATCAGTTCCCTGGTAGGTTGGTTGTGCGTGCATTGGAGGGGAAATAAAGAAGGAGGGAATAAGTCCAGCGTAACTACTGTCACTCAGATACTGCAGACGGCCTGGAATCAATTCACACCACATTACCTTGCACTCTTCTGACGTGACACAAACATCACACCTCACTGACACGCCCTCAGCTGTTTTAAAACTAACAGTAATTTCCAGAAAAATACAAACTTGAAATGAATAGACAGACACACACATTGCGTTAATGTAGCACTTAACCCACTTAAGAGTCAAACATAGCACCTGTAGGCCTAGTGGTATCCGAACCCTGTTTTCGACATTGATAAGTAAGCACTCTCCTTCTGAGCAACCTACCGCCCACAAAGTAGTGTCCATGCTACATATTTACACATTGAAAACTGTCTTTCAGGCTAGTGATACATACAAGCACATCGCAAGTATTAGGAGAGATAGAGACGGTGGAGATAGCAAATAGTGATCGGATTTGGGGTTACTAAGCCATCCTAAGGCGGCTTCGGTGGCGTAGTTGGTAGCATGCTGAGCTTCTACGCCCAAGGTCGCGGGTTCAAACCCGGCCGAAGTCGTCAGATTTTTTAAGAGCGTTAAAAATCCCTCAGTATGCCTTCCTTCGGAGGGGAAGTAAAGCCGTCGGTCCCATGACATAGATTTATGGCATGATAAAGAACCTTCCACTAATTACACTTGTGTGAAGCTAAATTATAGGCTATATTTGAGTAACGCTCTTAGATTCCAACATGAGTCACCAGGAACCGACTGCGGTGGCGTCTAGTAACAAAGTTCAGAACTAGTTGGTCGTTGACGGTGGCGTCTGGTAGCAAAAGTTGGAACTACTTGAAAATCGAATGTCTGCAGTCCTTACTTGTTTTTTTTTAATAACACACACTAATACACCCATCACAATTAACACCGGTTGTCAGACAGATTCTACACACACCCAAAGTACTCGGGGCTACATAACCGCGTTGTCGCAGCCCCTAAACTGAGGAACCAACCAACCTAAGGCATCCTGATCATGAGTCTCTTTCTATCTCTCCTAATACTTGCGGCAAAGGCGGTGTAATGGTTATTAGTGCCCCATGATGGTAGCGACAAATGTAATGGTTTTGCTAGCCCACGCTGTTGGGTGAGAAATGTAACTGTTTACCTTTGCCTAAGCTATGTTGTTTCAATGGGCGCCAAGACCTCAATGCAATGTTGAAATCTAAATTTGTATTTAACAACGTCTAGCTCTGGCAGAACACATTCAAGACTCTATTCACTCAGATCGTGGTATGATTTGATCATTAACCCAACAAACAATTGTATCAGGAGAAGGAATTGGTCTATATCTAATGCTACCTACTGAAAGCAAAGATTGCATTGTAAAAGAAATGAATTTATTATATAAAACAAGTATAGCAAAATTAATAATAATAAGTTTAACATTTAAATTGGAGCGTTGTGATTTGAATATTACCGATAGAAAATTACGTGAAAACGGAGTCTGATAAATTGATTTTACTCTTATTTCCAAGCTATGAAGTTACTGAATTATGAAATATAAAACAAAGAAAAATGAGAGATTGCGTATTTCTGCGTCATTAGCGCTTACCCCTGGAAATTGCCAAAGCATTTCCCTCGTTCTTGATGATGCTGTGTGCTTCCCACAGTCTCCTGGACGTCGCCATCTTCTTCGTTATATGTTGATATTCTGGTAGATTAGATAATTCTATGGTCCGTACATCGGACCCAAACTCTCGTAAAACCGCACTGGTTACGTTTTACATAAGTTCGTCGCTAACTCCACTGAACATCGGAGCGACACGCACTTGCGACCGTACACTGCAAGTTCTACACAGATTGTCCGTTCCACGGAACATCGGAGCGTCCCCCGCGTATAACCATACTCGTCAATTATTTCACATATTGTCCTCGTCTCACGGCGCGTCGAACGATATATTCACCTCTCGGCTCCCCCACTCTTCAGCCGGCTTCAGCTTGCGTGGTCCTCACTGATTGGTTGAGCACGCCGCTAGTTCCCCTCCTCTGTCTCATTACACTCGGCGCGCGAGAGTTCCGTTTCGACAATTCGCCTTTCCTTGACGATGCGACCCAAGATTGCGTCATGCTTCTCGACAGGAATCAGCTTGTATTTGAAATCCCAGTGAGTCACGTCTCTCGATATACCCTAACTGACGAAAACTCCGTAAAATTCCGTAATCAGATAATTTTCTATGATATCGTCGTTCGTAATAATTTGCATGATAGCGTTTTCTAAGACATAGAAAACCTATCTGAATGCTAATAATTTTTATAAAATGCTCCGAAAATATCTAAATAATAATTATAATAAATTAATAATAATAATAAATTAACATGAAAAATTCTCTTGGCTGAACAATTTGCCGCGTAAATAAATATAGAATGGCTTCCTACTGACTTATGCCAGTTGCATAAAACCCCTCGAAAAACACGTTACATATTCGCCTCGGATCATCGGATCATTTACCGTGACGACGGTCCATTATCCGATTATCCCAGACACGTTAATAAACCCCATCCAAAATACATATTACATAAATGAAATCACCCTAAATTACAGATATATACACTCATAATTTTTCTTCACGCACTTTGCGTCAAAGTTCGTTGTCACTATGGATTGCACTTTGCAACCAGTCCAATGTTTTACATATAGAAGTGTTCCACGGATATTTCCGCCTCTCAAATTTCTCTATGTTGGAGAAATAGACATAATTAATGTGTGAGCACTATGTATTTATGATGTCATATCACACGCATTGAAGGTGTTCTGATATATTTATATCACCATAGAACTTCCTAATTTCACTGGAGGTCCCCTCCTTATGGTGACATTTAATTCCACATATCACTGAGCACACGATCACACTATTGTGGCAGCGCCTCGTGACCATAATACTTAATCTCTCTTTAAAGTAGATTAAATTAATATTGACTTCTGAAAAAAAAATACAGTAAATGCGCATTACATATAACACCAAATATTTCTGTGCCGTAATCGCCCTGTCTTGTTAAGTTCCCGTACACCATATTCTACTTAATACTAGTTCTCAACACAGACCCGTTCTCCTCCTACAAATAATACCATTATACAAATTGCCTTAAATTACACACTTACAAATCTTACATGGCGAGGCCGTAAACAGAAATCACGTGTGCTGATATGTATGAGTTTCATGAAGGACTGTCTCGCATTCTGATGGCCCATCTTTTATCTCGTGGACGCCTTAAGCTAACAAGCCCTATACAAGCGCTCCCCCATCTCTTGGAGATAAATGGGAACCCATCAGCGCTGCCAAAATGGCCTTGGTGCATCGAGACAATTTAGTGCTCAACAGCATCCGACAATCCCGTCATATTTCCCTGTACCTTAAAAACTCTCATTTACTTACATACTACCCCCCTGTGTGACTTCCGATACGCCTGCCTTAAGACCAGATCCTCCACGCACCAGATACCACACTTACTCATTTGATAGGCTGGCTCGCCAGCTAAACACTCTCACTTTATGACACATATTTTCGTAGACTATGTATATTATACGTCCCGTATAATCTGTTTCCCTCACTATTCTCCAGCACATATGCTGTTTTGCCAATACGTTTGGAAACTATAAATGGGCCCTCGTAGAGATAAAAGAACTTGGACATGACTTTCTCTAGCTTATTTGACTGTTTCGGCACTCTAAGTAAGACTCTGTCTCCCGGCTCGAATAGGTCAAATTTAGTTTCTTTTTGTTGGCGAATTCTCTTTTGTGCTGATTTAGATAAATTCTGTTTCGCCAACTGGACAATGTAATCCATCCCCGGTTGCTTACCCTCATTTAATCCCAACACCCTCGCTAGTTCATTTTGTGGTCTATTTCCGAAGTGAACTTCGTATGGCGTCAATTTCGTGCTCTCATGCTGGACAGAATTCAGCCAAGTCTCGACCTTGGGAAGATGTCCAACCCAGGCCGCATGCTTGTCATGCACTAGAGTTCGAAAAAGACGAGCCACTTCCCTTAATGGACGCTCTGCAGAATTACCCTGAGGGTACCTTACAGAGGAATGAACGTGTGTTATACCAGCTTCCTGCATACTGGTTCTCCATTTCTTTGCAGTAAACTGTGGTCCACTGTCAGATAGTATCCTGAGAGGAATGCCAAACTCAGGTACATACTTATTAATGATCAGACGGCTACACGCTAGTCCCGTGGCTTTCCTTAGCGGATATAGCTTGACATACTTACTAAAAGCGTCAATAACTATAAAAATGTACTCGTAGCCGTACTGTCCTTTAACGATCGGGCCAAATAAGTCCACACACAGTAGTTCGCCGGGACTACTGGTGAGAACTGCAGATCTCTCCCCCACTAAATATTTAACTGGATATTTACTCCTTTGACAGGTGTCACACTTAGCTAAAATCCTCCTAACGTCCCTTCCCATTTTACTCCAAATGAAGTCACGACCAATTTCATAGAAGACCTTGGCAGCACCAAAGTGTCCTAATTCCCTATGAATGAACCAAATTAGCTCCTCCCGCAAAGTGGCAGGAACACATATTGCCCACCGATTATTCCTACATTTCCTTGCAAGAAGCCCATCCTGCATCTTGTACGTGAACCGTCCTACTTTCACATACTCTTCTTCACCTATTTCCAACCTAGCCAGTGGCTCCTTTAACTTAACGTCATCACGTTGCTCCACTAGCATATTTCTCAGTGTCTGTAACGATGCCCTGTTGCTACTGTCCACACATGCACATATTAAAATACCGTCCTCTGCTTTAACCACAGGATAATCCCTACATAAATTAGTGTCCCTCGATAGCATGTCTGCAAGAATGTTATCTTTACCTTTAATATATTTCACTGTGAATTCGTATTCCTGCAGAGCAAGAATCCACCTACTAACTCTGTTAGAACTGAGTTTACAAGTTCTCATATACAGTAATGCATGGTGATCTGTGTGGATCTCAAATTTCCCCCCTACTAAATACATTCTAAATTTCCCTAAACTGAAAACAATACCTAAAAGCTCTAACTCAGTAATCGTGTATCTTTTCTCCGCTGCAGTCAGTCCTCGCGAGGCTAAAGATACAATGCACAGATTACCCTCATCATCTTTCTGACATAATACTCCAGCAATGCCTATATGTGAAGCATCTGTCATAACCACATATTCCTTATCTTTTAACGGATATTTCAGCACTACAGCTTTCTCAAAACCTTCCTTCAGCGCTCTAAAAGCCTGATCATGCTTGGACTCCCATCTCCACCGAGTCCCACTTTTAAGCAATTCCCTGAATGGTTCTACCAACCCTGAGTATTTAAGAACGAACCTCCTGAAAAAGTTGCAAATTCCCAGGTAAGTTTTTAATTGTTTAACATTCTGTGGCACCTCTGCGTTAAGTATCTTATTAACCCTACTTTCTTCTGGTGTTACACCTCTACTCGACACTCTATGACCTAAAAATGTCACTTCTAACTGACAGAATGACGACTTAGACAGCTTCAAAGTGAACCCTGCCTGATCTAACTTCTGAAAAACTATATTTAAATGATGTAGATGCTCCTCAAAACTGCGTGAACTAATTACCATATCATCTATGTAAATGGTTACAAACTCTCCTGTGTCATCCCCTAATGCGATGTTTAAAGCCCTAATTAAAGCTGCTGAACTACTCTTTAACCCATAAGGTGTTCTACAAAATTGATAAAGGTTATATTTATGACTAAAAGCTGTAAATGGTCTATCTTCGTACATAAGTGGCACTTGCCAAAAACTGGAACTCAAATCTACACAAGTGAAATACTTCTTCCCCTCAAATGTTTGCATTAATTCCTCTATTGACATAGATTTCAGCTGATCTGAACTAATTCTACTGTTAACCAAACGAGCGTCTAAACAAATACGAACAGTGCCGTCGGTCTTGGGTACCGTTATCAAAGAATTAACATACGGACTGTTAGAGTGCTCAATAATCCCATCTTCAAGCATCTGATTAATTTGTGCCTCAACTGCACTCTGATAAGCGAAAGGTACAGGATATCTATGTCCTGTGAATACTGACCTATCAATAACGTTCAATGAATGTGTATAGCAATTGGCCATACCAATGCGATCCTCAAAAACTCTCCTATTACACAATAACACATCATAGAGCCGAACACACTGTTCATCCTCTATATTTCCCTGAAATGCAGCTTCACGTAACGAGTCCTCTAGACTTCCGTTCGTAATCACACTGCCCACAAAACATGGAGAACCCCGCTCTACGGCTGGCGATATCTCATTTAAAGTACAAATCACACCTACAACACTACTTCTCTGAATTTGGTCATTGAACGCTACTTCTACTTCAGAATCTCCCCATTTAAATTTCAAACTCCCTACATCATAACATAAGTTACCAGACACTCTACTTAGCCACTCTGAACCCAAGATAACACTGAATACTAAATTTGGAATTACAAGGCAAATCTGCTTCTCTACATGATTATTAATTTTAATGTCTACTAAAACTTGCTTAGAAATTACTTTAGACCTCTTCCCAACAGCTGTGATAACAAAAGTGCTTTTAATTGGCATCTCCTCAAAATTTACTCCAGTTCCTTTCATTTTATCATAAAATGCACTACTTATGCAACTCTTCATACAACCACTATCAATTAAAACATCTGTGTACGCCTCGGACACGTTAAATTTAACTATGGGGCTCTTACTAACCACTTCCTGAATAATACCTTCATCATTTAGTTCATGTAATAATTCATTTCTTACATTTAGGTCATAGGGTTCCTGTATAATTGTATGGACAGGGCATGCTACAGACTGAGATTCTGACCTTACTTCGCAGCCTGGTTCGGGTTTAAAGAACCGCTACAGCTGGCCGTAGTACTACTAACTACTAAACTGGTCTGGTTGTTCTGGGCTGTGTTGTCATTGTTTGGCTGTATATTACTACCACTAGGCTGTCCTCTTTCTTGACCCCTATTCTGGTTGTAATTATTGTCATTATAATTTCTCCCTTGATTTCCCCTGAAATCATTGTTTCTCCCTTGATTTCCCCTGTAATCATTGTTCCTTCCTTGATTTCCCCTGAAATCATTGTTCCTCCCTTGATACTGATTACCATAGCCATTTCCTCTGTTCTGATATAGCTGATTATTATTATTTCTATTTTGAGCGTTGGCCCCTTCGCCACCGTTCCCTTGAACTTCTTGATGCCTGGCTTCATTAGGTCTATTATTATTATTACCCTGGTTCCGGTTGAAATTGTCCTCATAACCCCCTCTCCCTAGTGCATCAAATGTGCTTAACAAATTTTCTACTTGTGATATAGTCTTTACATTCTGGATACAAGCAGCCTCCTTGATCCTATAGGGAAAGTGCCTAAGTAGCAACCTTACCACATCACTTTCCTCCTTCAAGCCATCCAGATATTTACACACTAATACCTGCCCTAAAAAGTATTCGGTCATGGTGGAGCTTCCTTTAGGGTTATATTTACCACACACTACTCCCTCACGATGCTGCGACTGAATAACCTCATTCCAGAACTTTTCACAGAATTTCATTTTAAAATCATTAATATCAGTAAACTTGTCTCTGTAGACAGCAAACCAATTCCTCGTTTCCCCCACAAACACTTGTTCTAAAATTTCAACTACCTGACACCACTCAATACTACCATTTTCCAACCTCTCCCCGAATTTATTTTCTATAGTGTTCATGAACTCCATTGGGCACCCCTGTCGATTGCTGAACTTACCCAGTTCTACCTCCCTGTGTGTGCTATTCACAAAAACTGGCCTATTCTGACTATTTTCTTGCCTGATCCTAGCTTTTAATTTTAATTCTAATTCTGCGATTTTCTCCTCAGCCTTCCTCTCAATACTGTTTACTGTTAATTTAATGTTTCCTTCTGATTCTTCTACTTTATCATATAGCTTTGCTTGTTTCTCCTCAATCTTGCTAATGCTCTCTCTATTACTCTCTCTTAAATCATTTACTTCTGCAACTATTTGCGAGTGGACTTTCTCAATTCTACCCCCCAGCTGTTCCTTAACCTCTTTAGTAGCTACCTGAATTTTGTCAATTTCTCCCCCCAATTGCTTTTTGACCTGCTGTGTTTCCAGTTGCACTAGTTCTTTTAAATTTTCAGCCTGTGTACTGATTCTAATTTCCAACTCCTCCTGTACTTTTCCTAATTTTCTGTCTACATCTGCAATAATCTCTTTAGCCTTTTCTTCCATCACCCCCCTGATCTCGCCTCTAATCAGTTCGAATTTGTCACTCATTTCCCTACTGTTTTGTTCTAATTTAGCATTTAAAGTTTCAGTACTCTCTCTATTTTCCTTACTGTTTTGTTCTAATCTGGCGTTTAAAGTTTCATTACTCTCTCTATTTTCCCTACTGTTTTGTTCTAATTTAGCGTTTAAAGTTTCATTACTCTCTCTATTTTCCCTACTGTTTTGTTCTAATTTAGCGTTGTTTTGTTCCAGTTTTGCATTGTTTTGTTCTAATTTAGCATTTAAGGCATCTGTACTTTCTTTATTTTCCCTACTGTTTTGTTCTAATTTTGCATTTAAGGCATCACTACTAACTTTGTTCTGATACATGAACTCGAGAAGTAAAGTTTTTAATTCTGGTTGACCCCCTACACTCCCTGTTTCAGTATCGGGATTTACCTCCGCTACCCCGGTACTACCATCACTCGACATACTGCTCGTATCATCATTCTCCCGTTGATGACCACTACGTAACCTCATCTGTCTTTCTTTCTCATCCCCCATAATGATATACACTGATACAGACAAATAACCCCCAAAATACAGGCACAGAAATATATACCCTTCTCCTTCCACAAATGTTATTAGGTTTTCAGCCCCAAGTTGTCGGCGACAAATGTAATGGTTATTAGTGCCCCATGTTGGTAGCGACAAATGTAATGGTTTTGCTAGCCCACACTGTTGGGTGAGAAATGTAACTGTTTACCTTTGCCTAAGCTATGTTGTTTCAATGGGCGC